>CAWUFW010016270.1:277500-285000 GCA_963921515.1 Calotriton arnoldi
CTGTACCTCTTGATCATAGAGGGATTCCTAGTGGATTGTATCTTGAAGGGGTCATGTAGGAGGAACAAAGAAACAAGAGAAATCAAGCTCTCAAGAACACATAGATGTGATCACAAATAGTATGTGGGAGTGATGAGTGCAGTGCAATAGTGTGACAGTGAAAGTTTAAGAAAGGATTTACAAGAGAGAAAAACTTTTATTGGGGTATCTATTGTAATCCTTATTAAAAACAGTGCAAAAAGCAGTTTTCAAACATAACTGCTTATAGGTAAGGTCGACATGTTTCAGCCTTCCGGACTGGTAGTCCACGGCTTTCTTCAGGACCTTTCTACAAATGTCGTTGCTACTGCATTAAAAATAGAGTGTCAAAACAGTGAAAACACAAATGAAAAAACTATTGAAAATAAAGGTTGGAATTAATACAACCTTGTGTGCCAAATACGAATCCTCCGTATCGACGGGCTAGAGAAGGCACCTGTAAAGAAACATATGTTGTAGTACTCTCAATGACAAAAATAGACAGAGTTTCCAGATTGGTAGGGAATACTGAGGTGCACCAACTGTCAACCTCAAACATCTGTATGCTTGTAATGCAGCCCAATCAAAAAAGTTTTCGCTCACCCGTCTCGTACGAGGACTGGACCTCACCTCGCCTGGTAACAACTCAGGTCAAAAAGGCCCCGCTCTGGCAAACAAGGGAAGAAGGAACAGGTAAAGGTAAACCTACCGACCACTTGTGTCAGTCTGTCTTACCTATTCTCGCACATACACAACCCTTTGTATGCCTAAAACCATTTTCACCGCTTAATGTGCAGAAAAATGGAGTAATAGCATCTCCAAACACAGTGTCAGGTGCAAATTTTAAGCTATAAAAACATGGCATGGAATATATCTGATAGCGGTTTGCAGCTCAAAAGACAGACATCTGCACCGTCTATGTAGATGGAAGAACATCATATGTACTAGTGCAGAGCTGTCTCTTACGGTCTACACAGCCCTCTGCTATTATCACAAAGTCAGTGCCAATGATCACAAGGACTCTGAGCAAAATCGTCAACTTTCCGTAATACATTCTGTTCAGTTACAACAGACTGCGAGTATCCTCGCTCGATGTTCATGCAAAACAGGAAAGTAGGAGAATGCTGCTCCCACACTTCGCTAACTTTACTTGGAGTCTGCGTCCCACTTACTTCAATGTAAAATCAAATTAGAAGGCCCTTTTTCAATCTCTCCTTGGCATTGAATAAAGCTGACTAGATAGACACGGCACACAAAGAAGTATGTAAAACACGAAAGAATATAATGAATATAAAAAATATAAACAAATGCCTTGGTCATGGCAAAAAGAAACCTGCCCAAGAGAACTCACCTGTCCGTCGTTGCCTCTAGCTCGGCCCGAGCTGAAAGTGGTGGTAACGGACAAGAAGTTCAGGCGTTTTTTTATATCGTAAACTGTCACAGCTGAAGCTTATTAGGACGGCCGGGGCGCTCAACATCTGCGTCACAAAGAACTACAAAGTGACGTCGCGCATGTCGCAAACTGTAGTGTGTTAATAATAAACTGCATTCCGACACTAGAATCGCGTGTAATGAGGGACAGTAAAAAACGCCAAGTCTACTCTTGTAGTACACTAATCTTTAAATACTCTATCCTCAGCACTTATCAATCAAATCAGAAACGTTCCGGGCGAAGCAGTGAAAACTACCAAGTGACGTCGCCCAACGCGGAACTTGTAGTTCCATAGTAATTGTCATGTACATCAATCCGGACAAATAAAAGGCAGACCTGATCACAACGCCGTGAACAGGCGAATAATCCTACCGTATCCCGTGCGGGACAATGATCTCATACACTTGATTTCTTTTACGCCACTGAATAAGCTCTATTGCCTCCCTCAGCCGTAGGTATAATAAATCAAAAACACGCTGATAGGGGCCATCTAGAACTGCACAATGACGTCGGCCGATTCGAGAATTGTAGTCTATAACATCTAGTGCATTCGGTCATAATCCAATGTGTCTATCATGGCAACCTGTAACCAATGCCCTCTAACACAGAACTACTCGCTTACATTTGAAACAGTGGGGTAGTGTTTTGACCTTACTGCTTATGCTTGATGTTACTGCACGACCAGGAACCACTATAATGTTAAGCACACAACTAACCGCTTGCATATGAAACCGTGGGATTGTATTTTATCCTTACTGCTTATGCTTGATGTTACTGTGCAACCACTATAGTGTGAAGCAATCAATGGCCCCCTTATAACAACTGTCCAGTGTAAATAGTTGGGGGAATCATTACAGGTCTAACCATGAGACCACAATGTAATCACGACTATTTTTGTAGGGCAGTCCATGGTATTGCCTCGTTTAAGCCTAATGTGTCACTTTGTAGTTTGAATACCCATTTTTGTTCCTTAATGAAAAGAAATTTAGACACGTCGCTAATGTGTGATGGTATGTAGGGTTTTTCCAACACTGTCCAAGAAAAATCTTCGGCTCTATGGGCAAAATCTACAAAGTGTTTCGTCAATTTCGTGATTGTCTTTTTACACCTGAAAGTGCTCTTGTGCTCCAACATACGCAATTTGACTTTTCGGGTAGTCATGCCCACGTATTGGATATTACATGGGCAAGTGATTAGATAAATCAAATTGTCACTGTTACAATTATTGAAGTTGGTCTGGACCCAAGGTCTGTTGGTTCCTATGTCTATGGTTTTTGACTGTTGGGTCTGTGGGCAAATAGCACAGGCCCCACAGGGAAAGTGGCCCTGGACTGCAGGGAGATCCCACAGTGTACCTACTGCTCTGGGTGGCACACCCCGGGGTCGTGTGTGTACTAATTTGTCCCGTAGATTGGTACCTCTTTTTAATGAAAAGAGAGGAAGAGGAATCTTATCATTACAGCTATTGAGAATACGCCAGTGTTTACGGACACATTTTTGTATGCCATTCGTCAGGGTACTGTAGGTATTAACAAAGGTTAATCGTCCTAACGGTGGTTTCTCCATAGGTGGCTCAAGTAGTGCATCACGACTGTTATTAGTGGCACGTTTGTAAGAGCGCTTAACAAGTTTCTTGGGATACTTCCTGGCTCTGTGTTGGTCAGCTAGATTTTTTGCGTGTTCATTGTATTTACTCAATGTGGAACAATTCCTCCGAACACGGAGGAATTGACCGTACGGCAAATTGTCACGCAAAGATTTTGGATGCTGACTATCATAACATAGCAGTGAATTACGCGCCATGGGCTTGCGGTATAATTCGCTCTCTAAACCAGTAGGTGTAGAAAAGATAGATAGATCCAAAAATGCTAGTTTGTTCTTATCCAGCTCAACTGTAAATTTCAGGAACTCATTTCTAGTGTTGAACCATTGTTGGAACTGTAAGATGGCATCAGGATTGCCCCGCCACACTACCAGCACATCGTCGATATACCGCTTCCATAGGCGGATCGACTCATAAAAGGGATTATTCGGTGTGAGGACATGTTCCTGCTCAAACGAGTGGACATACAAATTGGCCAGACTTGGCGCAAAAACACTCCCCATGCTGGTCCCTGAGATTTGTAAGTAGATGGTCTCTTCAAATCTAAAAAAGTTCTCCTTCATGGCCAGTTGGGCACAGGTCATGATGAAATGAACTGGAGTTTTTGAGCCAAGATCTGTGTTGGTCAATATTGAGGCAATAGTATCCAAGGTCTCATCTTGAGGAATGGAGGTATATAGCGATTCGAAATCGAAGGAGACTAAATAGTCTCTGTCCATGTCGAATTCTACTTGTGGCAACAGGCGTAGTACATCTTTCGCATCTTGAAGATACGTCGGCATCTTTTTGACTATGGGCCTCAAAAAATTATCCACAAATGTAGATAACGGTTCTAAAATAGAACCTAGGCCAGATATTATAGGTCTGCCCGGAGGTGGTCTTTGGGATTTGTGCACTTTAGGTAAACAATAAAAATATGGCATCACCGGATGCGTGGTCTGAAGAAATCCCGCCTCTTGGGTAGTTATCAAACCTTTACTGTTGGCTTCTTCTACTAGGTCACAGATGGCTCTTCTGATCCTTTCCGTGGGGTCTTCCTTAAGGGGATGGTAAAATCTTCTGTCTCCCAGCTGGCGCAGACATTCTGCTCAATATACATCAGTGTCTAAAATGACAATGGCTCCGCCTTTGTCTGCAGGCTTGATGGTTACTTCGTGATCCTCTGTTAAAGTCCGTAGGGCTCGTTGTTCTTTCTTGGGTAGATTGTTATATGTGCCTTTCTTGTTACTGCATAGATTGGCTATATCTTCTTGGACAGCTCTCTCAAACGTTAGCACTTGTGGTGGAACACTCAGTGAGGGTGGATTGAAAGTGGAATGTTTCTTTAGACCGGTATTGCTATCATCTACAGATACCTGTTGAAAAAGTAGTGCAAGCGTATCTTACGGAAGAATATATTCCATGCCATGTTTTTATAGCTTAAAATTTGCACCTGACACTGTGTTTGGAGATGCTATTACTCCATTTTTCTGCACATTAAGCGGTGAAAATGGTTTTAGGCATACAAAGGGTTGTGTATGTGCGAGAATAGGTAAGACAGACTGACACAGTTGGTCGGTAGGTTTACCTTTACCTGTTCCTTCTTCCCTTGTTTGTCAGAGCGGGGCCTTTTTGACCTGAGTTGTTACCAGGCGAGGTGAGGTCCAGTCCTCATACGAGACGGGTGAGCGAAAACATTTTTGATTGTGCTGCATTACAAGCATACAGATGTTTGAGGTTGACAGTTGGTGCACCTCAGTATTCCCTACCAATCTGGAAACTCTGTCTATTTTTGTCATTGAGAGTACTACAACATATGTTTCTTTACAGGTGCCTTCTGTAGCCCGTCGATACGGAGGATTCGTATTTGGCACACGAGGTTGTATTAATTCCAACCTTTATTTTCAATAGTTTTTTCATTTGTGTTTTCACTGTTTTGACACTCTATTTTTAATGCAGTAGCAACAACATTTATAGACAGGTCCTGAAGAAAGCCGTGGACTACCAGTCCGGAAGGCTGAAACATGTCGACCTTACCTATAAGCAGTTATGTTTGAAAACTGCTTTTTGCACTGTTTTTAATAAGGATTACAATAGATACCCCAATAAAAGTTTTTCTCTCTTGAAAATCCTTTCTTAAACTTTCACTGTCACACTATTGCACTGCACTCATCACTCCCACATACTATTTGTGATCACATCTATGTGTTCTTGAGAGCTTGATTTCTCTTGTTTCTTTGTTCCTCCTACATGACCCCTTCAAGATACAATCCACTAGGAATCCTCTATGATCAAGAGGTACAGTGGATGGTAGGATGGATACCCAAATGATGATATTGATCACTTTGGTGAGTGATGGGAATCCGATTGTTTGCAAGGGTCTCTTTACTCTGTAATTACTTTCTGTGGTACTCTTCATGACATAAGTGGTCAGGGACACTTTTCCCCCCCAGATAGGTTGTTGGTATAGCAGACCCCCGGATTAGTTGTATGGTTTTGATTGCAATTATTTCCCATGAACGAGGAATTCCCAGTAAGTGCGGGTCAGAAGCTTGCGTTGATTAAGTCCCTGCCCTTTGTACACACCGCCTGTCGCTACTATTGATTGGATGGTTTAGTGAGGTCCTCGGATCGGCCCCGCCGGGGTCGGCAACGGCCCTGGCAGAGCGCCGAGAAGACGATCAAACTTGACTATCTAGAGGAAGTAAAAGTCGTAACAAGGTTTCCGTAGGTGAACCTGCGGAAGGATCATTAACAGCGGAGCGGCCCGAACGACTGACGGCGCCAGCCCGAAGCCCTCGGCTGCCTCCTGCAAGCACACCGTAGGCACAGGGTCCGGCCCTGCCCTGGTGCGCCCCGGCTGGCGGAGCGGTCTGTGGCCGCATGGGGCGCTTGGGTGAGGACCGGGCCTCGGCGGGTCTTCCTCCGCCGGGGAAGGACCCGACCAACTGAGGGACAGGGGACGGGGGGCGGCCCCTGTCCCTTTCTCTGGGAGGGGCACAGCAGTGGGCCCTCCTGAGACAGAACCCATGCTCACCCGGCACGACCCTCGCGGTGGGGGGAAACCGAATGGCAGTGCCTCCCCGGGCTGGGATCACCCCCCCACCCTAAAAAGGCCCTGCTGCCCTGGGCCCTCCCGTGCCCGAGTCCCGGCCTGTCCGGGCTTCGGGCAAACGAGTAGCGGCCATTCTCATGCGGCAGGGCGGCCTGGAAGAGAAGGAGCCGAAGGCCTGCGAGGGGACCCCCGGCTGCACTCGGTGGGAGGCGTGTGGGATGGGGAGCCGCCTGGCTCTCCCCTTCCAGCGCCTCCGACCCGGGCAAGAGTGGGGTGGGCTTCCCACCAACCCGCTGGCACTGTTCGGGGCTGCCTGACGACAGACGGCTGATGTGCAGGTGGGGCAACCCTCCCTCATTGCCAGGTACCCGGTTTGACCCGGTCCCGTGCGGCTGGGCCGAGGGGTTTGAAGACTCGTGTGGTCCCTCCCGGTTACCCCGGGAGGGACTGGTGGCGGTGGGGCTGCTGCCTGCTCCCGTTGCTCGGGGAGCCCCCTTCCTTGCCGGTGTGTGGGTGGGAGGGGACTCCTGGGCCGAGCGCCTGGTAATGTTTTTTTCCTCCCACCAGTGCAGTCTGACTCCCAGAGGGGAAGCCTTGAACGGGGCACCCGGGCCGTCTTGCCGCGCGGGCGGTGGACGGACGGCGTCACCTTCCTCCCTCCTCTCCTGCGCCCGCAGGTGGGTGAACGTTTTCGAAAAGTTGCCTGTGACTCTTGGCGGTGGATCACTCGGCTTGCGCGTCGATGAAGAACGCAGCTAGCTGCGAGAATTAGTGTGAATTGCAGGACACATTGATCATCGACACTTCGAACGCACCTTGCGGCCCCGGGTTCCTCCCGGGGCTACGCCTGTCTGAGGGTCGCTCGATCGTCATTTGCCCCGGGGCTTCCCCGGGACATGGCTGGGGCCGTCGCAGGGTTAGCTCCGCTTCCCTTCGTCCCCCCACAAGTTCAGACCCCCGGATCGCCCGTGGCAGGGTCCCTCACCTGGTCCTGTCGTGGAGGTACGCCGCCGGCGAGCCTAGCCTCTCCTCCCTGCCACGGCAGGGAGGGGGCTGGCGACCGGTCTGCCCCGGGCCTGTCCTGGGGCGCCTGGCTGCGTGGTGTGCGTGGCTGTCTGTGATATCCCACCGGTTGCCTGCGCGCGCCTTGGGTGCCCACCTCGACGGCCGGCTTCCCGGGGAGGGTAGAACCCCTGCCCTGCTGATCCGGGGAAAAGAGATCGTGCTGCCGGGATGCCAGCCCCCCTGCGAGAGCAGGGGAGGCTGGCGTCCCCCAGCTCCCCCTACGCTTTGGCGTTTTCCGACTACGACGTCAGATCAGACGTGGCGACCCGCTGAATTTAAGCATATTACTAAGCGGAGGAAAAGAAACTAACCAGGATTCTCCCAGTAACGGCGAGTGAAGAGCCCAGC
>CAWUFW010016270.1:295000-319052 GCA_963921515.1 Calotriton arnoldi
GCAAGCCATCGGAGGGTCCGGGCGCTGCAGACGGGGGTCCATCAGGGCCCAGGGAGGCTCTCCCCGGCCTGGCTGCTTTCAGAAGCAGGGACCGGGCCGGGGAGTGGGGGTGGCTGGCTAAGTCCGCTCCGCCGGCGGAGCGGAGTTCTCTGCCCACCCCTAGTTACATGTTCATTTGAGAAGAGATCATACCGAGCAATGGTGGATATTATGTGCTGAGATATGGATACTTTTTATTGGTAACGCTGACTATTGATGTTGTTGATTATGATTAGGCTTTCCTGTTTTCAGTTTCTATTTTTGGTAAATTCTGGTGGGGTTTTTTCAGTGTTTTTAAGGGATTTCAATACCTTAAAAAAACTGTGGTTATCAGTGGTTTCACATTTTCGCGCCATTAAAAACAACAGAAACATTGTTTTTCCGGTGTTTATGGAACGTTTTGCTTTTATTATTGCTTACTTTCTGCAGTGATAGCGCATGGTATATAGACAGTGTAAGTATAGTATATATGAGGTCCAAATAGATTTTTGCAAATTAAACTTATTGTAGTACACCATACAATACTTCTTCAGTGAGTCTTTGGCCATGTGTGCTCGCTCTTTCCTTCCCATGTAAACCTCTATGAAAAGGCCCTCTCAACATTGGCACTTGAGATGGGCAATGCCAAAACAGCCAGTACACAATATGTTAACTCTGGCCACTGACATAGCTTTCAGTGCCAATACTAGTTCACTTGAAGATTGCGATTCTCGGGGAAGCATTTGCGCTGAGCTGGACGCTTATGCCCTCAGAGTTATTGAAGCGGTCAAAAATGAAGCAGCACTTTTGAAACTACGGAGGAAATTCCCCTTTACGGAAGGGATCTAGAACAGAGTACCACAGTGAGGTTTCATTGACTTCAAATGCCATTGGTGAGGAAGGGACATTTCTATGCATCATTGCAAGTCATTTCTCATACATTGTAAAATAAAAGTTCCTGAATTGCTCTTCACCATTGCTTTGCTTACCAAGTGGCAAGTACTCTAACATGGAACATGTTGCAGTGCCAAAGTCACTAAAGGTGTCGCCCAGCCTACTCTCAAGGAGATGTTGCACATCTACACCAATTATGCTGAACACTTGGCAGACAAGGGTGTTTTCAGACTCTAGTTTTTTTATTATGTCTACTACAGCAGTTATGTTTTCCTGTAAAAATCTAAGAATGCAGTAGAGTGTACTTTTTTCACAACACTATCAATATGAGACCAAAGAGCCTCACATTTCTTTGGCATCATCACTCAGCAAAGAATTAATTCTGTAAATGGTTGCCACATGGATAATATAGCATTCATAGCCCCTTGGACTGAGAACCATCAGCTAAGGGACACAGTTGTGAGGACTCTTTCTTTGATGCTACACAAAGCATGAAATTATAAATATTTGCGTTTTAGTTCCTGTGCATAAGAAAACAGTGCACCAGAATGGACTAAAAAGTCAATAGCATTCCTCATTAACTTTGAAGATTTTTCAGCATACCATCTAATAAGTGGCAAGGATCTCTTACAGGGAAGCACTTCAGCTCAGGTATCGATTTTGACAGGTCATCACACAACTTTTTCATATACGCAGCTGAATCACTGCAAATACAAAAAATATCACTCCAATCTTTGTTGAACTTGGAACAAAACTTTTTTGCAGAGCACTCCAAGTGACACTGCGTTCCATGTTTTCCAAAAGTCTGGTATCATGTTTTCACCACTATCCCAGATGCTTGGTGATAGTGCTCTTTTCACATATACTTGTCACTATACCTTGCATTGAATGTTTAAAGACTGAGGTGTTGGAAATTCACCTACTATCAATACTGACTCACTAGAAACTGGGGGCTGATGTATTAAGGGTTTTTATCTATTTTCTGTGGGTAAATGTGATGACACATATTAGGAAAGATTCTTATGAAACCAGCCATTTTACCTATTAGTGAAAGAATCAAACGCAGCCAAAATATCAAATATGATTTTGATATTTCCTGATTCTCTACAGTTAAAATAATTAAACAAGACCTAAAACATGCTTCTAAAGCCTGCATCTTTAGACCAAAGACCACAAAACTGAAAAAAACAATAGGAAGAAGAAACAATATTTTAGCAGCATCCCTAAACAACAAAACTCAAGCAGAATAATGTTAGCCCAGACTTTCTTACTGCTAGCTTGTATAACAAAGTTACATTGTATTGGCCCCTTCCGGAAGAAAAGAAATTACTTTCACTCTTTTTTTCCTTTCTTTGAATGGCATTTAGTTTGTGGTTGTGCAGGTGTTTTTTCAGTGTTTATATGTTTTCACTGGTGAGGGCTATTTCTCTTTCAGTGGGGTTTTATCAGTTATTATAGGTTTAAACCTAAAACCGGACAGCCTAATTATGATGTACATTATACTTCTTCTTTCCTTGCATTTTATTTCCCTATGGGAACTCTTATGCTGTCATGTACACGATATCAGCTAATGTTTCTTGGAGTTGTGTTATGAAAAATCAATAAAAATATGTTATAAAAAAAAAAAAGGAAGAAGCGGGAGTAAAAACCTTTCCTTCTCTGAGGAAAAAGGACTCTTTCTATTGCCCCTTTCTGGAGCATAATCTTTGCTTCCTGCTTGAGTAAGTGAAGACGAGGGGGGTGCGATCCCCTGGGTGGAGTGTTTGGAGGGATTTGGGTCAATTCCAGAGTGTGGCCATAAGAGATGATGTCCAGTACCCACTTGTCTGATGTGATATTGCGCCACTGATGGATATGTTTGGAAATCTTCGCACCGGTTGGGAAGGGAGAAAAAGTAACTGATCACTGTCTGCGACCCGAGTCGCGGGCTTGTGATGCTGGCTTTCGTTGGGAGCCCTGTCTGGTGAAACCAGCTGTTGTTGCTTGTCAATAGGATTGTTGTTGGTATCCTTGGCAATATTGTGGTTGGTAGGATTGGTAAGTCTGGGTACGTTGGTAGTTTCCTCTGTATCCAGAAAAGCCACGACCTCGAGCTCCCCGAAAGGGCACTTTACCGTACTGAAGGGTACCTAGCGCTTTGGCAGTATCCGTAGCTTTCTTTATTGTTGTGAGAGCTTCATCTATGTGATTGCCGAATAGGCTATCTCTGTCGTATGCCATGTCGAGAATTTTTGACTGTACTTCTGGGCAAAAGGAGGTTGCCCTTAGCCACCCCTGACATCTTAAAACGGCTGCACCAGCCAGTTGGCGAAAGCCTGTAGTGGCTATATCCATAGCGCATCTATGATTTCGGCCGCTGTACGTTCTCCCTCTGCAAGGATCTTATTAAACTCTTCCTTATTTTCCTCTGGAATAAGGTCTCTCATTGTTCCTATATCGGACCACATTTGCCGATCATAGCGGCCTAGGATGGTCAATGCATTTGAAGCTTTAACAGATATTGCCGCCATTGAGGAAAATCTTTTTCCAATGGAGTCTAAATGGCGACCCTCTTTATCAGGTGGAGATGTGATGGGAGTAGATGGGTTTTTTGAGCTCCTTTGGGCTGCCTGGGAAATCACAGAGTCCGGCTTGGGGTGACCTGTGAGACATGCAGGGGAATCCTCCGGTGCCCTGTATTTTTTGTCCAGTCTTGGTAGCACCAGAACCACAGAAGCTGGCGTCTTCATTACTTTAATACCTTCTTGCCAGATATAGTCTATGATAGGTATTGACCTGATTGACTTTCTTGATTGTTCTTTAAAATCATAAAGAAAGCAATCTGATTGTTTTACAGTTGTGGGCAGGTGGAATCTGGCCGTAGCTCTGTCCATTAGATTATGAAAACCTCCAATATCCTCCAGAGGTAAGTCCGAAGGACGACGAGGAGGAGGGGATGGTGTTGGTACTACATAGTCATCCCATTCATCCGTAGGCAGAGCACGATCATGAATTTCTCCCTCCTCAGGCTCTTCTTCCGAAGTGGTAGGATCCTCTCTAGGAGGTAGAGGAATTATGGAACGTGGCGTCAGTCTAGGCGGGGCAGGAGGAGGTGGTGGTGGTGGTGTCAGAGGAGCCACCGGTGGAGGAGGGGGCACTGTGACGCGGTCCTCTTGAGGAGGAAATCTCCTTTTGTAATCCGCCAGCATGTTTTGTAAGTCTAATATTAGGGACGAAGGTAGTTGAGCTTGCTCTTGTCTCAGCTGTTCATAATATCTGAACTGATGATACTGTGCATGAGGGACTGGATATTATTGATAGTACTGCTCCTCATTGTAATAGTCCTCATCCTCTTCCTGACACTTTACATTCAGTTCGGAAGGGCTATGCGCAGTCGCAAATGGACCATCATCATCATCAGTTTCCTCTACATCTAGCAGATGACTTTGAGGCAGTGGAGAAATCTTTGGTGTCTGGAATTCAAATTGTGATGACATTTTAGGCAATCTAGATGGTGTAGATTGCAGAAACGGAGTTGACGGGCCCGCAGACGATATTGGAATGATCGTCGACGATGCCGTTGTCGAGGCTGTCGACGGTGGAATTATCCCCGTCTGCGAGGTTGCCGTCGACGGTGGAATTATCGTCGGCGGCGGAGTCGTCGTCGATGGCAGAATTGCTGTAGACGGTGGAGTTGTCGTCAACGATGTAGCCTTCGTCGATGATGAAAGTGTCGTTGACGATGGAGTCATCATCGACGTTAGGATTTTTGTCGACGATGAAGTCTTCGTCGATGGTCTCGTCGATGATGAAATTTTAGTCGACTGTGGTGTCTTCGTCGACGGAGTCGTCGTCGACAATAAAGGTAATGCCGACGGTATAGAACCTTTTATACTCGCCGTCGAAGTAGTCAGCGCCGTCAACGGTCTCGACGACGATAGAGTTGTCGTCATCGGTGTTGCTGAAGTAACAGGCATTGACGGTGAGCTTGACACCGATGAGGACTTGTGACTGAATTTGCACCTGGAATGACCTGAAGATTCCGGCTTTTCCTTAGATGTCCCAGAAGAATGAGGGGAACTCATCTCTGAGGAGACCTTGGTCTGTTTCTCCTTTTTTTGAGATTCTCTGGTCAGATGAGAGACTTTAAAATGTTTCCTGCTCTCTTCAGGCTGACCCTCAGGCGACCTGGGCCTCTTATGAGTTTTTGAGGACGTGTCGCTCTCCTCATCTGATGAAGCCCCTTGCTTCTTCTTCAGCCACAATAAAAGTCTGCCCTCTCTGTCTCTAAGGGTCTTAGTTGAGAAAGTGCGGCATATTTTACATTGTTTTGCCTCATGATGGGGATAGAGGCAATAGATGCAATCCTTGTGCGCATCATCAATGTGCACTCTCTTCTTCCCACAGGATTTACAAGGTCTAAATAGTCCCTTCTTATCAGATTTTTTTCTATATATGTAGAAACAAGACTTATCTGAGAAAATTTGAAGAACTGAGCAGAGCTCAGGGAGACTCCCTTCACACATGACATGTGGTGAAAATCTGAGGGATTCAGCCTCTCTTGGGAAGGTTCTAGAGGGTGCTAGGTGCTGATTGGTTGTGTTTAAGTTTGGTCCTTTTTTTTATAAAAGGAGGTTGACAGGCTATTGAATACATGGTTGCCTCCTTGATAGCCTATGGAAGTTATTAATTACTGCTTTATTTAATGTACAGTGGGACTCCCACTTCGACGACGGGGAATGATTCAAGCATGTGAATCTATGAAAGATACCCCGATACTGGATAAGGGAGAGGAACTCACAGACAGAGAATGGACATCTCTTCTAGCTTACCCCAAAGCAGTCTCGCACAATGCGCGCTTCAAATCATCCAATATATGATCACGCAGAGGGCATATTTAACACCACACAGGCTACACAAGATGTTCCCTACAGCTACGGCAAATTGTCCGAGATGCACAGAGGCGGACGCAGGCTTTGCCCATATGCTATGGGCCTGTCCAGCGCTGACAGACTACTGGGCGCAGATAGTCCAAACAATGACTGACGTTGTAGGTGGGCAGACATGGAACACAGCAAAATGCTTTATATTCGGGCTATACCCACACTCAAAGGGTTACAAAGTTCAGGCACGCTTTGCAGACTTAGCGTTAATACTTGCTAAAAGACTCATTACAAGGAGGTGGAAAGCAGCTAGGCCTCCAAAAATAGAGGCATGGAAAGGGGAGGTAGAAAAGTGGAGCCTAGCCGAGAGCGCAGCAATACGTAAGGAGGAACAGCGAGGGCAGCGTAAAATACCCATAGCAATGGCCTGGGATATGCTGCGGGAGTCCTTCAAATCATGGGATGGGACTACACAAACAACTGTTGATTCCGTAGATGCTACTGCATAGATAGCGGCGCAAGTCTCCTACGCTGCTAACACACCACAGCATTGCCACTACACTGCCCAAAACCGAAGAAGTCAGACGAAAAGATATAATGAGCACTGTGACCTAGGAACTAGAAGTGTAAAATAGGGAAAATGTTTATCGCAAATGTTTCCTGTCAACAAGTAATGCAATAGTTGCTTACTTTCAAAACCAGAGTAGATACCAATTGTGATGCCCAGTTAGTTAACTGTGGGGTGGGTGGAGGGGATCCAGTTTTAGTAGACGTTATAGGCATACTAACCTCCTATTATAACTATTGTATAAGGTAGACAAGTGGTGTGTGAAGACGTAACACAAGTAGGACAAATTATGAAAATGTATGATCGCGACAGGAGGCGGCAACTGTATAACAGCATTGTAACTGTACCACTTGCATTGCGATAAATATACATGTATACTCATACTACGGGACAGATACCAATTGTATAAGCAAGTCTACTCACTAAACTCAATAAAGTTTGTTTAAAAAAAAAAAAAAAGGCATGACCCTCTAAAAAGAGGTGGTACACACCAACAAAGGCAGAGGACAAGAACAGGGAGAAAAGGCAGAGTTGCAAACCACCTCTTCACATCTCCCCTTGCTGCCGTAAGGCACATACCAAATTCTAATAATAATAAATGTCCTAGTGGGCACACCCACCACCTAATCAATATAATAACAGATGCAATACACCCGGGTCACACCTATACACAGACGAGAGGTACACCATGTAAGCTGAAGGCTACGAAGATGGCCACTACTACCCCCAATCAATCAAAAAGATTACCATCTCCTGGGAAACAGCATAGCCCAGCTGGTCTAACGCCAGAATCCAAGATACAGACATGGGAACATCCAAATCCCTGAACCACAAAAAGATGCACCGTTAAAACCAACAATAACTGCAAGAGGACAGCAAACACTGACACCAGGTCAGACGGTAAAGATATAATACGAACTTAGAACGCAACTAAAAATTTCGTCCACAGAATGTAGGACCAAAGAAGCAGGCATATATTCAAAAGAACAACTAAACAAACCCAATTACAGGGCAAGGCCTGTGTCAGGAATAAAGAAAAACATCTCTGTGAAGAAGCAGGAGATCCACTGCAATGTAGCCATCAGCAGCTACAGTCCCCTACCTAGCAACTCTAATTGACAGCCGAAAGACAGAAATTACCATTTAGAAAATAGATTACAAAGAACGAGGACCAATCCCCAGGCACTGGCTGAAGGCCCCCGCATCCCATATAGACAGTGTCAGTTTATGGAACCTCCTTCTTATCGAGCGCAGATCTTTCATGAGGAGGCATTTGATAGAGCGCTATGCTCTCGTAAAAATTGTAGGGGTGCATCATAATCATCGTTAGTCTGTACCCGCATATATCCAGTTATATATCAATGAATGGCTAGTAAAATGTAGTTAACTTGCATTATTGGAGTGAATAGAAAAGTAATTGTGCTATTATAATCCTGCAAATGTAATGCTTAATTGAAACATGTTCAAAATGATGCCTTGATGGATTAGGCCATGTGTAATCGAGATGCAGTAGTTTAAACGTGTACCGTATTGAGTTGCACGTGTAGTTCACTTTTTGCATATGAAATGTAATGAACTAATGCTTATAGAAGTGATCATAATTGTGTGTTTAAATTGTGTAAAGGCCTGACTGCACATACGTAAAGGGAAGGCCTGATTCGTTCTTATGTTAGCTTATTTTGTAGGCAGAGAAGGTTCTCTTGGAAAGGCTCTCTGGGCACAGTTGGGAGATTCGTGCAGAGGGAAAGTTTGTTGAAACGTATCTTCTGTTGCAGGTGCAAGGACACATGCCTCGTTAGCGAAAGACTGGCCCTTTGTTTCACGAGTTAGGGTGGTGGGAGGCATGGAGATGGGAGTATAGTGGAATGCAGGGATGATACTTTCAGCGGAGAAGGTGCCTGGGACTCAAGGTCATCGTAACCGTCCTGGATGAAGTAAGAGTTCGATGGAAAAGTACGAGAAGGAAGACCTGGCCGAAGAGGCGTGAGAGGGGCGTGTTCGAGTGTATGTGCATTTTGTATTAGGGACAGTGCCCCGAGGGAGGAGGTAAGAGAAGAGGTAGAGGAGACCAGAGAGAAAGGCAGAGAGAAATTTTAGGAAGGAGCATCTTAGAACGAGCTCGAAATGCTAAGTGAGTGCACTTCTTAGGAAGTCTTCACAGCTGACACCTTTTCTTTTACTCTTGCCTGGGAAGTTCGTTAAGTAGGTATGCCACCTTAGTGGTAGAGTAGGGACAGCTAATGGTTTTATGTTTATTTAGGTAAATGAAGAATAATATAGAGATTGGAGCAGTTATCGCTTGTCTAATACTTCTGGAGCTAACGATTCTTCTTATCCTGAGTCGGATGAGACTCCTGCGTAGGATGCTATTTGTATTAGTGCCCATTTATTTCTTTAACCTCGTGTTGAGGTGCTTGCACGTGCAGTTATTCTTGGCTGTAATAAACCCACAAAATTGAATTCGGAGTCAGTGGTCTTTTAAGGTAAACTGGATTCTAAATTTTGTCGTATAACTGAAAAGGATTTTCTTCCCGTCACACTATTCAGCAGGTAAAAA
Source organism: Calotriton arnoldi (assembly GCA_963921515.1). NCBI lineage: Eukaryota > Metazoa > Chordata > Amphibia > Caudata > Salamandridae > Calotriton > Calotriton arnoldi. The sequence continues at coordinate 303,900 of CAWUFW010016270.1, forward strand.
GATCCTGGCGACCTGAAGAATCTTAAAAGAGATAAGATAAGAATCAGCGTTATCAGTTGGTAGCAGAGTAGGATGGTTTCCTCTGATAGTAAGGGGAGATCTAGATTAGGATAAGAGATTATTTGCCACATAGAGCCCGAGTGATGGTGATCCAGTGGATCGTAAGAGGAGGACGACGGCGGTTGATGAGAACTGACGGAGAGTGACGGTGCGGCGGAAGTAGCAGTTCGTGGTAGAGTGAGTATGAACAGGGTGATGCTTGTTAGATTGCGGTGTTTAATTGTTGTGTGATGTCTTGCGGAGTTGGAATGAGAGTCGTGTGATTGAGGATCGGACCGTGAGCGCGCGCAGGACCGAGAGATTTGATTATTGTGGTGTAGAAGACACCTAGGGGCAGATTTACAAGCCCCTTGCGCCACTTTTGCGTCACTTTTCCCATGTTAAAAGTGACGCAAAAGTGGCGCAAGGGGCTTGTAAATCTGCCCCCCAGAGCTGAGATCGTTGACCAGAGGTTGTGGGGGTCATGAGACGTCGTTGATTAACCCACTGAAGATAGGAAGCATATGTGTGAGTGTGTGAATAACCGACGCTGGTCGTAGGTTGTTGTGTGCAGAACATTGAGCGTTTGGATCCTATCGATTGTGTCAGAGGTGATTGTCCGGTCGTTCACGGACAGACAGTTGCCAGATTGAGGTCAACAATTTCGAGAGGCTGGTCGGTCATCGGTGGACCGACAGTCAGAGAGGTAATTGTTCGGTAGGACGGACAATTGCTTCAGAGTGTGATTGGGACACGTGCGAGCGAGAAAGGGTGAATTGAGAAGGAGGGGAACTGCTGCGAGAGGAGGAAGAGTGACGTCAGACAGTGCGCGCTGCGATAGGTCGGTTGGTGTGAGCCGCGCTGGCATTGGTGGATTGAAATCAGGAAGTATAACCGAAATCTTGTGCGCGAACGGAAATCTGCTTCATCATGAAATGTTTTAAAGTTTTACGAGAACTTTGCAGAGGTGATAGACATGTGGTTACTCGGGGTGGAGAGGAAGCCCCTCCCGAGGATACGCCAGCACATTATATGGCTAAGAATGTAGGATTACATACTATCATTTGGCTTGAGAATTGGCATAAAATGACAGAAGGAGAAGGAGAATTAACTTTCCCACTCTATGGCACTTTCAGATTGGAAGTGTTGTACCAGCTAAAAACTTTAATGTCTTCTTTACGACCACTGCCTAGACCGACACAGTTTGAGGCGCTACATGCATGGATTAGGGCAGCGTATGACAGAAAAAGAGACAAAAAGTCAGGAAAGGGTGAAGAAATCGATCAGGGCATTTCAAGATGCGAGATGGGATGCATTGGAGAAAAGGTGGAGAGTGGAAACTATTGAGGGGGATAGGCTGTTTCCACTGCTGATAAATGTAGGAGAGGCTAAGAAGAGGTGGGCCGAAGAAGACGACAGTGATACAGATGACAGCCTGTTAGATAGGTTGCTAGCAGAGAGACCACCTCCATTCAATCCAGATTCAGAAGAGGGAAAATCAGCTTCAGCAGTAGAAACTGGCGAGTTACGGAATCAGACAAACATGAGGGTAGTGGGAAAAATTTCCACAGGGACGGAGGGAGTGGGAACCCAGTCTTCCATTGGGAATATGCGGTTACCGGACTCCCTGACGGTACCTGTTACCATTGGTCCTATAGTATCGGTATATGACCCAGATCGAATAAGTGAAGGAAGTCCAATGCAGACGACAGGGGGAGAGGGGACCAGCGTTGGAGGGAATGGCGTAGGGGTACAATTGGTCCACTTTCCGAAGCCCATAGAAACGAGCACGCCATTGCCAGCCACCGCAGACTCCTCTTTTGGACAGGTGGATGTGAGACCAGTAAGACCAAGGTCCTTAATCGAGTCCAGATCAGACTTAAGAATGTGGGTACCACCTGTAAGGAATCAGAGCGATAGGATGCCAAGAGATGTGGAGCAAGGCAACTTAGGAGACAGACCAGGTTCTAGGAATACAATAGAAGAGAGCAGGTCACGAGAACAAAGCAATGATTATGACGAGCGGAGTGGTGCGGCTTGCCAAGAAATACTGAGGAGTGCAGTGCAGGCAAGGTTGCTGGATGTAGTAAGACTAAAGGCGGAGGTAGATGAAATGATTAGTGGGAACCTGCCTTTGGAGAGAATAGAGATTTATGGGCCAGACGAGCTGCTTTTCGTGGCAAAAGATGTGACTCGTAAAGCAACGGCTGCATATGAGAAATTGACAGAATTGGCTAAGAGATACGAGGTGGATTTGAATAAAACAAAATCGTTGCAAGGGTCACATAGGTTGCAATATAGTGATCAGGAATTGGAGGAGAAAAGGATCATAGGATTAAGGACGCATACTAAAGACCTGATTGTAGGGATGCGTATATGGATGATGTTGAGTAAATGGGAGGAAAGGTGGTCAAAGAAGAAGATTGCCGAAAAAATTGTAGGAGAAACGCCACCTCCGGGGGGAGCGATACAAAAGGGGATGATGGATGGAACGCTTGAGCCAATCAAACACTCACCCCCAGTCAACTGATCTGGGTTTAATCCATCATCATTCTTTAGCTCACTCCACCACCCCAGTTCAGACATGGCCATATGCAAATCAGTCTGACCCTGTGCCTCATGGGAACAGTCCAGCCCGAACTGCCAAGCCATGTCTTCCTGGACCGGAAACAAGCATCCTAGGACCGGTTTCTGGCATTTCAGCCGTCATCAGCCAGGCTTGCTTGAATCCAGTGGCAAAGTGAGCAAGGGACCCACGTCTGGGCATACCCCCGCCAACTTAGGGCGACCAAAGCGATACAAAAGGGGATGATGGACGGAACGCTGAGCCAATTAAACACTCACCCCCAGTCAACTGATCTGGGTTTAATCCATCATCATTCTTTAGCTCACTCCACCACCCCAGTTCAGACATGGCCATATGCAAATCAGTCTGACCCTGTGCCTCATGGGAACAGTCCAGCCCGAACTGCCAAGCCATGTCTTCCCTGGACCGGAAACAAGCATCCTAGGACCGGTTTCTGGCATTTCAGCCGTCATCAGCCAGGCTTGCTTGAATCCAGTGGCAAAGTGAGCAAGGGACCCACGTCTGGGCATACCCCGCCAACTTAGAGGCGACCAAAGCGATACAAAGGGGATGATGGACGGAACGCTTGAGCCAATCAAACACTCACCCCCAGTCAACTGATCTGGGTTTAATCCATCATCATTCTTTAGCTCACTCCACCACCCCAGTTCAGACATGGCCATATGCAAATCAGTCTGACCCTGTGCCTCATGGGAACAGTCCAGCCCGAACTGCCAAGCCATGTCTTCCCTGGACCGGAAACAAGCATCCTAGGACCGGTTTCTGGCATTTCAGCCGTCATCAGCCAGGCTTGCTTGAATCCAGTGGCAAAGTGAGCAAGGGACCCACGTCTGGGCATACCCCCGCCAACTTAGGGCGACCAAAGCAATACAAAAGGGGATGATGGACGGAACGCTTGAGCCAATCAAACACTCACCCCCAGTCAACTGATCTGGGTTTAATCCATCATCATTCTTTAGCTCACTCCACCACCCCAGGTCAGACATGGCCATATGCAAATCAGTCTGACCCTGTGCCTCATGGGAACAGTCCAGCCCGAACTGCCAAGCCATGTCTTCCCTGGACCGGAAACAAGCATCCTAGGCAGTGTTCCCAGTAAGGTGCGCGCCTGCGCTCGCGCGCACGTCTGTTCCTCCGAGCGCGCAGTGCTGTGTGTGGAGCGCGCACCCACAGCCCATCCCGGGAGAGAATTCGCACCGCCGCTTTTAAAATGCGAGCGGCGCGAAAAATGGTAATTTCCTGGTTGTGGAGGCTATTGCACTTGCTGCATTTCCTTCTTAATGAAGCGCAGCTGGGGGCTGTTTGTGGGCCTTTGTGAAAATATTTGTTAAATGCAGCACCGGCATGAGCTGCAATTAACATAAATATTTTCACAATGGCCCACAATCAGCCCGCAGCCTCGCTCCTTTAAGAGAAGAAATGCAGCAAGTCCAAAGCACGACGTGTGCTTTACACGTCGTTCTTTGGACTTGATGCATGTCTTTTCTTAATGGAGCACGGCTGCGGCCTGAATGTGGGCCATTGTGAAAATATTTATGTTAATTGCAGCGCATGATGGTGCTGCAATTAACAAGAATACTTTCCTAAATGCCCACAATTAGATCGCAGCCGTGCTATATTAAGAAAATTAATGCAGCAAGCACAAAAAACAACGTGTAAAGCACACGTCGTGCTTTTGGACTTGCATGGTGAAAAAGAAGAGATAGGTATCAAAAGAAAAGAGAACAAAAAAACGCATAAACAAACTCAGTAAATGTAAACAAGGACAGGGGAGCAAGCAGAGGAGCGGATTCATCAAGGAGATAGAAAGGCAGTGATCCTTAATAGCAAGATAACGCAAATACATTTATTTAGAAAGAAATTCAGAGGCGGAATTTATTTAGGTGTTTTCAGAATGTCAAGTGCGAGTGCAAGGATCGGAATGCAGGGATTTCTGAACTGTTTCCACCAAGCCTGAAAAACACAATTTCCAGAATCAGCGACGGCTGGCTTCAGTGATCCTTTGATGAGTGTGAGACATACACTATACTGTGTGCTGAGCTTTGGGATTTGATTTTGACTTTCAAATGATGCCTGCTAAGGCACGTAAGGGCTGAGGTAAGGTAGTCAAACTTTCAGGTGCCTGTCAGAAGTTGAAAGTGCATGAGCAGTACCGCTCTTTCTTACTTTTTCTTTTTTTAATCAAACATCATACCTAAAATGCAGACAAGGATAACAGATATTAAGAAAAATCCACGTTTGTTCAAGTGGGGCCTGCTTCAGCTTTTATACTATCCGCCAAATTGTTGCTGAACGGGCCCCATCATTAGATCCGGCTCTAATCTGTTGCAATATTGTGCGCGTGTTGCCATTTCACGACAAGCGCCTGCATATGTATCTCAGCTTTTCTTGAACTTTTGGGGCAGAACCCTACATCTATATTTTACCTGGCCTAAGCTTCACTAGTAATACTAGCTACACAACACCTCTGCTACATATCCTAACATCAATGTTTAGGCTGTGCAGTCTATTTCTGCAGAAACTATATTCACTTGTCTGAGCAATTGTTGTCCAGTATCGGTGTTTCACTTGTCTGAGCAATTGTTGTCCAGTATCGGTGATCAGGACAGTTGCAAGCTATTTATATGAAACTGGCTAAATCGTACATACACATCTATGCCAAATACCACGCATCAAGCGTTAGACTGAGTAGTTTTTGAAATACAACACTACAAAGCTCTGGCTGCCAGCTATGACATATCTGGGACTGTCTGCGCCCCAGAGAGACAAGTATTCATCTTAATCGCAGTGCCCTGTAGAACCATGACTGGCGCTGCAATCAACATGAATACTTTAAAAAGCAGCCATCTCCCTCCAGCCGCACTCTATTAAGAAAGGGCATGAAGCAAGCCTAAAAGCACGACGAAGTGCTTTCACAATCCCTAATATGGCTTAGTGATTGTGAAAGCACATGTTGTATTTTAGGCTTGCTGCACGCTTTGTTAATAGAGCGGGAGCAGATTGTGTGCCTTTTTGAAAGTTTTTCATGTTAAATGCAGCCCCGTGTATTAGTATGTCGGGCTCTGCAATTAACATGAAAACTTTCAAAAAGGCACGCAATCTGCCGCCCTCTATTAAAATAAGGCATGCAGCAAGCCTAAAAACATAACGTGTGCTTTTACAATCACTAATATATGTTAGTGATTCTGAAAGCACACGTCCACTTCTGGACTTGCTGCATGCCTTTTGTTAATAGCGCATGGCTGCCGGCAGACTGTGTGCATTTTTTAAAGTATTCATGTTAATTGCTGCAATTAGGATGTATACTTTCAAAAATGTACACAATCTGCCCGCAGCCACGCTCTATTAACAAAAAGCATGCAGCAAGCCCAGGGCTTTAAGTGGGCTGGGTCCTGCCGATGCTGAGTTTTTAAAAGCCGGTGCTGAGACAGGTCCCTATCAGGCTCTTCATTTTTGCCCTCACCCTCAGGGTAAAAAAAATCTCAACTCTGCAGCAGCGCAACTGCTCAAAGCCTTTTGTGTAACTTCAGAGGACTTTTTATAGTTTTTCACAGTCTGATCATTTCAGAACTGAGGCATTTTCGTTATTATATTAAAAAAGCCGTAGTTGTTGCTTATTTATCTTATGCAACTAACAACCATTGACAAAGCCAATAGTCCTGGCTTGTTGTAGGTATAATGTTACTTGTTGTATTATATATCTTGATGCAATGACAGAGGCAGCACAATAACGGTCGGGCGGCACACTATGCTAAGCACAGATTTTTAGCTTACGTGTTTTAAGCCACGCCCTTAATTACATCAGGCACGCCCCTTTGAGAGACTCCCAGTTTTTTCATCCCACTTAAAGCCCTGAGCAAGCCTAAAAGCACCACGTGTGCTTTCAGAATCACTAACATATATTAGTGACTCTGAAAGCACACATGGTGGACTTCTATGTACGTTCCCCCTGCGTATCCAGGAAACCATCTTCAGAGCTGATAAGTGAACTCATGATTATCAGTTTTAAAGGGTGGAGTAACCCCCACCTTGGTAGAGCCAGCTCTGTTCTGCAGAGTCTTACCCTGATGACCTTGAATAATTCTTAAACAGAATATTGCAAATAGCATTTTCCTTTCATTTATTTTTAATCTGGGTAATGTGTGAGATTGTATTACAAAAACAACACTTGATGGACAGAATGCAGAACAAGTCCTACATTCACCCCAGTACAGAGATCTGGGCCTAAATCCATCGTTTTTTGCTCACCATGCAATTCCAATTTGAACCCAGCCATATGCAAATCAGTCTTGACCCTGTGCCCAATGGGAACAGTCCAGCCCGAACTGCCAGGCCAGGTCCTCCCTGGACTGGAAACAAGCATCCTAGGACCGGTTTCGGGGTTTCACCCTCTTCAGCCAGGATAGCTTGATTCCAGTGGCATGGAGAGCACGGGACCCACGTCTGGGCATACCCGTCCCACTCGGGGTGACAAATGCAAAAACAACAATTGATGGACAGAATGCAGAACAGTGTCATACATTCACCCCAGTACAGAGATCTGGGCCTAAATCCATCGTATTTTTTCTCACCATGCCATTCCAGTTTGAACCCAGCCATGTGCAAATCAGTCTTGACCCTGTGCCCAATGGGAGCAGTCCAGCCCGAACTGCCAGGCCAGGTCCTCCCTGGACTGGAAACAAGCATCCTAGGACGGGTTTCGGGGTTTCACCCTCTTCAGCCAGGATAGCTTGATTCCAGTGGCATGGAGAGCACGGGACCCAGGTCTGGGCATACCCGTCCCACTCAGGATGACAAATGCAAAAACAACAATTGATGGACAGAATGCAGAACTGGCTGATGACGGCTGTAAGCCAGAAACCGGTCCCAGGATGCTTGGTCCAGGGAAGACATGGCTTGGCAGTTCGGGCTGGACTGTTCCCATGAGGCACAGGGTCAGACTGATTTGCATATGGCCATGTCTTAACTGGGGTGGCAGAGTGGGTTACAGAATGATGATGGATTAAACCCAGATCAGTTGACTGGGGGTGGGTGCTTGCAATATTCAACACTCCGTCCATCATCCCCTTTGGTTTTGCTATGAGATTGTATTACAGACATTTTATGACAAATGTGTTTTTGTTTCATGCAAAATCCATAAAAATGTTTCTTGTAGATCCAAACAGGATCTCAGATATGAGAAATGGGAGGATGTCACAGTGATTATTTGCAGTAGTATTAGTGAGTTTCTACTGTGTTACAATATTAGAAAAATACATCACTATCCCTGAATATTAACTATAAACACATTTGGAATTTGAACCAGTGTGTCTGTGCACTGTTTGTGATCTGGCCAAAAGGACACGAGAAAGCTGAAACTGGATCATAAATTCAAAGCTGATCCGCACAGAGGCCCCTAAAATACGTATGGCCTAGGGCGCTCAAAGTCCTTAAGATGTCCCTGAGCCGCCGCTGTGTTGTTAGTTAGGAAAGAAGAGGTTCACTGGCACTGTGGAATGAGGCCGGTTGCCCTGGTTTTCTAATATATATTATTGTAGCTTTGCTGTGGTTGCAGATGCTCTGCACTGCACTTTCTCGTTTCGAACATGACACAACCATTGTACTCCAGTCACCAATACGAAGGCCATCCCCTGGCTGGACTGCCTTAGTAGGCATCATGCGTTTGCCTGGGAGGCTGGAAGGGTGGGGGTCAGTTTTGGAGCAGTGGGGGCCAGTTTTGTTACAGGAGGGTGGGAGCCGGTGCAGTAAAATTGCCAGGCTACTTTGGGTTCCCAGTCAGGCTCTGCCTGCCCCATCAAACAGGCCTCCTCCGTTCCAGTACCTAAGTCAGTTATCTGCACAATAAAGCAGGAACCCCGAGGCAAAACCACTGTTGCTGCACCCACACACGTGGTCGGGTTCTTGGCGCACATTGCCGTGGCTGGAGCGCACAGAGACCTCACACTGCCGCACACAGAGAAAAAAAATTAGAGGGAACATTGATCCTAGGACCGGTTTCTGGCATTTCAGCCGTCATCAGCCAGGCTTGCTTGAATCCAGTGGCAAAGTGAGCAAGGGACCCACGTCTGGGCATACCCCGCCAACTTGGGGCGACCAAGCGATACAAAGGGGATGATGGACGGAACGCTTGAGCCAATCAAACACTCACCCCCAGTCAACTGATCTGGGTTTAATCCATCATCATTCTTTAGCTCACTCCACCACCCCAGTTCAGACATGGCCATATGCAAATCAGTCTGACCCTGTTCCGTCCATCATCCCCTTTTGTATCGCTTTGTTCGCCCTAAGTTGGCGGGGGTATGCCCAGACGTGGGTCCCTTGCTCACTTTGCCACTGGATTCAAGCAAGCCTGGCTGATGACGGCTGGAATGCCAGAAACCGGTCCTAGGATGCTTGTTTCCGGTCCAGGGAAGACATGGCTTGGCAGTTCGGGCTGGACTGTTCCCATGAGGCACAGGGTCAGACTGATTTGCATATGGCCATGTCTGAACTGGGGTGGTGGAGTGAGCTAAAGAATGATGATGGATTAAACCCAGATCAGTTGACTGGGGGTGAGTGTTTGATTGGCTCAAACGTTCCGTCCATCATCCCCTTTGTATCGCTTTGTTCGCCCTAAGTTGGCGGGGGTATGCCCAGACGTGGGTCCTTGCTCACTTTGCCGCTGGATTCAAGCAAGCCTGGCTGATGACGGCTGGAATGCCAGAAACCGGTCCTAGGATGCTTGTTTCCGGTCCATGGAAGACATGGCTTGGCAGTTCGGGCTGGACTGTTCCCATGAGGCACAGGGTCAGACTGATTTGCATATGGCCATGTCTGAACTGGGGTGGTGGAGTGAGCTAAAGAATGATGATGGATTAAACCCAGATCAGTTGACTGGGGTGAGTGTTTGATTGGCTCAAAGTTCCGTCCATCATCCCTTTTGTATCGCTTTGTTCGCCCTAAGTTGGCGGGGGTATGCCCAGACGTGGGTCCCTTGCTCACTTTGCCACTGGATTCAAGCAAGCCTGGCTGATGATGGCTGGAATGCCAGAAACCGGTACTAGGATGCTTGTTTCCGGTCCAGGGAAGACATGGCTTGGTAGTTCGGGCTGGACTGTTCCCATGAGGCACAGGGTCAGACTGATTTGCATATGGCCATGTCTGAACTGGGGTGGTGGAGTGAGCTAAAGAATGATGATGGATTAAACCCAGATCAGTTGACTGGGGGTGAGTGTTTGATTGGCTCAAACGTTCCGTCCATCATCCCCTTTTGTATCGCTTTGTTCGCCCTAAGTTGGCGGGGTATGCCCAGACGTGGGTCCCTTGCTCACTTTGCCACTGGATTCAAGCAAGCCTGGCTGATGACGGCTGGAATGCCAGAAACCGGTCCTAGGATGCTTGTTTCCGGTCCAGGAAGACATGGCTTGGCAGTTCGGGCTGGACTGTTCCCATGAGGCACAGGGTCAGACTGATTTGCATATGGCCATGTCTGAACTGGGGTGGTGGAGTGAGCTAAAGAATGATGATGGATTAAACCCAGATCAGTTGACTGGGGGTGAGTGTTTGATTGGCTCAAACGTTCCGTCCATCATCCCCTTTTGTATCGCTTTGTTCGCCCTAAGTTGGCGGGGTATGCCCAGACGTGGGTCCCTTGCTCACTTTGCCACTGGATTCAAGCAAGCCTGGCTGATGACGGCTGGAATGCCAGAAACCGGTCCTAGGATGCTTGTTTCCGGTCCAGGGAAGACATGGCTTGGCAGTTCGGGCTGGACTGTTCCCATGAGGCACAGGGTCAGACTGATTTGCATATGGCCATGTCTGAACTGGGGTGGTGGAGTGAGCTAAAGAATGATGATGGATTAAACCCAGATCAGTTGACTGGGGGTGAGTGTTTCATTGGCTCAAACGTTCCGTCCATCATCCCCTTTTGTATCGCTTTGTTCGCCCTAAGTTGGCGGGGGTATGCCCAGACGTGGGTCCCTTGCTCACTTTGCCACTGGATTCAAGCAAGCCTGGCTGATGACGGCTGGAATGCCAGAAACCGGTCCTAGGATGCTTGTTTCCGGTCCAGGGAAGACATGGCTTGGCAGTTCGGGCTGGACTGTTCCCATGAAGCACAGGGTCAGACTGATTTGCATATGGCCATGTCTGAACTGGGGTGGTGGAGTGAGCTAAAGAATGATGATGGATTAAACCCAGATCAGTTGACTGGGGGTGAGTGTTTGATTGGCTCAAACGTTCCGTCCATCATCCCCTTTTGTATCGCTTTGTTCGCCCTAAGTTGGCGGGGTATGCCCAGACGTGGGTCCCTTGCTCACTTTGCCACTGGATTCAAGCAAGCCTGGCTGATGACGGCTGGAATGCCAGAAACCGGTCCTAGGATGCTTGTTTCCGGTCCAGGGAAGACATGGCTTGGCAGTTCGGGCTGGACTGTTCCCATGAGGCACAGGGTCAGACTGATTTGCATATGGCCATGTCTGAACTGGGGTGGTGGAGTGAGCTAAAGAATGATGATGGATTAAACCCAGATCAGTTGACTGGGGGTGAGTGTTTGATTGGCTCAAACGTTCCATCCATCATCCCCTTTTGTATCGCTTTGTTCGCCCTAAGTTGGCGGGGTATGCCCAGACGTGGGTCCCTTGCTCACTTTGCCACTGGATTCAAGCAAGCCTGGCTGATGACGGCTGGAATGCCAGAAACCGGTCCTAGGATGCTTGTTTCCGGTCCAGGGAAGACATGGCTTGGCAGTTCGGGCTGGACTGTTCCCATGAGGCACAGGGTCAGACTGATTTGCATATGGCCATGTCTGAACTGGGGTGGTGGAGTGAGCTAAAGAATGATGATGGATTAAACCCAGATCAGTTGACTGGGGGTGAGTGTTTGATTGGCTCAAGCGTTCCGTCCATCATCCCCTTTTGTATCGCTTTGTTCGCCCTAAGTTGGCGGGGGTATGCCCAGACGTGGGTCCCTTGCTCACTTTGCCACTGGATTCAAGCAAGCCTGGCTGATGACGGCTGGAATGCCAGAAACCGGTCCTAGGATGCTTGTTTCCGGTCCAGGGAAGACATGGCTTGGCAGTTCGGGCTGGACTGTTCCCATGAGGCACAGGGTCAGACTGATTTGCATATGGCCATGTCTGAACTGGGGTGGTGGAGTGAGCTAAAGAATGATGATGGATTAAACCCAGATCAGTTGACTGGGGGTGAGTGTTTGATTGGCTCAAACGTTCCGTCCATCATCCCCTTTTGTATCGCTTTGTTCGCCCTAAGTTGGCGGGGGTATGCCCAGACGTGGGTCCCTTGCTCACTTTGCCACTGGATTCAAGCAAGCCTGGCTGATGACGGCTGGAATGCCAGAAACCGGTCCTAGGATGCTTGTTTCCGGTCCAGGAAGACATGGCTTGGCAGTTCGGGCTGGACTGTTCCCATGAGGCACAGGGTCAGACTGATTTGCATATGGCCATGTCTGAACTGGGGTGGTGGAGTGAGCTAAAGAATGATGATGGATTAAACCCAGATCAGTTGTCTGGGGGTGAGTGTTTGATTGGCTCAAACGTTCCGTCCATCATCCCCTTTTGTATCGCTTTGTTCGCCCTAAGTTGGCGGGGGTATGCCCAGACGTGGGTCCCTTGCTCACTTTGCCACTGGATTCAAGCAAGCCTGGCTGATGACGGCTGGAATGCCAGAAACCGGTCCTAGGATGCTTGTTTCCGGTCCATGGAAGACATGGCTTGGCAGTTCGGGCTGGACTGTTCCCATGAGGCACAGGGTCAGACTGATTTGCATATGGCCATGTCTGAACTGGGGTGGTGGAGTGAGCTAAAGAATGATGATGGATTAAACCCAGATCAGTTGACTGGGGGTGAGTGTTTGATTGGCTCAAACGTTCCGTCCATCATCCCTTTTGTATCGCTTTGTTCGCCCTAAGTTGGCGGGGGTATGCCCAGACGTGGGTCCCTTGCTCACTTTGCCACTGGATTCAAGCAAGCCTGGCTGATGATGGCTGGAATGCCAGAAACCGGTCCTAGGATGCTTGTTTCCGGTCCAGGGAAGACATGGCTTGGCAGTTCGGGCTGGACTGTTCCCATGAGGCACAGGGTCAGACTGATTTGCATATGGCCATGTCTGAACTGGGGTGGTGGAGTGAGCTAAAGAATGATGATGGATTAAACCCAGATCAGTTGACTGGGGGTGAGTGTTTGATTGGCTCAAGCGTTCCGTCCATCATCCCCTTTTGTATCGCTTTGTTCGCCCTAAGTTGGTGGGGGTATGCCCAGACGTGGGTCCCTTGCTCACTTTGCCACTGGATTCAAGCAAGCCTGGCTGATGACGGCTGGAATGCCAGAAACCGGTCCTAGGATGCTTGTTTCCGGTCCAGGGAAGACATGGCTTGGCAGTTCGGGCTGGACTGTTCCCATGAGGCACAGGGTTAGACAGATTCGCATATGGCCATGTCTGAACTGGGGTGGTGGAGTGAGCTAAAGAATGATGATGGATTAAACCCAGATCAGTTGACTGGGGGTGAGTGTTTGATTGGCTCAAGCGTTCCGTCCATCATCCCCTTTGTATCGCTTTGTTCGCCCTAAGTTGGCGGGGTATGCCCAGACGTGGGTCCCTTGCTCACTTTGCCACTGGATTCAAGCAAGCCTGGCTGATGACGGCTGGAATGCCAGAAACCGGTCCTAGGATGCTTGTTTCCCGGTCCAGGGAAGACATGGCTTGGCAGTTCGGGCTGGACTGTTCCCATGAGGCACAGGGTCAGACTGATTTGCATATTGCCATGTCTGAACTGGGGTGGTGGAGTGAGCTAAAGAATGATGATGGATTAAACCCAGATCAGTTGTCTGGGGGTGAGTGTTTGATTGGCTCAAACGTTCCGTCCATCATCCCCTTTTGTATCGCTTTGTTCGCCCTAAGTTGGCGGGGGTATGCCCAGACGTGGGTCCCTTGCTCACTTTGCCACTGGATTCAAGCAAGCCTGGCTGATGACGGCTGGAATGCCAGAAACCAGTCCTAGGATGCTTGTTTCCTGGTCCATGGAAGACATGGCTTGGCAGTTCGGGCTGGACTGTTCCCATGAGGCACAGGGTCAGACTGATTTGCATATGGCCATGTCTGAACTGGGGTGGTGGAGTGAGCTAAAGAATGATGATGGATTAAACCCAGATCAGTTGACTGGGGGTGAGTGTTTGATTGGCTCAAACGTTCCGTCCATCATCCCCTTTGTATCGCTTTGTTCGCCCTAAGTTGGCAGGGGTATGCCCAGACGTGGGTCCCTTGCTCACTTTGCCACTGGATTCAAGCAAGCCTGGCTGATGATGGCTGGAATGCCAGAAACCGGTCCTAGGATGCTTGTTTCCGGTCCAGGGAAGACATGGCTTGGCAGTTCGGGCTGGACTGTTCCCATGAGGCACAGGGTCAGACTGATTTGCATATGGCCATGTCTGAACTGGGGTGGTGGAGTGAGCTAAAGAATGATGATGGATTAAACCCAGATCAGTTGACTGGGGGTGAGTGTTTGATTGGCTCAAACGTTCCGTCCATCATCCCCTTTTGTATCGCTTTGTTCGCCGTAAGTTGGTGGGGGTATGCCCAGACGTGGGTCCCTTGCTCACTTTGCCACTGGATTCAAGCAAGCCTGGCTGATGACGGCTGGAATGCCAGAAACCGGTCCTAGGATGCTTGTTTCCGGTCCAGGGAAGACATGGCTTGGCAGTTCGGGCTGGACTGTTCCCATGAGGCACAGGTTCAGACTGATTTGCATATGGCCATGTCTGAACTGGGGTGGTGGAGTGAGCTAAAGAATGATGATGGATTAAACCCAGATCAGTTGACTGGGGGTGAGTGTTTGATTGGCTCAAACGTTCCGTCCATCATCCCCTTTTGTATCGCTTTGTTCGCCCTAAGTTGGCGGGGGTATGCCCAGACGTGGGTCCCTTGCTCACTTTGCCACTGGATTCAAGCAAGCCTGGCTGATGACGGCTGGAATGCCAGAAACCGGTCCTAGGATGCTTGTTTCCGGTCCAGGGAAGACATGGCTTGGCAGTTCGGGCTGGACTGTTCCCATGAGGCACAGGGTCAGACTGATTTGCATATGGCCATGTCTGAACTGGGGTGGTGGAGTGAGCTAAAGAATGATGATGGATTAAACCCAGATCAGTTGACTGGGGTGAGTGTTTGATTGGCTCAAACGTTCCGTCCATCATCCCTTTTGTATCGCTTTGTTCGCCCTAAGTTGGCGGGGGTATGCCCAGACGTGGGTCCCTTGCTCACTTTGCCACTGGATTCAAGCAAGCCTGGCTGATGACGGCTGGAATGCCAGAAACCGGTCCTAGGATGCTTGTTTCCGGTCCAGGGAAGACATGGCTTGGCAGTTCGGGCTGGACTGTTCCCATGAGGCACAGGGTCAGACTGATTTGCATATGGCCATGTCTGAACTGGGGTGGTGGAGTGAGCTAAAGAATGATGATGGATTAAACCCAGATCAGTTGACTGGGGGTGAGTGTTTGATTGGCTCAAACGTTCCGTCCATCATCCCCTTTTGTATCG
>CAWUFW010016271.1:0-318979 GCA_963921515.1 Calotriton arnoldi
GCAGGCACCAAAGAAGCAATTGTCCGGTCTGCATCGCTGAAGCTCCCGTCGGACGCCGAAGTCTTTGCATCACCAGAGGTAGATTTCCAGACGTCTCCGAGGCTTCCCTGAGTCTCCAGTAAAGCTGTGGCCCGTAGCTGTCGTGGGTAACATGGAACCGTGACCCCTGGCCACCAAACGCATTTGCAAGTGCATCCTCTTCTGGGTCTCCCACGAAGTTGTGCATTGGGCTTCGAGTAGCCCCAGCCTCCAGCACCAACTGCACCGAAGATCACTGGCCTCCACTCCACGAGTGTCCTGTGAGCCAGCTCCACGTGCATCGACTCGAGGCTCCTTTGTGGTCGCTAGTCCATTGGCTAGTAGGCCCTCCTGAAGGCCAATCTTTTTCTACATGGGCTCCCTGGTTGCTCCAGGCGTGCCCTGACTTACCCTCGCTGGGTGAGTCCCCCAGACCTTTCTGGTCTGCAACATCGTCCTTCTTCCATTTCCACGAGACTTGCCGTTGCCAAGGCTTGTTGGGTCCAATCCGGTCGCCGACACCCCTGCAATCGACAGACGTCATGGGACAGCTCGAATCCAGCTCCTGGTTGTCGTCGACACCTCCTGGACCTCGTGGCTGAAGAGTCAAGACAACCGTCAACCTACCTGAAGCACTCGACATCGGTGGGCATCTGCTCATCGTCTTCCTGGTCACTGGCTAGTGACCCAGACTCTGTCCCCTCTGCTTTCAGGTTCTTCAGATCTTTGATCCACCTTTGGATCCACCCGAACACTTTCGACTTGGTCGCCAGCAGCACTTTGCAGCAGATCGCCATTGAAAGCGACGACGAAACCCGACCCGAAAGACACCTATGCACCCGGCTTCCCTGGGTGAGGTAACTCGAGTACTCCGGTGCTCCCGTGGGTATTGACACTAGAACAGCCTAGTTCTCAAAGGGTTTGCTCCAAGTCCTCCTCTAAGTGTCCCTTTTCTTTTAAATTCTAATCACGACTTTCCCCATAGAAGTTAACGGCGATTCGCGGCTGTGTTCATACACTGCACGCGTCCCCGTGGGTCCCCTGTGTCACTACCTTGGGTGGTTCCTTGTGGTCCAAGCACTTCTACAGGCTCTAGGCCTTGTGTCTAGCTCAGTCGTGGTTCTTATACCACTTTATTGGTATATGGTTTGGTACGCCCTGGGGCTCAAACGTGTATTTGTGCTATTACTGTAGATAACTAACTTATAATTTATGTACTTCGAACTCTAGCCTCATAAAGAGACTAGAGGGGTGTGTTTAGTAATAAATACATATATTTTGAATATATACCTGGTGTGGTTCTCTTTCATTTGGTCACTCAAGAGATTATAGACTGGTAAAACAAGCTGCTTTACATTCCTTCAAGACTTAGCCTGAAGGCTGCTCTCCATAGCTACCACTAGGATAGCTTTCAATAAAGGTTGTCTTTAACCTATCTCCAATAAGGGGTTGTTTGGACTGGTGCAAGGTGCCCACTATAATTAGTGGACAGCATATGCCAGGCCAACTTCTCACACATTGCACATCGAACTCCGTGAAATTTAAGTCAGGAGCGCTGGCGTCAGCAGGCATCGGGGCTGTGGTGTGAAGTGGAGCAGTATGGTTGCAGAGCCCTCAGGTCGCAGTGCAGGCAACAGCTTGGTGACAGCATCCAGCGGCGTCTGTGAGACCAGGGCTGCGGTGCAAAGCAGGGCGATGCTTGTCATGGCACGATTCACATTTTGATTAGTGTATAAATCTGTTGACCGCCATTCTTTTCAACTAGAAATGAAGGATAGGTCTGCCTATCAATTGTTATGTTTGTGTATTCACATGTTGTTCACTTTGTATCCATTTATGTGAATATGTATGTTTTATATATGACTTGAACCGGTGTACTTTCATGTACGACACATTTGAAATGTCCATGACTCTTTTTTCAAAGAAGTAAAGTAAAAATTGAAGGTGAATTAAATCACTAAGACCAATACATTTAATACGGTGGTCCTGTTTTTGTAGTTTTCAAATGAATTGTAGCACCCATATACTGTCTAGTTCTGTTATATATCATTGAGGCCTAGTGTGGGTGCTTTAAATGGGCCCAACCCCTCCTTGTTCATAACTTGTCTTCTGTTGCAGCACAAAACACACAGTTTCCAGTGCTGGTAACAGATAGATGATCTTGAAATCTTTGCTGTTCCTGAGACTTCTTGAACAGGGGTCAAGCTCTACCTCAAGCCCTTAGAGAAACTCAGGAAAATAAGTTGCAGAAAGTCCAGTCCAGCCCAGTCCTTTCACTTCCCAAGACAGAAGCAGCCACAGCAGGCCAACACAGCAAAGCACACAGCAAATTGGTAGTTCCTTGTCACAGCTTCTCCAGCTCTTCATGGCAGGTTCCTTAGTCCAAACGAGTTCTAAAGTTCTGGGGTGAGGGCCCCAATATTTAAACTACTTTTCCCTTTGAAGTTTTAGGCAGAAAGTCTCTGAGTTTAGTAGAAACCAATCCCCTCCTCTCTAGTCCAGCTTTGCTATAGGAGGTGGAGACAGCATTGTGCAGGGCAGACGCAGCCTATTCAGGTGCTAGTGAAAACTCCTGCCACCACTCTAAATGCAGAAAGGTCTCTTCATTCTGGCTACAAGTCACCCAGAAAGGCAGGACACACCTCAGCCCCCCTTGTTACTGTTTAGTGTGAATGCACATCCCCAGCTCCTGTCACTCTAAAACCAGACGGCGAATACACAAACAGGCAGAGGCATACAGGATGGTTAAGCAAGAAAATGCCCACTTTCTAAAAGTGGCATTTTAGGGCACACAAAGATGTGTTATAAAATTCTGAGCTCAGTGAAACTGAACGCCATTTCCTTATTGTTTCCCAATTGAAAGTTACAATTGTAAAATGTTACAAGGCAGCTCCAATGATCACCTACGGGAAAGACAGCCTTTCGATAGTGAAAAACGAAATGCACAGTATTTCACTATCGGGACAGGTAACACACACTACTACATGTCCTACATTTCACATACACTGCACCCTGTTCTTGGGGCTACCTTGGGCCTACCTTAGGGGTGACTTACATGTAGGACAAGGAAAGGTTATGGCCTGGGAAGTGGGTGCACTTGCAAGGTCGACACGGCAGTAAAAACTGTGCAAGCAGACACTGCAGTGGCAGGTCTGAGACACATTTGAAAGGCTACTTGGGTGGGTGCCACAACCAGTGCTACAGGCTCACTAGTAGCATTTGATTTACAGGCCCTAGGCACACACAGTGCACTGTACTAGGGACTCATTAGTAAATCAAATAAGCCAATCATGGAAAACCAATCATAACCCATTTGGAGAGTGTTAGATCTGGTACCATTGGCATAATGCAAATGGAGCATAAGAGAAGTTTGAGGGAGTTGGAGTTGAAAGCTAGGAGCTTAGAGATTACTCCCTCTGGTGGCAGCACACCGTCCATGCCTGTTGAAACAAGGGTGTATATACCTAAAGATGTGGTGAAAGAGTTTTATAAAAATGATGACATTGGGCAATGGTTTAAAGCCTATGAGGTAGCTATGACCTCACACCGTGTCCCTGAGAAGGATTGGGGAGCGGGGTTGTGGGGGCGGTTCCTTAGTGAGGGGCGGGATACCTTATTAGACTTGCCCTCTGAAGTCCACAATTCTTATGGTCATATGAAAGAAGCATTGATGTCCAGGTATGGGGTGACTCCTGAACTGTATAGGCAGAGGTTCAGGAATTGCAAAAAGTTGGAGGGCAGTACCTGGGTAGAATATGTGACTTTTTTTTGCAGAGCATTGGATGGTTGGGTGAAGGGTAGCAAAGTGAATGATTTTGAAGCGCTCTTTGATTTGATTGCATGGGAGCAGAGTTACGCCAGCACCTTATTGATAGTAGGCTGACTAACCCTAGGAAGCTTGCTCAGGAGGCAGACCGCTGGGTGAGCACCCGGGTCCACAAGGGTCACGTGGGAAACTCCGCCAAAGGTGGGCAGGGTCCCCAGCAGAGGAGTGGGGGGGACAAGGGTAAACAGAGGGAGTTCCAGAAAGGGCCCCAAAGTAATCCCCAAGGGAACCAAGGGAAGGGTTCCCAGCCTCCCCTGAAAAGAAGCCAGGGGCCCGACAGATAAGCCTGTTCACAGGGGGCCCAAGACTTGCTTTAAGTGTGGTCAAGTGGGCCACTGCTCCTGGGAGACTAGATGTCCCTTGTATGGAAAATCAGCACCCACTAGTGCACCACCCCGGCAGGTAGCTAGTGTAGCCCTGGGGGAGGAGATGGGTGCCCAAGGTGGGTGGGGTCCAGTAGCAATGTCCTTGGTCTCTTTCAGAGACAGTGAGATGGTCCCCAGGACCCAACTGCCTGATAACACTAAAAAATACAGGCAGTGGGTGACCATCAATGGCCAAAGGGTGGAAGCTCTGAGAGACACCGGAGCCAGTGTGACAGCTGTCAGGTGTCGGCTGGTGTCTGAAGAGCAGGTGATCCCCAATGCATTCTGCCCAGTAGTTGCAGCGGACAACTCAGGGAGCCAATGCAGAGTGGCTCAGGTTCCCTTTGAGTGGGAGGGTCTCAGGTACCTTTCAAGTAGCTGTGAGGCCAGCCATGCCTGTAGACTGTCTGTTGGGCAACGATTTGGAGAGTTCACCTTGGGCAAAGGTGGAGAGAACGTCTCATTTAGAGATGTTGGGTCTGCCTGAGTGGGTGTGCGCGACCACTCGGTCTATGGCAGCCAGTAGAGGTGTTCAAGAGGACCTGGAGCCTGAGAGGGTGGCCCAGGTGCCTGCCTTGGAAAGAAGAGGCAGGGGGTGCGGGAAACCGGCCCCCGTAGTTCCCACAGTCCAGGAGGAAGCAGAACCTGAGGGGATGCTCTGGAACCTACAGGGGAGCAAGTGGCCGAACTGGGGGACCTACCTGAGCTGCCCCATTGGCAGCAGGAGGGAGGCCCCTCCAGGGAGGAGTTCTGTGAGGAGCAGAACAAGCGCCCTTCTCTTGTGGGTTTGCGGCAACAGGCCACAAACCAGGCAGCAGGTGATCAGTCTGGATCATATTGGATCTACTGGGAGAATGGTCTCCTGTATAGCGAGCCTAAGGTTGCTGAGCCTGGGTCTGCCCGTGTGCTGGTGGTACCCCAGCACTTCAGAGCCTTCCTACTGGGTTTGGCTCATGATGTGCCTTTAGCAGGACATCTGGGGCAGGGCAAGACCTTTGAAAGGCTTGTCACCCACTGTTATTGGCCCCAGATGCGCAAGAGTTCAGACACTCATTGCAGGACATGTCAGACTTGCCAGGCAAGTGGAAAAAGTGGGAGGAAGCACAAGGCTCCCCTCCAGACTTTCCCTGTGGTCAGCACCCCTTTTGAACGGGTGGGTATTGACATTGTGGGGCCACTGGACCCCAAGACAGCCATGGGCAACAGGTTCATCCTGGTCTTGATGGACCATGCCACCCGGTACCCGGAAGCCATCCCTCTTTGGACAGTGATGGCCCACGTGGTGGGACGTGCACTGATGGGGATTTTCTCCCGTGCGGGGTTCCCCAAGGAGGTGGTGAGTGACCGCGGTACAAACTTCATATCCAAGTATATGAAGTCCCTGTGGCAGGAGTGCGGTGTTACCTATAAGTTCACCACTCCTTACCACCCCCAAGGAAATGGGCTGGTTGAGAGATTCAACCGGACCCTGAAGGGCATGATTATGGGTCTGGAAGAACCCATGAGGCGTAAGTGGGACGTCCTCTTGCCATGCCTTCTCTTTGCTTACCGTGAGGTACCACAGAAGTCCTTAGGGTTCAGTCCCTTTGAGCTGCTCTATGGTCACCCGGTAAGAGGACCTCTGAGTTTGGTGAAAGAAGGCTGGGAGAAAGCTCCCAGTAAACCTCCCCAGGATGTATTTAGCTACATGCTGGCCTTTAGAAACCAGACTAGGCAATTCAGACAACTCGCTGAGGCAAATCTGGAAGCCAGCCAGGAGGAGATGAAACGGTGGTATGATCAGAATGCCACTCTGATTGAGTTTCAGCCTGGGCAGAAAGTGTGGGTCATGGACCCCGTGGAGCCTTGCGCGCTCCAGGATAAGTGGACCGGACCATTTGCGGTGGTGGAGCGCAAGAGTGAGGTCACCTACCTGGTGGACTTGCGATCTCCCAGGAACCCTTTGCGGGTCCTACATGTCTACTGCCTAAAGCCCCATTTTGAGAGGTCCAAAGTGGGCATGCTCCTAGCAACAGAAGATGGGATGGAAGAGGAGACAGAACCTCTTCCTGACCTCCTGTCTGCAACAGAGCAAAATGGGTCAGTGGAGGGTGTGAACCTCTCTAACTCCCTGACACCTGAGCAGCGGGAAGACTGTCTCCAACTGCTGGGACAGTTTCCTGACCTGTTTTCCCTGACTCCTAGTGTCACTGATTGGTGCGTCCATGATGTGGACACTGGGGACAGTCCTCCTGTCAAGCAAAAGGCTTACAGAGTGACTGACTGGGTGAGAGCTCGCATCAAGGAGGAGGTCTCCAAGATGTTTGCATTGGGGGTGATTGAGTCCTCTCACAGCCCTTGGGCCAGCCCAGTGGTCTTGGTCCCAAAGGCTGCCGCGCCTGGTGCCACGTCCGAACTCCGGTTCTGTGTGAACTACCGAGGACTCAAATCAGTCACCAGGACTGACACGCACCGCATCCCCAGATCTGATGAGCTCATTGATCGGTTAGGGGCTGCCCGGTACCTCAGCACGTTTGACTTAATATCTGGGTACTGGCAGATTGCCTTGACTGATGGGGCCAAAGAGAGGTCAGCATACCGGGTTATGCCCTTTGGGATGAAGAATGCCCCTGCCACCTTTCAGAGGTTGGTCAACCAGGTGTTGGTTGGACTGGAAATTTTCAGTGCCGCCTACCTGGATGACATCGCAGTGTTCAGCACCAGTTGGGAAGAACATCTGCGCCACCTCTGGGAAGTGTTGATGGTGCTGCGGAGGGCAGGCCTCACGATCAAGGCGAGTAAGTGCCAGATCGGGCAGGGTTCCGTGGTGTACTTGGGACACTAGGTTGGGAGCGGCCAGGTGGCGCCCCTACAGCCCAAGATTGATACCATTCTGGCTTGGGAACCCCCCAAGACCCAGACAGAGGTGAGAGCCTTCCTAGGACTCACCGGGTATTACAGGAGATTTGTCAAGGGGTATGGCAGCATCGTTGCACCCTTGACAGAGCTGACTTCCAGGAAGCAGCCCAAGAGAGTGATTTGGACTGACACCTGTCAGAGAGCTTTTGCCGCCTTGAAGACTGCCATGTGCACGGCCCCCGTGCTTTAGGCGCCCAACTTCTCAAAATAATTTGTTGTTCAAACAGACGCTTCAGAGCATGGTGTAGGGGCTGTTCTGGCACAGTTAAATGAGGAGGGCCTAGACCAACCTAGTAGGAGGTTACTTCCACGGGAACAGAGGTGGAGTGCTATTGAGCGTGAGGCATTTGCTGTGGTCTGGGCGCTGAAGAAGTTGAGACCATACCTGTTTGGGACTCACTTCCGGGTTCAGACAGACCACAGGCCCCTCAGATGGTTGATGCAGATGAGGGGTGAGAATCCAAAGCTGTTGAGGTGGTCCATTTCCCTACAGGGGATGGACTTTACGGTGGAACACTGCCCTGGTACAGAACACGCCAATGCTGATGGTCTGTCCAGATTTTTCCGCCTTAGTGATGAGAACTCCCCAGAGGTAGGATAGTTCTCCCCACATTTCAGCTGGAGGGGACACGTGTTAGACCTGGTACCATTGGCGTGGGTCTCCCTTCCATTTTTTCACTATGCCTCCACTGTTGTTGACCTGTTTTTTCTGGTATAGATGCTTTGGGCACTTTGCCACTGCTAATCAGTGTCAAAGTGCAAGTGCTCCCTATAGTAAATTAATGTGTGGATTAGTGACTCCATGTTTGGCCTATTTGATTCACTGTCAGAACCTAGTACAGTGCACGGTTTGTGCCAAGGGCCTGTGAAGCAAATGCTGCTGGTGGGCTTGCAGCACTGGTTGTACCACCCACAGTAGCAGCTTGTAAAGTGTGTCTCAGGCCTGCCATTGCAGAGCCTGTGTGCAGTCTGGTACTGCCATGTCGACTGGGTAAGTGCACCCACTTACCAGCCCCCAAACCTTCCCTTTCCTGCATATTAGTCACCACTAAGGTAGGCCCTAGGGCATGGTGCATTGTATGTGTAAGGTAGGACATGCCCTGGTGTGTGTGGCATGTCCTGATAGTGAATTACAGCCAATTACGTTTTTCACTATTGCAGGGCTACCTGTCCTCATAGGGCAGAATGGGCAGTTTGATTATAACATCTTATAATCCTAACTGACCCATGGAACATGGTAGAAAAATGAATTTAGTATGCCTGAACTCAGAATGATAAAATACATATTTTAGTGAAGTTGGCTTTAACATTCTGTTTGAAAATACCACCTTTAGAAAGTAGGTATTTTCTTGCTTAACCATCCAGCCTGCCTCTGCTAGCTTGTGTATTGTGTGTCTGGGTTTGTGAGTTACAGGGGCTGGGGGACTCCAGGAGACAGGGTGAGTCAGCACAGGACTGAATAGACCTATCTGCATGTAGAGTGGTGGGAGGAGTAGCACCTGGGCCTGAATAGGACTGTGCCTGCCTTCCACAATGCTGGCTCCACCTCCTGTGGTGTGTCTGATGTCCCTGGCCCACATTGACAAAGGAAGAAGGTGTGCACTGGCAGAATGCACCCAGAACTGGTTTGGACTAGGTACAGGACCCTCTGCCTTCAGAGGACAAAGGATTTATGGGTATAAATATTGGGACCCAGACCCCAGGACTTTAGATCACTTCTGGGAAACAAGAAGAACCTTTTCTGAGGAGAGGAACCAGAGAAACTGAAGGAGGAGACTATCCCTATGCTGTGTGCTGTTTGAGGGATTGGCCTGCAGTGGTTACCTGATTGCCAAAGAAAGGAGAAAGGAACTTTGTGCTACTTTCATCATCTTGCAGAAAATCTCCAAGGGCTTGAAGATTGAGCTTGCCTCCTGCTGAAGTCTCAGGGATACAAGACTTCACCAACCAGCTCCCCTGAATTCCCTTGCTGGGAATTTGAAGTGCCTACTGTTGTGTTGGGCCTTCTGAGAGACTGCGTGTCGCAGGGAGCTGGAAGCTGGAAGCGCGACTCACGAAGAAGAAGCGTGTCGCCGCCGCAGCAGTTGTCGTCGCATCGCCGAGAAAGCGTGCCGCCGCTGCCGCTGTCGCCATCGCATCACCAAATCGCCTCGCATCACCGAAGAAGAGTGTCGCCGTCGCAGCAGACGCCGTTGCATCATCGGAGAAGCGTCTCACAGGGCCTGTCGCGACTCAGAAGATTCACTGAGTCGCCGCACGGCCGTCGGGCGTACACGCATCGCCCTCTTCGTTGTCGCATCAAGAGGAAGACGCCATTTTGTTTCATTGCACCAGGTCGTCATCGCATCGAGGCGCTGCGGGTCACATCGCCAAAGAAGCGCAGTAAGAAACCGACGCATCATCTCCCCACGCGGTGAAGAACCGACGCATCACCTCCTCTTGTGGTACTGAAAATTCTGGACCTGTGTCATTAACATCATTGTAACATGACGATTTTGGTATCAGCAGACCGGTAATGACAGGTATGCTATATCTGAGTATTTGCGTCATATTCGAGTGACGGGATCACTCTAATATTAACGATTCCCTTGTGAACCCTCGGGTTCCATTTTGTGTACGGCAGCCATTTTGTGGTTGCCCTCACATAAGGCAATGACTAAAGCCAAAACGCGCCTTAGGGGACACGTACACTTTCAGTGACCTGGGCAAGCTGACTCCACTGTCC
Organism: Calotriton arnoldi; assembly: GCA_963921515.1. NCBI lineage: Eukaryota > Metazoa > Chordata > Amphibia > Caudata > Salamandridae > Calotriton > Calotriton arnoldi. The sequence goes on from CAWUFW010016271.1 coordinate 9,833, forward strand.
AGAGCCAGAACCTGTTCGGCCAGTTTTAGTTCCCAGTGGCCGATCGAGATTAGGGGCCCAGGTGCAGCATGCCATAAACCCTTCATTGCACACATCTATATCTAAATCTTATTCACACCTGTCACTGCTCTTTCTTTATGACCTGCTTTACGAGGAGGAGGTGCCCAGTTTTATTAGGGGTCCAGATTATATCTGTTGCAGGTGTTGGGCCTCACTGGGTATTTGGTTGTGGGCTGGACAAACTGAAAATGGGCTTGTCATCATGAATCTGTCTTTGTTTTGTTGTAAGAAATATGTGAATGACCCACTGTAAAAATAAGGAATGTTTGCCTAAAGCATAATATTCTGTATAAAAGAGATAGCTGGTTTCCATGAAAAAGAGCAGTCGCCTGAGAACATACACATTGTTGTACTTCTAGGATACCTGTTGCTGGCTGCAGCCAATAAATTGATCTTTTAAGCCACCAAGAAGACTCTGTGTTTCTGTAGTCTGAGACAGGAAGAACTCGAGGTCATTGGGTGTGTTCCCTGGCACCGCTGGGTCCAATAAAACCCAGTACTTCAATTGGCGCCCAACGTGGAGCGATTTCAGCGGTACCGGTCCAAGCCAGAGGTCGTGAGGAGCTTCGTGTAAAATTCTGGAGGAAGGCCAACCACTTCATCGACCCCTGTATGTCGTTCGTGGTCCGAAAGTCTTTGCTGCAAGGTTCCCCGCGTCCCGACGGCTACGAAGGACTGCTGCCCTGACTATCGCCCTGTCTTGGACCCTTTTATGATTTGTAGAGCGAGACAATAGACGAGTCTTCTGGTGACGTCATCGATACCTCAGTTAAGTATAAGTGGAGCGTCTCCCAGTCCTTAGTCTTGGTTCTTAGTTTTGGGTATCCCATGGGATCTTTGATTTGTTAGGATCTTTTGATTTGGAACTTGCAAGTACCAAAGCCGAAGGACTCGTGTATTCACGAGACTGTCGTATTCGATAATCCTTTGAAGTTTGAAGCTAGACTAGTGAGCGAAGATGCCTGGTCTTAGCAGACTTGGAAATTTGTTTTGTCTTGGTTGTAATAGGGATTCCCGATTGGAGGACTCGTGTCCGGTTCCTCCAATTGGAACTCCAACCTATGAGCTCTACGTGAAGCATGGAGTGGGCCCTATCACGTATAATAACGTATGGGTTAGGTACACAAGGAAAGATGGTGTCCTAAAGTGGCCCCAATATGGTAGTTTTGACACCGAAATTCTGGATAATTTAGAGGTTAGACTTTTTAAGAAGAAAGCCCGGCCGGCGATGTTTGACTCTTTCCGCCTATGGCGAAAAGAAGCCAAACAGAAAGAAATTAAATTAGTAAAGAAGAATAAAAGAGAAAAGGGTATTTCAATAATGCAAGCTGCTATGCAGTATAAGGATGATGAAGAGGAACAAGCGAGTGAACAGCTGCACAGGCAACGTAAATTGGCAATTGATAAATGTTATCCAGTTTTGCCACCTCTTCAGCAAGATACAGTGAAGGAACTTGAGAAGGATCCTTTAATGTCTCATTTGTTGAATTCACCACCTCCTTATGCGCAGAGTGCTACAGCACCTCCGCAACCTTTAGTTGTACAACCCCCAGTTGTTGTACCTCCAGTTCTTCCACAACCACCAGCTGTTTTTCAGTTGGCACCTACTACTATGGCGCAGCCCCCTCAAGGGCTGCCACCTTTACTACCTGTTCCATCTTTACTTCCTATGACTTTGCCCCCTGCATCTATTTCCCTCCACACTATCCCTTCTGACACTGCCTCTGCATTTGCTTTGTCTCCTCCTGTTTTTCCTCCTGTTCATTTGTCAACTTCTCCTTCTGTCCGACAGAGAATGACAAACACTGTTACTAGTATTTTGTCTCCTTTCTTTGGGTCACCGACTACGACCCCCGTTTTAGAGCGTAAACAATTGCGTAGCCAATTGCCCGATTCTAGAGAGAAGGGAGTATTGGATCATTTGGCGCATAAATGGGTCACTGACCCTACAAGATATGAGTTAGAGTCTGTTATGGATGTCTTCCACCAATGGCAAGCACCGAAACAGAGATATGTTTTTGACAAAATGTGCGAAGTTCTTCTTGAAAGATTAAAAGATTGTGATATGGAGGCCAATCCGCCTGAGTTGTGTCGTGTACGGTTTGAGTTTTCCAAAGGCACGATTGTGGGTTCCGATATTGAGAAAGCAGTTGCGACATTATTATCATTTAGGAGTGAGGGTATTTCTCGACTGTTGTTTGAGCCAGAACCCTCTGTTAAAAGGAAGGTCAGACAGTATCCCATGAGAGAAGTTCCCCCAGTTTGGAAAGAAGGAGACCTAAATGCTGTTCCACCTATTCAGCCTCATTTTCAACGTGTGTGGGTACATGTTCCATGGAAGCGAACTGAAGTCCTGGCTCTTAAGCAGACTCTACCCGACCCCCGTAAAAACCCTGCAGGTTATTATAAGGAATTATCACAGACTGCAGACTCCTGTGTTATGAATTTAGCTGATATAGACATGTTGTTTGGAAATGTGGTCCCACAGCCTTTATGGAGAGTGATCCGTCACACAGATCATGCGCCGGAGTTAGGGGACACATGGATTAATATCAATGCGGCAAATGACAGACAAGTAGGCGGTGCTAAACCAGAGCCTTTAGTAGCAGACCTCCCTGGTAGGATCGTTACTTACATGAAGACTTTGATGCCTGCAATGCATGTAAATTGGGATAAATTGTCTGCATGCAAGCAGAAGAAGGAGGAAAGTGTATCTGACTTCTTCACTAGGTTTGAAGAGACATTTATCGACCACAGTGGTCAGGATATGAGTACAGAAGGTGGTCAAAGGTTGTTTGTTGACAAGTTTGTGCATAATTTGCTTCCCGAATTGTGTAAAAAATTGAAAGATTCAGAGAGTTCTTGGGCCGTTTCCTCTTCAGCACAGATATTGGCTACTGCACAATACTACGAAAATAGAGATAAAGATGAGAAAGATAGAGCAGACAAGAAAACTAAAGAGTTAAAAACAAAGGTTCTTTTACAACAAGCGTATCCGCCTCGTAGTAATCAGCGTGACTATCAGCAACCTCAACAGTATCAGAGGAATTCGCAAAGGTTTGAGTATCCTCAACAACGTGCTCTGATAGGCCCTAACCAATGTTCATATTGTAAGGAAGAAGGTCATTTTAAATATAATTGCCCTATTTTGTTGCAGCGTATGAATGGTATTTCTGGCGCAAGAGGTCGAGGTGTTCCACAAGCACCTAGAGCTAGAGGACGCGGAAATTTCACCCAGAACGCGCGCCCATTTCCTCCTCAAAATTCAATGAATAGTTTTGATCAGCAGAATAACGCGTCTGGTAGGACGACTCAGTACTATGCTGATGACTACTATGCAGAAGGTGAGAGTATGGAAGGTGATGATTGCTAGGACAGCCATAGACAAAGAGAGGGAGTTGTTTCAGTTCCAGTAGATCAGAGTGGACCTTATATTGAGGTGATTACATCAGGTGTGTCAGAGCCTTTTCTGTTGGATACTGGTGCTACAAAGAGTTCTATTATGCACTCTAAATTCCCTGGCGCACCTTTGTCTGGCGAAACTAATGTTTCAGTAGGTTTTTCTGGCGCCCCGGTTAGGAACCCGATTTCTAGCCCTATGTCTCTTTCTGTTGGACCTTGTGAAATCGAAGCACCACTTATTCTAACAACAGGTTGTGGTGAGAACTTGTTAGGATTGGATCTGCTGAAAAGATTGTATGCGACATTGTATTGTTCTCCTTCGGGAGTACAACTCACATTGGGTAAGACAGTGGTTTCACCAATATATTTGTCAAAGGACAAACTTCCAACAGAATTGTCGTTTCTCCCTGATATTCTTTGGGCTACTGGTCCCAATGGTGTAGGTCTTTTGGAAATACCGCCATATGTTGTAACGTTGAAAGCCAATGTTAAAATGCCGCGCATTCCCCAATACAAGATCTCTAATGAAGGTGAAAAAGCGTTGCTAGCGATCATTTATGATTTGATTGAGAAAAATGTAATTGAAGAGACAAGAGGTAATGTTTGCAATAGTCCTGTTTTACCTGTCTTGAAGCGTACTGACTCTTCTCAGCCACCTGTTTACAGGTTTGTGATTGATCTTAGAGAGGTAAACAAGATAGTTGTGCCACAGTTTCCAGTCGTTCCCGATATCACTGCTTTACTGACAATGATTCCAGCCTCAGCCACTTGGTTCTCGGTGATTGACTTGAAGAATGCTTTCTTCAGCATCCCTATTGCCGTAGAGAGCAGGGATATTTTTGGATTCTGTTTAGGAGGCCAAAGCTTCCGATTTCAGAGAGCTCCTCAAGGTTTTTGTGAAAGTCCTTCTATCTATAGTCAGGCTCTGAAGTCTCAGCTTGACACTCTTGTGTTACCTGATGGCGCTACCCTTCTACAGTACGTCGATGATTTGTTAGTTGCTGCAGATACTAAGGAGATTTGTAAAGAAGCCACTTTGTCATTGTTGCGTCATTTGTCTGATTTACACCACAAAGTGTCTCTTTCCAAGTTACAGTATTGTCGACAAGAAGTGACCTATTTAGGTCACCTCTTATCGAAAGAGGGAAGAAGATTGACCCCAGAAAGAATTCAGGCAATTGCAAAATTAAGTGTGCCAATGACACAGAGAGAAGTGCGTGCTTTCTTAGGTATTACATCCTATTGCAGACAATGGATACCGAATTTTTCATTGATGGCTAAACCTTTGGTAGCATTGACCTATAAAGACACGCCGAATCCCCTTCCTTGGTCCGAAGATTGTCAGAAAAGTTTTTCCGAATTGCGTGATGCATTGTGTTCGGCTCCTGTGTTGGGTACCCCGACTACAGCAAGCCCTTTACGCTGTATGTCCATGAGAGAGAAGGATGTGCATTATCAGTGTTAACACAGTCTTTTGGGGACAAGCAACGTCCATGTGCATATTTCTCGTCGATTTTGGACCCGGTAGCTAGAGCGTTGCCGAGTTGTTTGAGAGCCACAGCGGCAGCAGCTGTTTCTATTCGACAGTCTGCTGGTTTGGTGATGAATAATACGCTGGTCGTGATGGTCCCACATGCAGTGGATATTTTGTTAAACAGGACCAAGACACAGCACTTAACTAGTGCTCGATTGTCAGGTTACGAGTTGACACTTTTAGCGAGCCATGTGCACATAAGAAAATGCAACACGCTGAACCCAGCTACATTGTTGCCAATTATAACAAAGACAGATGTTCCGGAACAGCATGATTGCTTTCTTAGGACAGAAGAAGAAACGAAAGGGAGAGTAGATCTTAGGGACACTCCTCTTGTAAAGTGTGATGGTACCTTATGGGTGGATGGGTCATGCTTCAAGCTTCCGAATGGTGATACGACTGCGGCATATGCTGTCACGACTTTACATACGATTGTTGAAACTGCACGTATCCCACATAATTCAGCTCAAGCAGCAGAGTTGACTGCACTTATGAGAGCGTGTGTATTATCAAAAGGAATGAAAGTGACCATATATACCGATAGCCAGTATGCGTTTGGTGTGGCCCATAGTTTTGGACGCTTGTGGAAGGAACGTGGGTTCCTCACGTCTCACGGTACGAAAATACAGCATGGTCAATTGGTGAATGAGCTCCTGGAGTCACTTACTTTGCCATTGCAAGTCGCGATTGTGAAATGCAGTGCACATAAGAAGATCACTGACGACGTTGGTCGCGGTAATATGTTTGCTGATGAAGTTGCGAAAGAAACAGCAAGAGATGTGATGAGTCGAATGTATGTTGCGGGCCCTGCAAGATGGATTGGTGACGTTGGAATGTGTGAAGATACGATAGAGAGTGTGAAGTCCATCCAAGCTGAAGCTACGGAGAAGGAATTAAGTACGTGGAGAGAGAGTACGGGTAAATTGGATGCAAATGGTTGTTGGGTTGAATTGTCGGAGCATCAGCGATGGTTGTTACCCGATACATATGTACTTGCAGTGGTTACAATGGCACATGGGATGGCCCACATCAGTGTGAAAGGAATCTGTAAGTTATTGGCTCCAGTGTGGCAAAATGCTTGAATTCCCAAATGTGCAGAGAATGTGGTCAAAAATTGTATGGTTTGTTTGAAATACAATCCTGGTAAGGGAACCCCAACTCCAGCTGGTCATTTTGCGCCTCCAACGTATCCGTTCGAGGTTTTGCAGCTAGATTTCATCCACATGGAGAGGTGCAACAATTTGAAATACGTACTCATTGTTGTTTGTGCCTTTTCAAGATGGGTAGAGACATATCCTCTGAAAGATAATACTGCCTTGTCCACAGCGAAAGCCCTTCTCAAAGAGTTCTTCCCTAGGTTTGGTTTGCCGAGAATGGTGTGGAGTGATAATGGGGGTGAATTTGTGGGTCAAGTGATGAAACGAGTGTGTGAAGGTTTAGGAATCCGGCAGAAATTTCACGCTGCAAATCATCCCCAATCAGCTGGATTAGTTGAGTGCTATAATGGCACTCTTAAACTAAAACTGGCCAAGATACAAGCAAGCTCTGGCCTTAAATGGCCTGATGCGTTGCCATTAGCACTGTTGTCAACTAGGATGACCGTACATTCCCGAGTAGGACTTAGTCCTCATGAGATAGTGTTTGGTCGCCCGGCTAACATATGGGGAGTGCCGAGGCCAACGAAATTCAGCGAGATTGAACACCCTGTACTGCTTGATTACTTGCATGATTTGACGGCTAAATTGCGTGTTTTACACCAACAGGTTCATAATACACTGCCTCAGGCTTCTAAAGATCCAGGGCATGCAATCAATCCCGGATCGTGGGTGTTAATCAAGAACTTTCAGCGGACAAAGAACGATCAGCCCCGCTGGATTGGCCCCTATTTGGTGATTTTGTCCACAAGATCTGCAGTGCGAGTACAAGGGAAGAAAAACTGGATCCACGGCGTACACTGTAAGAGGGTCCCTTTGCCTCTACCATATGACCGGTGGGTCCAGGAGAGAATTGCTGACTCGGAAACTGAAACAGTGCCTCGTTTTCTGCCTTTTAGTGACGCACGCGTCACAGGGACAAATTCTGAGCGAGAAAGTGACGATCTTCTCCAAAGAGCAATACCATCACCACTTCGATTGGACACTACTGAGGCTGAACTTTTGTTTTGCGACCAGACATTGCCTGGAAAAAGCCGTTATAACTTGCGACCGAGAGTCATGGACAAATAAAATGAAATTTTGGTCCTCCCATCCGAAAACCTGTTTTTGAACCACCATCCGGGTTCAGCTGTAGGGTCGTGGTGAAAAGACTTGAGTGTGTAGCCTGCGGACACAAGGTCTACGGGTCTGGTTTGTTCTAGGGCGTTCCCTGGGACATTCAGAAACACTCTCAAGTGAAGAAAACCAACCGCCGCGAACAGCACGTTAGAGGATGGAGCCTTTTCAGATGGAGAGACCTGTTGAAAGAATAAGTTTCAAGAGGAAAATATGTGCAACCATGAGCAGAAAATGTTTTCTAATTATGTGTCTTTGTATTTTACTTAGTCTAATGATGTCTTTAGTGGGGTATATCATATTCTCTTTTCAAGTGACATCTGCACCCACTGTACAGCCCATGCCTTCCTCTACTATCTCCTCACATTCTTTTCACCCTCTACCTGAACACGAGTCCGTTAGAAGATTAGAGTTTATGAACAACTCCTTTGTTCAGCTCTTACACCAACACCAGCTAGTAGTGAACAGAACCAACTGTTGGGTGTGTGGCCTTATGCCTCATACTATTGAGAAAGGTATTCCCTACCTAGTGCTGCCATTCAGCTACAATGGTTCTGTGTGGGCATACCGAACGATGTTCATCTATGCTCGCGAAATCCACCCCCTACGTTCCGTCAAAGACAACCCAAAGAATAGTGCTCTAGTTAAGGGGATAGTCGACATGATAAGGGGAACTAGTTCCTACGAAACTATCCCGGAAGATGAGACACTAGCGTATATTGGATGGAACGTGACTGGATATGGAGCGAGTCTGAGCGAGAACCAGCAAGCAAAAAGATCCGCTCCAATTTGGATTGTACCCCATCAGGGTCATCTATGTCTGCAAGGTAATGGCAAGAATCCAAGAGCTCAGTTAGGGAAGAGTATCTGCACTGAAACGTATATTTTTGCGTCTCAGACTTCCCCTTTGTTCTTAGCAGCTAGGGGTACCTACTTTATCTGCCATGATAGGGCCTACACGTGGTTGCCCCCTGACTTCTCGGGCACATGCTTCGTTTCATTCCTGTTGCCTCCCACCTACACAGCTGCGGCAGATTACCATAAGATAAGAAGAATTAGGGGTGTCTTCAGCAAGGAAGACACTGCAGGACAAGAAGCGGGAGACTTCTTTAGGGGTTTTCTGCCGTTCTGGGGACCTATGGCTAACAACAGGAATGTGAGGCAATTGACGCGAGTGGTTGAATCCACCATAGTCGAAACTGTCGGTGCCCTTAATAATTTGACTGCTGAGCTCCAGTCGGACCGCCTTATGACCCTGCAGAACAGGGTCGCGTTAGACATCATACTTGCAGACCGTGGTGGGGTATGTAGAGTGATCCAATCCAGTTGTTGCATTTTCATTCCAGATAACGCTCCAACAGTGTACCAGGCCATCTCCAAACTACATAGGATCTCTGAATCCATCCATATAGATGAAGGAGACTGGTCGTTGATGGGATGGTTCTGGGAACTGTTATCCACCTGGGGATGGAAAGTTCTGATGGTCATTGGGATACTTCTAGCCATCCTTTTCCTGTTTTGTCTGTGCATACAGTGTGTTCCTGCCATATGCGGCCTATGTGTTACATCATGTGTAAGGAAACCTGTATCAAGGGACGAGCTAAGTAATAGGATGATGCTACAGCAACATCTCAATGAATTCATGAACATAGACCTAGACTCAGATTAGCATGAGTGTAAGTAAATTGCCTAGGTAAGGGCAAAAGGAGGGTCTGTGGTACTGAAAATTCTGGACCTGTGTCATTAACATCATTGTAACATGACGATTTTGGTATCAGCAGACCGGTAATGACAGGTATGCTATATCTGAGTATTTGCGTCATATTCGAGTGACGGGATCACTCTAATATTAACGATTCCCTTGTGAACCCTCGGGTTCCATTTTGTGTACGGCAGCCATTTTGTGGTTGCCCTCACATAAGGCAATGACTAAAGCCAAAACGCGCCTTAGGGGACATGTACACTTTCAGTGACCTGGGCAAGCTGACTCCACTGTCCAGAGCCAGAACCTGTTCGGCCAGTTTTAGTTCCCAGTGGCCGATCGAGATTAGGGGCCCAGGTGCAGCATGCCATAAACCCTTCATTGCACACATCTATATCTAAATCTTATTCACACCTGTCACTGCTCTTTCTTTATGACCTGCTTTACGAGGAGGAGGTGCCCGGTTTTATTAGGGGTCCAGATTATATCTGTTGCAGGTGTTGGGCCTCACTGGGTATTTGGTTGTGGGCTGGACAAACTGAAAATGGGCTTGTCATCATGAATCTGTCTTTGTTTTGTTGTAAGAAATATGTGAATGACCCACTGTAAAAATAAGGAATGTTTGCCTAAAGCATAATATTCTGTATAAAAGAGATAGCTGGTTTCCATGAAAAAGAGCAGTCTCCTGAGAACATACACATTGTTGTACTTCTAGGATACCTGTTGCTGGCTGCAGCCAATAAATTGATCTTTGAAGCCACCAAGAAGACTCTGTGTTTCTGTAGTCTGAGACAGGAAGAACTCGAGGTCATTGGGTGTGTTCCCTGGCACCGCTGGGTCCAATAAAACCCAGTACTTCACTCTCCGGTAATGAACCGACGCATCACCGTCCCCTACCCAGCAGTAGGAAACCGATGCATCGCCTCCCCCAGAGCAAGGAACCGACGCATCACCATTCTTGCGTGTAAGGAACCGATGCATCACCTTCCCTGCAACTCTTTTGTTTGTATCGCTTTACGCATCCAAAGGTACATTGAACGTAAAGTGTAGCATTTACCATCTTTATTGAACTGAGCTATTTTCTACCATTGACAGTCATATTTTTCATAGTGTATTGTGGATTTTTGTCGTTTTGGGTCTTGTGTTAAGTCTATATAAAAATACTTATTTTTATAATACAACCTGTGTGGTGTCCATCTGTAGTGTTGTCACTGGGTTACTGTATGTGGTCACAAATGCTTTACACACTGCCTCTGAGATAAGCCTGCCTGCTCGTGCTAAGCTACCAAGCGGGTGAGCAGGGGTTATTTTAGTAGTGTATCCCGCTTACCCTGATTAGAAGCAAGGGTCCCTATTTGGACAAAGGTACCTACCTCTGCCAACTAGAGACCCCCAGTTCTAACAGAGAGCATATGCTCTTTAGCACTGATTAGCAGTGGTAATGTGCCTAGAGTCCTAAAACCAACCGGGGTATTGCCAAAAATGCCAGGTCTTACAGGATCTATAAAGGACTATTTCTTTTTTACACCATTTTACTGAAGGAATATGAAACCTTTAGGCAGTATCAAGAATAAATGGTAATTAGAAATAATAGTTATAATGTAGTATTAAAACATATGATAATGATATGATAAAGATCCCTCGATCGACCCTTTCCTCTCACTTCTTTTCATAGTTTTTACTCTGGGAATTGTTAAGGACCACTTAAGGAGACAAATAAAATAATCTTTTCTCCGGAATTAAGACACACAAAGAAATTTCGATACTTTGCTCTTCGATGTCCACCATTTTCTCCTGGGAAATATTGTTCTTTATGAAAGTTTTACATTGTAACAAATTGTCAAGAGGACATATTGCATTCATTTTTTTTAAATTAAGTTTGTCTTTCTATTGTAATGCAATATCGGTAACAGATATGAATATGAGATCATGTTATGTGTGTGCTGTGGACAGTACTTGAAACATTGCCCTAATGATACGTTAATGTGTTCAACACGGTTATTATTTTAAGTATGAGTTGCTTACCATATTCTAATCAGTGGTGCAGCATGGATGACAGGGCCCTTAATGCAAGCAAAATGGACCTTCGAGTACCAGGTTAGAAGCTGAAATACAGCTATTATGGGGGTGCAGCGTGCTCCTCGGACCCAGGGGCTCTGGTACCACTGCACCCGCTGCACCGTTTGATAGCCACGCCACTGGTTCGCACTGTCCACGAAATGGCTGCTGCATTACAGGATTGAGGTGTCGAATGAATGGCCTTGAATTGACACATCCAAATCTATTTTTAGTATTCACAGGCACAGAAATTTTAAATTATTCATTAAGCTTATTTACTTATCATCAAAGCTGTGATAATCTAGAATTAGTGATTTGTTTGGAATTAGAGTATGTAAACAGACTTCTAGTAAATCCTCAAAAACATTTTAAGGACATAGTAAGGGATAAGGTAATTGTAATTAAGCAAACCAAAAGTAGCTTTCTTGTAGGAGAAAATAATTTAATTCTTGCTTAAAAGTAACATTTAAAAGCATTATTACTAATGAAATGCAAATTACCAAGTAGAACGGAGACATTGGTCTTTTCCTATCAGTTTTGTACAGGATGAACTTTCAGCATAAACATTACCAATGCATTATTTGGTAATACAGAGTACATAAAAAAATGCTAAATGCAAGGATTACGATACGACTTTATTTTATGTCACTTTGCTTAAGTTTTAGTCAGTACCATGAAAGGACGCAAGGCATATTTTTAAAGGTTTAAAGCTTGACCGAGAACAGAACGTCCCTGAAGAGAACTAGACGATTGCAGATCTAAGCTGCTCTTCGTGTTTAAACTTAAATTCCATATATTCAGGAAATGCTGAGTTGATCATAGCAGCTGAGAGAAGGATTATTTTCTCTAAAAGCCAAGGATCATATGCGTGGTTAGTTAAATATTTTCTCAAGCAATCTCAGTCTGAACAGCACTGTCTGAGTGATGAATGAAAGAACTTTTAATTAGTTCATTTAACATCTTAGGGGTCGATTCCGATTCGGGCCGGAAATTTCTCCGACCGAGCCAGACCCGGAGAGATTTCCGACCGAATCGGACCCGTGCAGTCCGACCGAACGAGTACGATGCGTCCGTATGTTATCGGACTCGAGTCGGTCGGACTCCCATTGATGTCAATGGGAGCCGGTCGTACAACGCGTACGCGGGCTCCCATTGACTCAATGGGTGCGAGTCGGACAAGGGCGCCCCCTACAGCGGGTACGCGGCGAAGCGGTCGCGCCGTACACGCACAGGTATGGGGGACCCATGGGTCCCCCTGTGTGCGACTCGCGCGGCTACGCATGCAGGGGGTCCGACACGGACCCCCGGAGTACTGCTCCGACTGCTCTTACGAGCCGGAGTGCGCGGCTCGGTCGGACTGCTCGCGGCGCGCATCGTACTTACCCGGCCGGGAAACGTCTCCATTGCGCGGTGCGAGTCGAGTCCGAGCGAGTCGGTCGGAGCGGTTCGAGCCGGGAGCAAGTCGGTCGGAGCGGTCGGGACGCCCGGACGAGTCGGTCGGCGATTTCGCATCGTACTCGCTCGGCCGGACCCGCGTACGGTTCGGTCGGGAAACAGGGCTCCGAATCGGATCCGGTAAAGCCGAATCCGATTCGGAGCCCTACCGGCCGAGATCGGAATCGGCCCCTTAGTAATTGTGTGCAAATAAATCTTTCCAAAATTGGAGACACTAGTTTGACCTCTAACTAACCCTGGGCATAGTAGCGCTACGCGTAGCTACGCGAAGTGCACTTTGCACTACGCGAGCTACGAGTAGCTACGCGAACTGCGTAGTGCACTGTGCAAAATGCTGTTCGCACTGATTGCACAGTGCCGGATGCTTGTCCGCACTGTGCAATCATTGCAAACCGCATCTTGCACAGTGCAAGCGGTCGTTTTCTGCCGCTCGAGTAGATTTCTACTCGAGCGGCAGCTTTCTCAACGCGGACTGGTAGTTTCTCATCGCGAGCGGTCGCGAGCATACGCGACCACTCGCAATGAGAAACCTGACCTCCCCGCGTTGAGAATCTCGCCGGGAGGTTTATTTTCCACGCTCGCGATCGGCAACTTGATGTTGCTGATCGCGAACGAGGAAAAAGTCTCGCCAGGATGTCATTTTGCTTGCTCGCGGTCGCCAACTTGACGTTGAGGACCGCGAGCAAGCAAAAATGACCGCTACGCTACGCGTGTTTGCACTGTGCTACGTGCAATTCGCGTAGTGCGAAGTAGCGCAAACTTCGCAAACTACGCGAGCGTAGCGTAGTACTTCGCCCAGGGTTACCTCTAACACATCTCTGATGCAAGTTGCACACATAGCTGAAGCAGTATGTCAGGCTTTTCCCCAATCCTTGCAGGCTCATTAACAACCTTGCAATTGTAAATATATAAAATAACTTAAACATGCAAATCTATGCACAATAAAATAGGGATCATTGAAAGTCACACTTATGGCACAATGCAACGAAATAATAAAAATGAAATGCGTAACACCACTGGGGAGCCCACATACACACAAAGATTACAATTTGCAATCTTGAATACTGTGTTCATAAAACAAGGATAGCACTGAGTACACATACCGTGTACAGATATGATCACAATCCTCCCTCAAAAACACAATCACTGTTAAGAAACTGTGCACACTAGCTAGCCAGTTACAAATGACAGGTATCCTACATCCTATAGCATAATAGGTGTAGGAGAGCAAAATAATATTCTAACGCAGTGGAATTGAGAGGGTCAGTGTTTTTAGATAAAGTTATTGAACCAGGAACACATTCCTATCTCCCTATTATGGATTCGCAACCGATTATACCTAAAAATGTGATTTTTTTTTGTAACTTAGGTTTCATACCGCCTCTGTGTTAATAGCTCCACAAGTGGAGGCAGACATAGATACTAATAGGGGCAAATGACCGTCTGTCAGGGTGTGAGCCCATAGGCACTGTAGGCAGACTAGGACTATGCTGGATCTCTTCAAATATTTTGATTCAACACAGCCTAACCATCTACTGAACCACTGCACTGCAAATAAAAATCCCAAGAGCAACAAGTGTGGATCACAGACACTTCTTCTAGCACTCATGCAAATGGAGTTATGATGATCTGGGGCTCACACCATGCCTGATGGAGGCTAGTTGGTATTGTTAATGAAGAAAAATTTCCTAGGGACCTTTCGGTCTTCGGATATGGAGGACCTTGAGCTAAACACACATAATATTTATGGACTCGAGGGGATATTCACAAGAACGTGCGCTAAACATCTCCAGAAAATGTTAACGCAACTTCACACATCGCAGTCCATCGCGGGAAAATAACCCTGTGTTAACGTGGAATTCACAACACGGCGGTACCATGCGATAGTCTCCCGAAAACGCGGACATTGTCCGCGATACAACACCCGCGACGGTGATAAAAACCCAAACCCCACCGCAAAAAACATGCGATGGGCCAAACCGCGATGAGGAAATCAGCGATAAGCAGAGCCAGGCCTGCAATACACAGACGTCAGGCGGGAAAATCACTACAAAAGGAGAAAAAACACACAAACACAAAATAACCAACACCGAAGCACCATGGAGGCATCCGGAGCAGGCGCAGAGGACGAGCGAAACCCCACAAGCACCCCGGACGACCAGCCTGGGACCTCGGGGACAGGGAAGGGCAAGTACAAGAAGAAGAGGAAGAGGCAGTTCGGTCCGCAGGAGAACAGGATCCTGGTCACGGAGGTGATGGAACACCATCAAGAACTGTTCGTCACCTCCAACGTGTCATTGGGCACCAAAAATGGAATATGGCGGGCCATCGTGGACAAGGTGAATGCCGTCGGAGAGCACAAGAGGTCAATGGACGAGGTCAAGAGGCGATGGATTGACATCAAGCGGAAAACCAAGGAGAAACTCGCAGGCAACCAGAAGGCAGCAATGCAGACTGGAGGTGGGAGCCCAGCGCCACAGCTGGAGCTGGATGACATGGAGGAGCTGGTGTCGACAGTCATCAGTGTGGAGACCATGGCAGGAGTTGGGGGAGCGGACACTGCTCGACATGACACAACACAACAGCAACAGGGTGAGTAACCACCAGGTACTGGGGGGATGGGGGGAGATGGCCACAATGGCACACATGCACAATCAAGCAGAGCACAGTGCACACCCACAATGACTCTGGATCATGGCCCTGATCTACAGACTGTCACAATGTACATTGCCATGCTGTCTGAATGTGAACATGTACCATGCGGCCACATACATGTGGATACAATGTAATGCAGCATCTCCCCTTCACATTGCAGAGGCACCATCAACACCTCCTGCAGAGCAGTCCGAGGCACTCTTCACTGATGACGAGGAGGACACCCCCAGCATCGACACCGAAGCCCTCCAAGACATCATGGAACACATCCGCCAATCACCTCCAGGATCAGGGCAGGCCAGCTGCATCGAGGAGACCCCACCCACTCCACAAACCACCCAGCAGAAGGCACCCACAACCCCGGCTGTCTCCCAGGACCCCCACGAACAACACATGGCCTTCCAACGCCGTGTGTTGGAGGGCTAGAGAGAGATGGCTGAGCAGGTGCGGGTGGGGTTCGACCTCATGGCTACCAAACTTGACGCCATCCATGGGTGTCTGAGTTCCCTCAGGGACCACCTCCAGTCCCTAACGGACACCCACAGGCTGCTCCATGGTCTCCAACGAGCCCTGGCTGACATCGCTGGAGTCATGACTCGGAGACAAGAACACCTGTCCGCTCAGAGTGGCTCCAGCGATCTCAGCCAGGAGATGGCACACATGCGGAGGCTCTTGGAGGACATGGTGCAGATGAAGGCAGAAAGGATGGCAGCCAACGCTGCACATCAGCAGAATGTAGCTGGGATCTACCATGCCCTGCAGATCTTCATCATGGCATTGCTGCCACAAGGTGTGGCGCAGATGAATGCTGCTGCTCCTACACCATCCACATCTCCGCCCCCAGGTGCGTCAGTGCCTCACAGTGCGGCAGACAATCCACCTCCGGCCCCTGATGTGTCAGTGGCACACAGTGCTGCAGCCGGAACTGCAACACCCACAGGTGAGGCAGGGCACACATCCGAGGACGTGGCTGGGTTTGAGATCAGAAGGAGGCACTAGCATTCATTTCCGCCACCTGGCCTGTTGCTCCTTGGTGCCGCACATGGCCCCATGGGGAAACGACCTTAACAACGCGGTCAAAACACCGCAGTACATTTAGATCGCTGCTTTTACAACGCAAGTCGTTACCACGACTTGCACTGGAGGCGCTCTAGACTAAGGAATAGTGTGATTTACTATTCCAACACCTTCCCTACTGTACGTAGGCTGGAGTTGGAATAGTAAATCATACTATTCCTAAGTCCAGCGCCCTACAGCGCAAGTCGTGGTAACGACTTGCGTTGTAAAAACAGCGATGTAATGAACCGCGATCTAAATGATCGCGTTGTTACATCATACATCCAGCCCCATGACCTTCCACTGACCCCCTATACACTCTGCGGCACTCACCTTGGACCGCGACATGGACTGCCACATCCTGTTTGGTGACCAATGACACGGCAACCAGACTGCGGACTGTACTCTTCCTCTTCCGCTGTACTTGTCATTCCCCGATGGACTCTGGCTGGCCCTCCACGGGCCCATATTGTGGAGTGTGGTTGGCATGTCCCTGTACTGCTCCAGCTGCAAAACTCCACTGGATGTGCATTAAACATTCTGGAACGCACTGCTGTTTCATGTCTTTCATCATTCAAGTATGAATGTGTGGCTGAATGTAGGGTCAGTGATTCCCCCTAACGTCAATGATGCTCATCTAGTGGGAATCCAGTCACAGTGTGCTACATTGCCGATTGCGTTCCGGGTGCTGTACACACTACAACAGGGACACACGCATTAGTCACTTCCTTGTCCGGACATGGACTGCACCATGCCCAGAGCCCCCGAGTCATTGTTGCAAGCCCTGCGCTGGTCCGGCGTACGCCAGGCCAGACCACTCCACTTACGCTCCGAGGGTGGGGCCACATAACCACATGTCGCAGGTTTACATGCTAGAGGTCTGCAGGTCACTGGTCTAGTTGTCAGCATGTCATGGCCACTCCCTGAGGGCAGGTTTGCACACACACCACACCCATACGGCGCGGGCGTCACAGGCCATGTGACTCCGAGAATATAAGGGGCCAACAACGTCACATTCCCTACTGCCGGAGGTGACTGGATGACGGACGTTCCACAGGTCTCAATCATGAAGGGCCCATGAGTTGTTGCGCACAGGGTTAGTGGCACCAGAGGCCTTGCGGCTGTCACGGGCCTACCACCACATGGCGCTGACTGGGGTTGCACAGGGTTAGTGGCACCCAAAGCCTTGCGGCCGTCACGGGCCTACCACCACGTGGCGCTGACTGGGGTTGCACAGGTTTAGTGGCAGGGTTAGTGGCACCCAAAGCCTTGCGGCCGTCACGTGGCGCTGAACTGGGGTTGCACAGGGTTAGTGGCACCGAAATTTCTGAGCGGGTGTGCAGCCTGCGATGATGACGTGTGCAGTGATGTGGTCTCTGCCATTGATGCCTCAGGACTCAGCGCCATGTGTGGGACCTGCTGGGCCGCGGTGCGGGTCCGCATGATGTGGAGCATGCCATGGTGGCGGGACCGGGGCCTGGAGCTTGCATGGGCACATGGTGTGCCCACTGGTGGACACACCGTTGGCGGCAGGTGAGCAGTGGGGCCTGGGTGCGCAAGGGCGGACAGCCAGTGCTGGCCGGCGGGAGGGGGTAGGGTGCGGCTGCATGTGTGCGCGGACAGGCGTTGTTGCCATGTGCAGTGAGATGGACTCTGCCATGATTGACTCTTGCCTCGATTACAGATTGCAGACCTGGTGGCTTGCAGTGTATACCGGCACGTGGTTGGAGACACACCGGTGGCAGCAGGTGAGCAGTGGTGCTGGGTGCGCGGGGGTGGTAGTGTCCCTCCCTCTCTCTCTCCCTCCCTTCCTTTCCTTCTCTCTCACTCCCTCCATTCCTTTCCTTCTCTCTCTCTCCCTCCCTTCCTTTCCTTCTCTCTCTCTCCCTCCCTTCCTTTCCTTCTCTCTCTCTCTCTCCCTCTCTTCCTTTCTCTCTCTCTCCCTCTCTTCCTTTCTCTCTCTCCTTCTCCCTCTCCCTTTCTTTCTTTCTCTCTCTCTTTCTCTCTCTGCCTTTCTTTCATTCTCTGTTTCTCTGTGTCTCGCTCCTTTGATGTGCGCATGATACACGTTCTGATTTTGTGCTTTATTTTCCAGGCTGTGACATCAAGATTGTCCCGGACAGACCCGACAGGAGTCTTCTGCATTGGTGTTTTGTGTTGTATTTCAATAAAGTTTTTGGTTGTTACTTCAATGATGAGTGACTGTTTCTCGTTCTTCTGACCACACGTGTGTTTATTTTTGTCATTGTGCGACATCATGCGCTTTTTGTGGCTCTTTTGTCGTGCACGGTATGTGTTTGTCAGGGGTGGGGGGTCCGGGGGGGGCCTGGGAGTGGGGGCGGTGGGTGTTGTGGCCCTCTTGGGTCTCCGAGCTGCATGATCATTGGCTCCATGGCATCTGAGGGTCTTCCGATGTGGCTCTGTGCTGCGCTCCCTTTCGTACTGCAGGTAGTCGTCCTGCTTAACACCAGCAGAAGGCAGGTGTTAAATCCCTGCTGCTACCGCGGCTTATCGCCTGTTTTTGGTTTGCATCGCAGATCTGGCAGTTCGTTGTGAAAGTGGTGTAGTGGTGTTTTTGTGTGTTTTTGCATGGGAACGCCCACTCTGCATCTCATTAGGGTTAGTTGGTGGTGTCACCCATGGAGATAAATTTTGCGGCAGTTATCGCGGAAATACTGGCGATGTCTGCAGTTTTCACCCGCTTGTGAATGGGGCGTTAAATCTATCTCCACTTTTGATGCGTTAAGGTGCGATAACTCGGTGATAAGTCCTTGTGAATATGCCCCTCAGTGTACAATAATGTTCAATATGAATTCGTTTTATTCATAAAAATTCTTTAAAATAACCATTCCAGGTTTTGTGATAATTCATGTAGAAAACTAATATAACTCTTACATCACAATACAACGCACAAGGTAAACAATAAGATGATTCATGTGTGGGAAAAATAAGAAACAATGACATCACAATATCAAAAGCCACCAGACTGTATAGCTGATCTATGATATTTTTGAATTATTTGATTTGTCCATTATTATCTTTATTACATCATGTTTAAGTTGTCTTATGACTAATTATATGATTATGTATATTGCATGTATTTAATATTGTTTCCTTTATGTGTCATATTGTGATGTCATTGTTTCATATATACTCCAATTCTCGAAACCATAGACACACCAATACCAGTTAGTACATACCCACTCACTGATTCATAGGTCTACACACACATCCATTCACTCACCCATACAGTCACCCATACACGCAGTCACTCATCAATACAGCCACTGATATATGCACACAGTCACCCATACAGACACTCACACACCGCCACTCACCCATAGAGTTACTCACACACCTATTCAGTAACCCAAAGAGTCAATCACACTGCCATTTACTCACCTATACAGTTATGCACACACCACCTCACTTATTCATACAGACACTAACACATACTTACTCTATTAAACAATCACTGGCACAAGCACACACTCATCAATACAGCTACTCTCAAAATCACTCACTCTGACATGCAGTCACTTATATACTCCAACACTCACATATACTGCCTTTCACATATGTAGTTACTCACACATATATCACTGAGACATCCATTCACTCACCAACACAGCCATTTGCACACTCACTCACCCATACAGCCCCTCGCAGATGCACTAATAAACCCATACACCCAGTGAATCACCCACTCACACATCCATGCAGGGAGTCACACACCCCCACCCACCCACACAGAACTCAGTAACCCATACAGGTACCTCAGAAAACCAACCATTAACCTGTATAGACACTCATATAGCTACTCACCAACCCATGCAGCCACTTACACACCAACTGACAGACTGATACAGACATTCACACAGATTAGTCATTTACCCATGAATTCACTAAGACACTTATACAGTCAGTCACGCACCCACTAAATCATCAATTCAGACCCTCATACACCCACTCATTCTTTAATACACCTTGGTATATATCGGTCGCCAGTAGATAGTTATAGTTAGGACCTAGTTTCCATAGGAAAAGCGTTTTTTGTTTTCCCAATAACTTTGGTGCCGGATGACGAATCTTCGCGAAATTTTGAAAACTCGTGGGACGCTCCGGTCAGCTCCTATCCTAAAAGTTTTGGGGTGATTCGGTAAGCGGGCTGAGAAAAAAGGGGGGTCCCAAAACGTGTTTTCTCCATGTTATTTTCTATAGGAAATTTTAGACACGGCTACAGCCCGAACTGCTGAACGGAATTACACCAAATTTGGCAAAAAGGTAGCCCTTGTTTCAGAAAGAACTCTTTTTGTTAAATGGTGTAAATCCGTTCATTAGTTCCTGAGAAATAAAAAAAAAAGAGGTCGAAAAATGAATTTCCCATAGGAAACTTTAGACACGGCTACAGCTCGAACTGCTGAACGGAATTACACCAAATTTGTCAAAAAGGTAGTGCTTGGTTCAGAAAGCACCCTTTTTTTAAATGGTGTAAATCCGTTCAGTAGTTGCTGAGAAAATCAAAAAATAAAGATATCGATTTCTAGAGGCACGGAGGATCCGCGGACCCTCCCGACCACAAGCTTTATTCTAATTGTCTGTCAACACTCCAAACCAGGAAGTGTTGGCAGCCATCTTGTGACTCGGTAGAACCGAGTCACAAGAAAAGAGAAAAACAAACACGAAAAACAAGAAAAGGGGGCAGGGTAGAAACACCCTGACCCCCTAGGCCTGCTCAGGGGGTCCCACAAGGAACCCCAGGGCCAAAAAAAGCATTTTTTTTTTTAAATCGGCGAGATTCGCGCACCCAGCGCGCATTTCAGCCGAAATAAAAAAAAAAGAAGCACAGACTCCCGCGCTTCGTTATTATTTAGCCCCCGGGTGGGCCAAATCCCGGGGGCATGCAATAATGTAATTGCGGGGGCCAAGGGAGGCCCCCGCAGCCCCGGGGACCGCCACCCCCCGGAGCTTTCCATAAATATTTGCAGGGGCACACGGCCCCCCTGCAGCCCCGGGGACCGCCACCCCCCGGGGCTTCTTATTTTTAATGTGTGGGGGGCCTCCAAGGCCCCCCCAAGCCGCGGGGACCGCCACCCCCGGGGCTTTTTAAAATTATTTTGCGGGGGCACACGGCCCCCCCGCTGCCCCGGGGACCGCCACCACCCAGGGCTTTTATTTTTTTTTAAATACACCTGTGTGGGGGGGCTCGAGCCCCCCCACATGCCCCGGGGACCGCCACCTCCCCGGGGCACTAATATTCAAATGCGGGGGTCCGTTATGGACCCCCAAGCCCCGGGGACCACCACCTCCCCGGGGCTGTGCAATAGGTGGGAGGGGGGCCGCGTGGCCCCCCTCCTGGAGCCCTTGATGGCCCTGGGGACCACCACCCCCCAGGGCCAGCTCCTGCAGTGTCCCGGGGTGCCCACCCCCAGGACACTGCTGTTTGCAATGACAGGGCGGGAGCCGCGCGGCTCCTGCCCTGTCATTGCAAACTGCTTTGCTTCATTGAAGCCAGAGCAGGGAAACCTGCTCTCGCTTCAATGAAGCAATGCAGATTGCTTTTCCACAAGGGGAGCTGCATGTTAGCAGCTCCCCATGTGGAAAAGCAATGCCGGCTCCTGCAGGACGCGAGGAGCCGGCGGGACCGTGGGGGCATTGGGGCTCCCCCCACGGTCCCCAACGGATAGGGCCTGCCCCGGGGGATGGGGTCCCGGGGCTAGAAGTGGCCCGGGAGGCCCCCCTCCCCCTCCCCAAAAAAAAACACGCAAAGGCCGGGCCCGGGGGATGGGGTCCCCGGGGCCATAAATGGCCTGAGGAGGGGGGCCACGCAGCCCCCCTCCAAATATATATATTTTTTAAATAAACACTGGCCATGCCCCGGGGGATGGGGTCCCCGGGCCAAATATGGCCGTGGGAGGGGGGGCCACGCGGCCCCCTTCAATTTTTGAAAAAAATAGGGGTCAGGCCCTGGGGGATGGGGTCCACAGGGCCCAAAAACAGGAAAAAGAAAGGGCCACACAGCCCCCCTTCTAGAAAAAATAAAATAAAAAAAAGACGCGATTGTGCCGGAGGCCCCGCCCCCTCCCAGCAACACTCTGCAAACGTGCCCTGTGGCGCGTTTTAAATTGGGGAATTATTTCCCCTTCAATACTGGGGGTCCCTGGGGGCCAACTAGCCCACCAGGTACCTCCAGTAAGCGCCACAGGGCTGCGTTGCAGGGAGGTGGTCCAGGCCACGCCCCTTTTTACACCTCTCTGCAACGCAGCTCTGTGGCGCTTACTGGAGGTACCTGGTGGGCTAGTTGGACCCCAGTGACCCTCAGGATTCAAGGGGACTTAATTCCTCAACTTACAACGCGCCATGGGGTGCGTTTGCACAGTGGTGAAGGGAGGGGGCGGGCCTGAGGTGACATGTGTGCAAACACGCCCTGTGGTGCGTTTAAAGTTGGGGAATTAATTCCTCTTCAATTCTGAGGGTCCCTGGGGGAAAACTAGCCCACCAGGTACCTCCAGTAAGCGCCACAGGACTGCGTTGCAGAGAGGTGGTCCAGGCCACGCCCCTTTTTATACCTCTCTGCAACGCAGCTCTGTGGTGCTTACTGGACGTACCTCGTGGGCTAGTTGGACCCCAGGGACCCTCAGGATTCAAGGGGACTTTATCCCCCAACTTAAAACGTGCCACGGGGCGCGTTTGCACAGTGGTGAAGGGAGGGGGCGGGGCCTGAGGGGACATGTGTGCAAACACGCCCTGTGGCGCATTTTAAGTTGGGGAATTAATTCCCCTTCAATCCTGAGGGCCCCTGGGTTCAACTAGCCCACCAGGTACCTCCAGTAAGCGCCACAGGCCTGCGTTGCAGAGAGGTGGTCCAGGCCACGCCCCTTTTTACACCTCTCTGCAACGCAGCTCTGTGGTGCTTACTGGAGGTACCTGGTGGGCTAGTTGGACCCCAGGGACCCTCAGGATTCAACGGGACTTAATCCCCCAACTTACAACGCGCCAGGGGGCTTGTTTGCAGAGTGGTGGAGAAAGGTGGCATGGCCTTTGTCTACCTCTCACCAATCTCACTGCGTGGGGCTTACTGGAGGTAAAATGTAGGCAAGTTGGCCCCTAAAGGACCCCCAGCAGTGAAGGGGACTTCAATCCCCATCCAAGAGCGTGCCAGGGAGCGCGTTTGTAGAGTGGTGGGCAAAGTGGGCGTGGCCTGGTACGAGTACTTACCAGTGCTGCTGTGTGGGACTGACTGGAGGTAATAGTTTGGGAAGTTGGCCCCCAAGGATGTCCTTGGGGGCCAACTACCCCTCTTGTTATCTCCAGTAAGTCCCACACAGTGGGATTGCTAAGACGTCTTCGGAGGCCATGGCCCCCTTTCTCTACCACTCTGCAAACGTGCTTCGTGGCAAACTACGGGATGGGGGATGAAGTCCAATTTAGTCCTGAGGGAGTTTGGGGGCCAAGAATCCCTCCTGGTACCTCCTGTAAGTCCTACGCAGCGGAATTCCTGAGCGTTGGTTGGACGGCCAGCACCCTCTCACCACCACTCTGCAAACGTGACTACTAGTTAAAGTAGCATATTTCTGCACCTCTGACTTAGAGGTAGTTTTAATCCCCCTGCCCTATTATGTACTAGGGCTTTACAGAGGAGGACATGCTAATCACAGGGGTACCCCAACGCATAGTGTTCCCTAGTGTATGTAGGTGTTTTCACTGTATTCTAAGTGTTAGCATAGCAGTGGCTCTAGGCCTGGTTAGTCAGAGTCAGTTACCACCAGTACCCGTCTGAAAAAGTTGTGGGCACAGGATGATTTTGCAACAAGGCCTCTTTCTGCTCCTCTGTTGGTTCTTTCTGCACATGTCTTGCTTCTTCCTGCACTTTTGTTCGTCTTTGTGGACTTCTGTTGCTTCTTTCTGCATTTCTTTTGCTTCTTTCTGTGCGTTTTTTCTTCTTTCTTCACATGTACTACCTCTGTAGGCATAGCTAGAAAGTAGCATTTAAAAAACCTTTGAAATTCACTTAAAAAACCATAGGTTTCAGGCACGTTATAGTTAGAAATTAGCATTTAAAAAACCTTAGAAATTCACTGAAAAAACCATAGGTTTCAGGCACGTTATAGTTAGAAATTAGCATTTAAAAAACCTTAGAAATTCACTGAAAAAACCATAGGTTTTAGGGAAAGTTATAGTTAGTTGGAAATTTCACTCGTACAAAACCCGAGAAATTCCCCCTGTTAGAAATGGGGGTCTCTAGTTGGCAATGGCTGGCCACTGTCCAAGTAGGGACCCTTCTTCCTAAGTCAGAGTGAGAGGGCTACCCTCTTTAATACCCCTGCTCAACCCTGTGGTAACGTAGCACGAGCAGGTAGGCTTATCTCAGAGGCAGGGTGTGAAGCATTTATGACCATACACAGTAACACAGTGAGGGACACTACAAAGGGACACCACACAAGTAGTTATTATAAAAAATAAGTATCTTTATATAAAGGCAGATTTATCACAAGACCAATAACTGTAAAAGCCACAATACTGTCAAAAATAGGATAGCTGTTGAAGGGCTGTCAAAAATAGTTCAAAGGTTGCAAAAATAAGGTTCAAGTTCAAAGCAGTGGTCTCTGCGACCCTTTCTTTCACAAAGTACCTGGGTTTAGTAGCAAAACCAACAAAGTGTCGCAAATAAGCTGTAGCGATGATTCTCGGCACGCGAGGCCGGCGATGCGTTGAAATCCTTGCCGCAAGGGAGGATGATGCGCCGATCTGCGGGATGCGTGCGGAGACGATGCGACAAACTTCTGCACGCTGGACCGCCGATGCGATGACTTTCTTGCCGCGTGGGAGAAGTCGATGCGGTGATCCTGTTGCGCTGTGCGACCGTGTTGCGATGCGAAGACAAGACGCTCCGCGAGGGAGCGACGAAATTCGGTACGATGCGATCAAAGTGGCGAACGCACGGCGTCCGCACTGCGATGTCTCGAAGCGATGATTTCTTTCAGGGTTGCGAGTGCGCGGCGACAGCAGCGCGATGATCTTTCCAGCGCGTCTCGGCTGCAGCGGCTCACAAAGGGGCGTCAGCGATGGTTTCGGGTTGCGGGCCCTCGGCGGCAGTAGCGCGATGATTTTCCCAGCGCTCTCGACTGCAGCGGCCCGCAAAGATGCGTTTGCGTCGATTTCTTACCCTCTTTTCTCTGATGCAGACTAGAGGCCCTGGAACTCACAGGAGCCTCCTCAGCAGATAGCAGTCCTCGCAGGGAGGAAGCAGGAGGTCGGTGGTGGAGTCTGATGTGCCTGAGACTCCAGCAGGAGGCTAGCTCTTTTCCTAGCCCTTGGGTGATTGCTGTACAAAAATAAAAGTTCTCTCAAGAGTTCCTTTTCCTCTTCTTCAAGGTCCAGTGGTCACTGCTGCAGGCCAGTGCAAGAAACAACATACAGCACAGGGACAGTCACTTCCTGCAGATTCCTCCAGTGGCACGGACAGAGCTTCCTCTCCAGATCCAAAAGCAATACAAAAGTAGGGGGTTTGAGCACAGATATTTATACCCCAAAAACCTTTGATCCTTGAAGCTACCAGTCCCTGAACCTAGCCAGAACCAGTTCTGCTCAGGCCTGGAGCACTTTGTTTACCAGGCTGCATCCTTCCTTTCAGAAAGAGGGGTCTGCTAGCAGACACACAGTGGGAGGTGGAGCCAGCATTCACCTTGCCAGGCACAGCCCTATTCAGATCAAAGAGCCACCCCTCCCCACACTCTAAATGCAGATCTCTCTATTCCACCCAGGTCTGACTCAGCCTGTCCTGCCCCTCTAAAACCAGACAGCCAATACACATAACGGCAGAGCACACTGGAAGGCTTAGGCAAGAAAATACCTACTTTCTAAAAGTGGTATTTTCAAACACAGAATATAAAAATAAACTTCACTAAAAGGTGTATTTTAATATTCTGAGCTCAGGCATACTAAATTCGTTTTTCTACCATGTTCCTGGGGTCAGTTAGGACTATAGCATGTAATAGTCAAACTGCCCATTCTAGCCTATGAGGAACAGGTAGCCTTACAGTAGTGAAAAACGAAATGGTGCATAATTCACTACCAGGACATGCTACACACACCAAGGCATGTCCTGCCTTACACATACAAGGCACCCTACCATAGGGGTGACTTACAGGATGCTAAGGGAAGGTTCAGGGGCTGGGAAGTGAGTGCACTTCACAGCCAAGATGGCAGTTCTGGACTGCACACAGACACTGCAGTGGCAGGTCTGAGACACACTTTACAAGCTGCTTCTGTGGGTGGCACACATCAGTGCTGCAGGCCCACCAGCAGCATTTGGTTTACCAGCCCTGGGCACACATAGGCCACACTACTAGGGACTAACAGGTAAACCAAATAAGCCAATCAGGGATATACCAATTCACATAGACATATTTATACAGGGAGCATTCGCGTTGTGACACTGAATGGCAGTGGCACAGCGCCCAGAGCATCTAACACCAGTAAAACAGAGGAGACAACAGCGAAAAATGGAAGGGAGACCCACGCCAATGGTGCCAGGTCTAACACACGTCCCCTCCAGCTGAAATGTGGGGAGAACTACCCATCCTCTTGGAAGTTCTCATCGCTAAGGCGGAAAAATCTGGACAGACCATCAGCATTGGCGTGTTCTGTACCAGGGCGGTGTTCCACCGTGAAGTCCATACCCTGTAGGGAAATGGACCACCTCAACAACTTGGGATTCTCACCCCTCATCTGCATCAGCCATCTGAGGGGCCTGTGGTCTGTCTGAACCCGGAAGTGAGTCCCAAACAGGTATGGTCTCAGCTTCTTCAGTGCCCAGACCACAGCAAATGCCTCACGCTCAATTGCACTCCACCTCTGTTGCCGTGGAAGTAACCTCCTACTGATGAAGGCTACAGGTTGGTCTAGTCCCTCCTCATTTATCTGTGACAGAACGGCCCCCACCCCATGCTCTGAAGCGTCTGTCTGGACAACAAATCCCTTAGCAAAATTGGGCGCCTGGAGTACGGGTGCTGTACACATAGCAGTTTTGAGGGCATCAAAGGCTTTCTGACAGGTGTCAGTCCAGTTCACAATCTTTGGCCGCTTCTTGGAAGTCAGCTCAGTCAAGGGTGCAACAATGTTGCCATACCCCTTGACAAACCTCCTGTAATAACCCGTGAGTCCTAAGAAGGCCCTCACCTGGGTCTGGGTCCTTGGGGGCTCCCAAGTCAGGATGGTTTCAATCTTGGGCTGCAGGGGCGCCACCTGGCCGCTCCCCACCTGGTGTCCCAAGTACACCACAGAACCCTGCCCAATCTGGCACTTACTGGCCTTGATTGTGAGGCCTGCTCTGCGCAGCGCCATCAACACTTCCCAGAGGTGGCGCAAGTGGTCCTCCCAGGAGGAACTAAACACTGTAATGTCATCCAGGTAGGCGGCACTGAAAGCCTCCAGCCCAACCAACACCTGGTTGACCAATCTCTGGAAGGTGGCAGGGGCATTCTTCATCCCAAAGGGCATCACACGGAACTGGTAGTGCCCATCTGGTGTGGAGAATGCTGACCTCTCCTTTGCCCCCTCCGTTAAGGCGATCTGCCAGTACCCAGACGTCAGATCAAACGTGCTGAGGTACCGGGCAGCCCCTAACCGGTCTATGAGCTCATCAGCTCTGGGGATGGGGTGCGCGTCGGTCTTGGTGACCGAATTGAGACCTCGGTAGTCCACACAGAACCTAAGTTCAGGAGTGGCACCAGGCGTCGCAGCTTTTGGTACCAAGACCACGGGGCTGGACCAGGGGCTGCTAGAGGACTCAACCACCCCTAGGGTGAACATTTTGGAGACCTCCTCCTTAATGCAAGCCCTGACCCTGTCAGTTACCCTGTAAGCCTTGTGCTTGACAGGAGAACTGTCCCCGGTATCCACCTCATGGACGCACCAATCAGTGACACCAGGTACCAGGGAGAACAAATCAGAAAATTGCCCCAACAGGTGGTGACAATCTCTCTGCTGCTCAGGGGTCAGTGTGGTGGAGAGGATCACACCCTCCACTGACCCATCCTTCTCTTCTGCACACAGGAGGTCAGGGAGAGGCTCACTCTCCTCCTCAACCCCATCATCTGTGGCAAGAAGCATGCCCACTTCAGACCTCTCAAAGTGGGGCTTTAGGCGGTTCACATGCAGGACCCGCAAGGGGTTCCTGGGAGACTGAAAGTCCACCAAGTAGGTAACTGGACTTTTGCGCTCCACCACCTCAAAGGGACCGGTCCACTTATCTTGGAGCGCACAAGGCTCCACTGGGGCCAGTACCCAAACCTTCTGACCAGGTTGAAATTCGACCAGAGTGGCATGCTGGTCGTGCCAACGTTTCATTTCTTCTTGGCTGGCTTCCAGATTTGCCTCAGCAATTTTTCTGAAACGCCGAGTCTGGTTCCTGAAGGCCAACATGTAGCTAAATACATCTTGGGGAGGTTTCCTGGGAGATTGCTCCCAGCCTTCCTTGACCAGACTCAGAGGTCCTCTAACTGGGTGGCCATAGAGGAGTTCAAAGGGACTGAACCCCAAGGACTTCTGTGGCACCTCCCGGTAGGCAAACAACAGGCATGGCAAGAGGACGTCCCACTTACGCCTCAGGGGCTCTTCTAGGCCCATGATCATGCCCTTCAAGGTCCGGTTGAACCTTTCAACCAGACCATTACCTTGGGGGTGGTAAGGAGTGGTGAACTTATACGTTACCCCACACTCCTTCCACAGAGACTTCATGTACTGGGAGATGAAGTTGGTCCCCCTGTCAGACACCACCTCTCTGGGGAATCCCACACGGGAGAAAATCCCCATCAGTGCACGTCCCACCACGGGGGCCGTCACTGTCCTGAGCGGTATGGCTTCAGGGTACCGGGTGGCATGGTCCACCAAGACCAGGATGAACCTGTTGCCCATGGCTGTCTTGGGGTCCAGAGGCCCCACAATGTCAATGCCCACTCGCTCGAATGGGGTACTCACAACTGGAAAGGGCTGGAGTGGGGCCTTGATCTTCCCCCACTCTTCCCACTTGCCTGGCAAGTCTCACAGGTCCTGCAATGAGAGTCTGAACTCTTGTGCATCTGGGGCCAATAAAAGTGGGCAGCCAGCCTCTCAAAGGTCTTGGTCTGCCCCAGATGTCCTGCCAATGGAATGTCATGAGCCAACCCCAGTAGGAAGGTTCTGAAGCACTCGGGTACCACCAGCACACGGGCTGACCCTGGCTCAGCAACCTTAGGCTCACTATACAGGAGACTGTTCTCCCAATAAATCAGATGTGAACCAGACATGTCACCTTCTGCCTGGGCTGCAGCCTGTCGCCGCATACCCTCAAGAGAGGGGCAAACTCTCTGCTGCTCACAAAATTCCTCCCTGGTGGGTCCCCCTTCCTGCTGCCAATGGGTCAGCTCAGGCAGGTCCCCCAGTTCGGTGATCTGCTCCCCGGTAGGCTCCAGGGCATTCCCCTCAGGGTCTGCTCCTTCCTGGGCCGTGGGAACCAAGGGGGCCGGCTTCCCGCGCCCCTGCCCCTTCTCTCTAAGGCAGGGATCTGGGCCCTACTCTCAGGCTCCAGATCCTTTTCAACACCCTCCTTGGCTGCCATGGACCGAGTGGTAGCACACGCCCACTCAGGCAGACCCAACATCTCTAAGTGAGCCTTCCTCTCCACCGTAGCCCACGGGGAGTCCTCTAAATCATTGCCCAGCAGACAGTCTACAGGCATAGCGGGCCTCACAGCTACCTGAAGAGTTCCTGAGACCCCCCCCACTCAAAGGGAACCTGAGCCACCTCACATTGGCTCTCTGAGTTGTCGGCGGACACTACTGGGTAGAATGCATGGGGGACAACCTGCTCTTTGGACACCAACCGGGAGCTGACAGCAGTTACACTGGCCCCTGTGTCTCTTAGAGCCTCCACCCTATGGCCATTGATGGTCACCCACTGCCTGTATTTTTTAGTGTTAGCAGGCAGTGCAGGCTTGGGGACCATCTCAAAGTCCCCTAATGAGACAAGGGTCAATTCTACGGGATCCCACCCCTCTTGGGCACCCATCTCCTCCTCTCCCAGGGCTACACTAGCAATCTGGCGGGGTGGTGCACGGGGGGGTGTACTGGCCCCCCTTTGGGGGCACTGGGGATCAAAATATCTGTGGCCCACTTGACCACAGTTGTAACACGTGGGGGCCCCCTGGGAACAGGCCTACCTGTTGGGGGCCCGGTCCTCCTTTCTTGGGGGGCTGGGACACCACTGCTTGGTTCCCTGGGGGATTACTTTGGGGCCCTCGGTGGAACTCCCTCTGTTGACCCTTGTCCCCCCCACTCCTCTGCTGGGGACCCTGCCCACCTTTGGCGACGTCTCCCACTGGACCCTTGCGGACCCAGGTGCTCACCCAGTGGTCCGCCTCCTCAGCAAGCTTTCTAGGGTTAGTCAGCTTGCAATCAATTAGGTGCTGGCGTAGCTCAGGAAAACAATTACTAGATAAATGCTCCCATGCAATCAAATCATAAAACTGTGCAAAAGTTTCTACTTTGCTACCTCTTACCCAGCGTTCCATGGCTCTGCAAAAAAAGGACACATATTCAACCCACGTGGTACCCTCTAGCTTCTTACAGACCCTAAACCTCTGTCTATACATCTCAGGGGTCAAACCATAGCGGGTCACCAACGCTTCCTTCATGTGGGCATAAACCATCCTACTTTCTGGGGGCAGGTCCAACAAGGTATCCCTCCCCTCACTCACAAAGCGTCCCCACAACCCCGTCTCCCCAATCCTTCTCAGGGACCCG
Source organism: Calotriton arnoldi (assembly GCA_963921515.1). NCBI lineage: Eukaryota > Metazoa > Chordata > Amphibia > Caudata > Salamandridae > Calotriton > Calotriton arnoldi. The sequence goes on from CAWUFW010016271.1 coordinate 40,808, forward strand.
GTGGGACACCATGGCTACTTCATAAGCGGCAAACCATTGCCCAATATCTTCACTTTTGTGGAAATCTTTAATAACCTCCTTGGGTATATACACCCTACTCTCAGGGTGCACTACAGGTACGCTGCCACCAGAGGGGAGATTTCCATGCTCTTAGCTTTAATCTCCAACTCCCTCAATACTCTCTCATGCTCAAGCTTCATCCTCATAATCTCAATTTCTAACTTCTTGTTCTCTAGGTCCCGGTGACCATCCATTTTAAGCTTAGCCATCTCCATATTATGCCACCTATCTCTCTCCCTGTCCTCCAGCTCTTCTGGGGACAGACCCTTAGCGGACACACTAGAGCCCGGGTTGGAAAGGGCTGGGTCTCCTACTAAGTCTACTACATCACCCTGCTGCTCTCCTCCCTCCACAAGCTCTCCTAGATCCTTAGGGGCATCCCTGGCTTCTAGCCAGGCCTTCAGCGCCTTGTAATACTCCTCCCTCCTAGTGAGACCTGTGATAGGGACTGTGAATTGCTTGCAAAAATATTTGAGCTGCTTGGCATTGTAGGTTTCTATTTTCTCTTCTTCCCAGGAGAGATCTTCTGAGGCATTGGATCTGGGCTTGCCCATTGTAGAAATAACTGGCAATATCAATAAAGGACAGAAGAAAACTTCTCAAAAAATGTAAGCGGGTGAAAAATCACCGGCAATATCAATCACAATATAGGATCCTAAAAACTCTCAGAAATGTGCGTGGGTGAAAAATCACCAGCAATATCAATCACAATAGGGGATCAAAAACTTTCAATAAATGGGCGCGGGTGAAAAATCACCGGCAATATCAATCACAATATAGGAGCAAAAAAAAATTCTCCCCCAAAAAAATGTATGCGGTACGTTATGGTCTGCACTCACTAGTAGTGTACACTATAATTACTGTATGCGATCATAAATGCAAGTCCAGATCCTCACCGCTGACCACCAATGTTAGAAATGGGGGTCTCTAGTTGGAAATGGCTGGCCACTGTCCAAGTAGGGACCCTTCTTCCTAAGTCAGAGTGAGAGGGCTACCCTCTTTAATACCCCTGCTCAACCCTGTGGTAACGTAGCACGAGCAGGTAGGCTTATCTCAGAGGCAGGGTGTGAAGCATTTATGACCATACACAGTAACACAGTGAGGGACACTACAAAGGGACACCACACAAGTAGTTATTATAAAAAATAAGTATCTTTATATAAAGGCAGATTTATAACAAGACCAATAACTGTAAAAGCCACAATACTGTCAAAAATAGGATAGCTGTTGAAGGGCTGTCAAAAATAGTTCAAAGGTTGCAAAAATAAGGTTCAAGTTCAAAGCAGTGGTCTCTGTGACCCTTTCTTTCATAAAGTACCTGGGTTTAGTAGCAAAACCAACAAAGTTTCGCAAATAAGCTGTAGCGATGATTCTCGGCACGCGAGGCCGGCGATGCGTTGAAATCCTTGCCGCAAGGGAGGATGATGCGCCGATCTGCGGGATGCGTGCGGAGACAATGCGACAAACTTCTGCACGCTGGACCGCCGATACGATGACTTTCTTGCCGCGTGGGAGAAGTCGATGCGGTGATCCTGTTGCGCTGTGCGACCGTGTTGCGATGCGAAGACAAGACGCTCCGCGAGGGAGCGACGAAATTCGGTACGATGCGATCAAAGTGGCGAACGCACGGCGTCCGCACTGCGATGTCTCGAAGCGATGATTTCTTTCAGGGTTGCGAGTGCGCGGCGACAGCAGCGCGATGATCTTTCCAGCGCGTCTCGGCTGCAGCGGCTCGCAAAGGGGCGTCAGCGATGGTTTCGGGTTGTGGGCCCTCGGCGGCAGTAGCGCGATGATTTTCCCAGCGCTCTCGACTGCAGCGGCCCGCAAAGATGCGTTAGCGTCGATTTCTTACCCTCTTTTCTCTGATGCAGACTAGAGGCCCTGGAACTCACAGGAGCCTCCTCAGCAGATAGCAGTCCTCGCAGGGAGGAAGCAGGAGGTCGGTGGTGGAGTCTGATGTGCCTGAGACTCCAGCAGGAGGCTAGCTCTTTTCCTAGCCCTTGGGTGATTGCTGTACAAAAATAAAAGTTCTCTCAAGAGTTCCTTTTCCTCTTCTTCAAGGTCCAGTGGTCACTGCTGCAGGCCAGTGCAAGAAACAACACACAGCACAGGGACAGTCACTTCCTGCAGATTCCTCCAGTGGCACGGACAGAGCTTCCTCTCCAGATCCAAAAGCAATACAAAAGTAGGGGGTTTGAGCACAGATATTTATACCCCAAAAACCTTTGATCCTTGAAGCTACCAGTCCCTGAACCTAGCCAGAACCAGTTCTGCTCAGGCCTGGAGCACTTTGTTTACCAGGCTGCATCCTTCCTTTCAGAAAGAGGGGTCTGCTAGCAGACACACAGTGGGAGGTGGAGCCAGCATTCACCTTGCCAGGCACAGCCCTATTCAGATCAAAGAGCCACCCCTCCCCACACTCTAAATGCAGATCTCTCTATTCCACCCAGGTCTGACTCAGCCTGTCCTGCCCCTCTAAAACCAGACAGCCAATACACATAACGGCAGAGCACACTGGAAGGCTTAGGCAAGAAAATACCTACTTTCTAAAAGTGGTATTTTCAAACACAGAATATAAAAATAAACTTCACTAAAAGGTGTATTTTAATATTCTGAGCTCAGGCATACTAAATTCGTTTTTCTACCATGTTCCTGGGGTCAGTTAGGACTATGGCATGTAATAGTCAAACTGCCCATTCTAGCCTATGAGGAACAGGTAGCCTTACAGTAGTGAAAAACGAAATGGTGCATAATTCACTACCAGGACATGCTACACACACCAAGGCATGTCCTGCCTTACACATACAAGGCACCCTACCATAGGGGTGACTTACAGGATGCTAAGGGAAGGTTCAGGGGCTGGGAAGTGAGTGCACTTCACAGCCAAGATGGCAGTTCTGGACTGCACACAGACACTGCAGTGGCAGGTCTGAGACACACTTTACAAGCTGCTTCTGTGGGTGGCACACATCAGTGCTGCAGGCCCACCAGCAGCATTTGGTTTACCAGCCCTGGGCACACATAGGCCACACTACTAGGGACTAACAGGTAAACCAAATAAGCCAATCAGGGATATACCAATTCACATAGACATATTTATACAGGGAGCATTCGCGTTGTGACACTGAATGGCAGTGGCACAGCGCCCAGAGCATCTAACACCAGTAAAACAGAGGAGACAACAGCGAAAAATGGAAGGGAGACCCACGCCAATGGTGCCAGGTCTAACACCCCCATTATAGTTAGTTCAGCTAACTATAACTTGCGCCCCTGCAATGCACTGCTGATGACGTCACATATTACTCATGACATGGTCAGTGACATCACTGATGACATCACTGATGACATCTCAAATGACATCACTGATGACATCACTGATGACATCATCCATGTGATAATTTGATGCATCGTCTCACACCCTAATATAACCTTTGATACACCCATTCTAAATTACAGACTGCCATTCTCAAAACCATAGACACTCCAACACCAATAACTACATACCCACTCACTGATTCTTAGGTCTACACACACATCCACTCACTCACCCGTACAGTCACTCATACTTACGGTCACTCAGTACAGGACTATCATATGCACTCATACACCTATATAGACACTCACACACCGCCACTCATCCATAGAGGTACTCACACACCTAGTCAGTCATGCAAATAATTAATCACACTGCCATTTACTCACCTATACAGTTATATACACACCAGCTCACTTACTCATACAAATACTAGCACATTCTTACGCTCTTATACAATCACTGATACAAGTACACACTCATCCGTACAGCCACTCTCACAATCACACACTCTCACTCATAGCCATTTATATACTCCAACTCACATATATACTGCCTTTCACATATGTAGTTACTCACACATGTACCACTGAGATATACATTCACTCACTAACACACCCATACACACACTCACCCACCCATACAGTCCATCACAGATGCACTCTTGAAGCCATGCACCCAGTGAATCACCCACTCACACATCTATGCACAGAGTCACACACACCCCACTCACACAAACACTCAGGCACCCATACAGATACTCATACAACCAATCAATAACCCATGTAGACACTCATGTAGCTATTCACAAACCCATGCAGCCGCTTACACACCAACAGACAGACGGATACAGACATTCACACAGTTTAGTCACTAACCCATGCATTCAGTACGATACGTTTAATCACTCACTTATACAGTCATTCACACACCTACTAAATCATCCATTCAGACACTTATACACCCACTCATTCTTCAATATGCCTTTCCCTATTTATATATTAAACATATTTAAACTTTGCAGAAACACACAGTCACTGGATGATGTCATCAGTGATGTCATCAGTGATGTCATTTGAGATGTCATGAGTGATGTCATCAGTGATGTCACTGACCATGTCATGAGTGATGTAATATGTGACGTCATCAGCAGTGCATTGCGGGGGCGCAAGTTATAGTTAGCTGAACTAACTATAACGGGGGAATTGCTCTGCTTTTGTACGAGTGAAATGTCCAACTAACTATAACTTTCCCTAAAACCTATGGTTTTTTCAGTGAATTTCTAAGGTTTTTTAAATGCTAATTTCTAACTATAACGTGCCTGAAATGTATGTTTTTTTTGTGTGAATATATATATATATACATATATATATATATATATTCACTGAAAAAACCATAGGTTTCAGGGGCGTTATAGTTAGTTGGACATTTCACTCGTACAAAACCATAGTGTGTATGGGTAGTGTAGGGGGTCGTGCTGGGGTAGTGTTTTAGGGTTTAGGGTAGTGCAGTGGTGTTTGAGTAGTGTAGGGGGTCATGCTGGTGGTAGTGTTTTAGGGTTTAGGGTAGTGCAGTGGTGTTTGTGTAGTGTAGGGGGTCATGCTGGGGGTAGTGTTTTATGGTTTAGGGTAGTGCAGTGGTGTTTGGGTAGTGTAGGGGTCGTGCTGGGGGTAGATTTAGGGTTTAGGGTAGTGCAGTGGTGTTTGGGTAGTGTAGGGAGTCGTGCTGGGGGTAGTGTTCTAGGGTTTAGGGTAGTGCAGTGGTGTTTGTGTAGTGTAGGGGTTGTGCTGGCGGTAGTGTTTTAGGGTTTATGTTAGTGCAGTGGTGTTTGGGTAGTGTAGGGGTAGTGCTGGGGTAGTGTTTTAGGGTTTAGGGCAGTGCAGTGGTGTTTGTGTAGTGAAGGGGGTGATGCTGTGGGTAGTGTTTTAGGGTTTAGGGTAGTTCTGTTGTGTTTGTGTACTGTAGGGGGTCGTGTTTTAGGGTATAGGGTAGTGCAGTGGTGTTTGGGTAGTGTAGGGGGTCATGCTGGGGTTAGTGTTTTAAGGTTTAGGATAGTGCAGTGGTGTTTGGGTAGTGTAGGGGGTCGTGCTGGGGGTAGTGTTTTAGGGTATAGGGTAGTGCAGTGGTGTTTGTGTAGTGTGGGAGGTCATGCTGGGGGTATATTTAGGGTTTAGTGTAGTGCAGTGGTGTTTGGGTAGTGTAGGGAGTCGTGCTGCGGGTAGTGTTTTAGGGTTTAGGGTAGTGCAGTGGTGTTTGGGTAGTGTAGGGAGTCGTGCTGGTGGTAGTGTTTTAGGGTTTAGGGTAGTGCAGTTATGTTTGGGTAGTGTAGGGTGTCGTGCTGGGGGTAGTGTTTTAGGGTTTAGGGTAGTGCAGTGGTGTTTGGGTAGTAGAGGGGGTAGTGTTTTAGGGTTTAGGGTAGTGCGCCCAACCAGCCACAATATCCGTGGACAAAGGGGATCCTGACTCTTTGGAACGCTCCGTCAATTGAATAATTTGGGTCAAGGGCCCTACCACGTCCAATTCCTTTCTTGCGATCCCTCATATACTTGGAGAAAAAGGTACATAGTTTCTCATCAATTTCAGGTGTGTGTGCCACCATCCCCTTCGGTGAGGGCCTGGGGCATTCTCCCCTCATGCTATTCCTGACCTCCCTTTCAAGGGGTTGATGGATTTTCCCCACCACATACTCTGCCACTTTGGCATCAGGTGTCCACTCTGCCGACTTAGGATGGTAAATTTGGGTAGGCTCGAACATGTCTGAGTGGACCCCGTCCCCAACCGGGGACTGAGAGGAGTGGGACTCTAGATGCCAGGGACGCCCCGAGTCCTTATCCTCATCGGAGGAGTAATCGTCCTCCGATACACCCTCTCCCTCTAAGGGAAACCTGCCGTCGAAGTCTACAATAGTGGTGACAGTGTCGCAATTTTCTCCGGGCCCCTCCTTCTCCCAGCAGGGTGCATGTTTTGGCGTTCGCGCACTCTTGAGGAAGGTCTCCGTAAGTTTATCAAATCCTTCCAAGTGCCCCGCGTTATGCTTAACGGCCCTTTTATTCCCCATCTGAGAGCTACTTGGACCCGCCACCACCAGATCTGGGTCACTGAACACCCCAGGGATGCTTTTCGCCAGCTTATCAACCTGATCCCTAAGAGGAGCCAGCGCCTAGAAATAGCCAGAGAGAGGGCTTGGTCCACTGCTGGAGGGAGAAGTTGGGGGCCATTCCTCCTCCACTTCCTGGTAGGAGGAGTAAAAATGGTCTTCTGGAGAAGACATGATAGCAGAGGGTGTGAGCACAGAACAAATGCCCTTAAAATCCTTAAGACAGCCCCCTCGCCGGTGCTCCAACAGCTGGGCTTTCCCCGAAGCTGTTATAAGAATAGACTGAGGCGCAATACCAATTACCACCAACAGGTGGTGCTGGTCACTAACGTGGCCGTGGGGGGAAATCACCGCATAGCGGTGTCAAAATTAGGGGAGGGTTGGTCGGGAATCAAGCGGACACTAAAGGAGTGACCGGATTCCCAAACACGCGTAAAGACCAGCGGGAGCGCTCGACGGAGCTGCCTCGCTCGGACCAGACGCGCCTGACAGGATCTCACCGCGCGCAGAGCACACTGCGGGAGAAACTGCGAGGGGGAGAACGCGCTCGGGCAAGAGCCTGCTGCGCAGGGAATATGAAACAATACCAAGGCAATAATGCTAATAACGTGCACAAGAAACCGCTATACAAACAGCAACAACGTCAGATTAAGCCAAGACTGTAAGGAATGCACTTAACTGACGAGCAGTGAAGAAAGAGGTAGCGGAAGGGACGTCACAATATTATATACGATGGACTGTGATATGATTGGACTATAGTTGCCTTGGAGACTACTCCCCTAATGGTTCATGGGTTGTGTAGTCTTTTGTTTAATGATTGTTGTGTTACGTTTTCTTTGAACTGCTATGCAAATAAAGTGAGGAAAGATATGCATAATCCTCGCCTCCGTCCTGCCATAGAATTCATTAAACTTTATTTGATCTGATTTAGAAACATAGATCATAAAAGTGTACATAAAAACAGTAAATCCTCTTTCCTAATACAATACAGTGAGAATTAATTAAAACCAGAAGGTAAAAACGGGTGTTACAAAGCCCGGTTCAGAGCAACTTCAGGTTAACAGAATCGTAAAGTTCAATGTTTTGCAAGATCAATCTCATGTACTTCGCGCAAAATACGCAATAAGGGGTCCAAGTAAGATGTAACGCTCCAATACCTGACCAGTTTGCACTATATAAAACTGCAGAAAAACTAAAAATAAAAAGTGTTTTGCACACTTCTGTCATTGGGCTATATGTGGGCTACATCTGGGTGATATTTGTGCTACATTTTGGCTCTTTTTTCTCTGGTGGCCATCTTGGGAGACTTATTTGTTATGAAGTTTCCTAATTTCGTCATTTACTGCAGTCTCCTCAGTAGGAAATGCTTTCAGTTTTTTACTTTGATTCCATCAAGAAGGCATTCAGATGTGTCACACATTTGCCATAAATTCAGAATGTTAGCACTCTAGTTGTTCATTAGATCACTGTAGTAAAGCTACTGCTCACCAGGGAGTTAACTGGAAGTCTACTGCTGGTATTGAAAGTGATTGTTTCAGTCTGCATGTCAGAATTTTCTAATGAAATAGAAGAGGATTTGAGATCTCACTTAAAACATGCCCTACATTTTCTTTCTGCAGCACTAACCATAATTTCTATGGCAAAATGAACCCCCTCATTTTGTTCCTTTTTAAATTAAATGTTTTAAGTGTTACCAGTTTATTCCAATCAAGATGGCTTCAGGTGTGCCATACTTTTGTCATAAGTAAGACTGTTAGCGCTCTAGTTGTTCTTTAGAACACTCTGGGAAGCTGCAGTAGAACACAAAGGCATCAACTGACAGGCTGCTCCTGTTGAAATATAACAGGAAGATATTTGAGATCTCACTTAAAACATGTCCTAATTTTTCTTTCTACAGCACTAACCATAATTTCTATGACAAAATGAAACCCCTCATTTTGTTCCTTTTTAAATTAAATGTTTTAAGAGTTACCAGTTTATTCCAATCAAGATGGCTTCAGGTGTGCCATAATTTTGTCATAAGTAAGACTGTTAGCGCTCTAGTTGTTCTTTAGAACACTCTGGGAAGCTGCAGTAGAACACAAAGGCATCAACTGACAGGCTGCTCCTGTTGAAATATAACAGGAAGATATTTGAGATCACACTTGAAACATGTCCTAATTTTTCTTTCTACAGCACTAACCATAATTTCTATGACAAAATGAACCCCATCATTTTGTTCCTTTTTAAATTAAATGTTTTAAGTGTTACCAGTTTATTCCAATCAAGATGGCTTCAGGTGTGCCATACTTTTGTCATAAGTAAGGCTGTTAGCACTCTAGTTGTTCTTTAGAATACTCTGGGAAGCTGCAGTAGAACACAAAGGAATCAACTGACAGCCTCTGCCCTTGTTGGATGTACATGTTTTACTGAGAATGTCAGACTTCATTCTCACATGACTGAGAAAGATAATGTGAATTTACAGAAAATATGCTCTCATTTTAGCTTCTGGAGCACCTTCCAAAACTGTATGGGACAAGCATGTGAAAATAGTTTTCTCTCAAACATGATTCATGATATCCCAGCAGAAGGTTTTTCACAGGGTAAAATCACCTTAGAACACACCACAATTCCTGAAATTAGTATGGTACCATCAACAAATGAATTCTAATGTAACTAAAGTCTGTTATCACCCTTTATAGTTCTCCTTTTGGTAACCCTCAAAATCTTTGATTCACTACAATGCATTTCAATGGGGTACTATCATTTATATTGGTCCCAAGATGGCTGCCAGCAATTCCAGGATGAAGTGCTGACAGCCAATCAGATCTCACGATGGCATGTGTGGTTATCTCCGCCCAGATATATATGTGTTTTCTTTTTCAAATTTCTCAGGAACTACTGAACGGATTTACACCATTTAACCAAAAGGCACGACTCTGAACCAAGGGCTACCTTTTTGCCAAATTTGGTGTAATTCCGTTCAGCAGTTCGGGCTGTAGCTGCGACTAAAGGTTCCTATGGAAAATTGCATGGGAAAAACACATTTTGGGACCCCCCTTTTTTCTCGGCCCCCACTTGACGAATCACCCCGAGACTTTCAGGATAGGAGCGGACCGGAGCGCCCCACGAGTTTTGAACATTTCGCGAAGATTCATCAACCGGCGCCAAAGTTATTGGAAATAGAATGTTGTGAATTTCCTATGGAAAATAGGTCCTAACTATAACTACCTACTGGTGACCGCCAGTAGGTAATATATATATATATATATATATATAACATTCTTAAACCGTTTAGAAACACTCAGTCACTGGATGATGTCATCAGTGATGTCATCAGTGATGTCATTTGAGATGTCATCAGTGATGTCACTGACCATGTCATGAGTGATGTAATATGTGACGTCATCAGCAGTGCATTGCAGGGGCGCGAATTATAGTTAGCTCAGCTAACTATAACGGCTGAATTTCTCTGGTTTTGTAAGAGTGAAATGTCAGCCTAACTATAACGTCACTTAAACCTGTGTTTTTTCAGTAAATTTCTAAGGTTTTTTAAATGCTAGTCCCTAACTATAACGTATATATATATATATTCGCCCAAAAAAAAAGGTTAGAGGGAACTAGAACTCATGCGCCGCCATGCGATCCATTTCATGTACCCTTTTGATAGGCTTGTACAGGGCCCATTGTGGATAACCTCTCTCCCTGAATACTGGACACCATAAAATGTTCCTCCTTCAAGTATGCCTCCACTGTGTTACAATTTCTCCATATTCCATTTAAGGGCATTTGGGGGGCCACTCAGGGCATGCTGTCTATTTCCTAAGTGAGCTGGTTTGGATCCTGTTATCCCTTATTTCTATTTTTATCAGCATATCCAGAAATGCAAGCCTTTCTTTGCTCATAGTGTGAGTAAAAGGCATTTGGCTTGACCAAGATCTCTCCTTTAAAACACAAGCCAGGAAGACGGTCGCCTCTTGCTATGGCATGCTCAAAATGATTCGCAAAATTCTCCCTTTACTCCCATTCTTAGCAAAAAAACTCCTGATTCAAGCCTTGATCCTATCCAGGATTGACTTTGGCAACGCCCTATATCTTGGGGCCCCCAAGGCAGTGGTCACGAGACTTCAGATTGTTCAGAACTCGGCAGTAAGACTACTTACCGGCACCGGCCATCGTTGCTCGGCAAAGCCCGCACTGCGCTCCCTGCACTGGCTCCCGGTGCAGGAGAGGATTAATTTCAAAGCCCTCTGCGTGGCCCACAAGTCTCTGGAAGGGAATGTACCACATATCATCAAAAATCTGATCCATCCGTATAAAGCCTCTAGAAACCTTCGTTCTGACACGCTCCACTTAGCCGAAGTGCCTAGAATTAAGAGAGCTAGAAGTGGGGGCAGGCTTTTTTCATACAATTCCGCTAAACTGTGGAACACTCTCCCACTCTATCTCTGAAGGGAACCGAACCATCTCTGGTTCCGTAAGCAACTGAAGACGTGGTTATTTCCATAACTCTTAGGACGACTACTCTCACTCCGTTCAGCGCTGGGATGCTTCCGGGTAGCCATGCGCTTTACAAGTCCCCTTTCATTCATTCATTCAAAAGATACATTCAGGGTATTCTTCCTTAGTTTGTCCACAATTCTCACAGCTGATCTTTCTGACCCTCCAGACTATAAACAAATCGTCAATATAGCTTAGCTGGAGGACAGTATTTTTCAACTCCTCAGCACTAATAGGTCCATGGACACCTGCTCCTCCCACTACTGAGGAGCTCTCTATAGAAATTGCCTTTAAAAAAGAAAGATTTTATTTTTTAAGCAGTACCTGATCATATCAATGATCATCTCTGTATGGGCTAAATATCAAATGGGCCAGGCTCTCAAAAACAATTTCCATGCTTCACTGCCTGTCTGATGCACAATTATTGCATACAAAGAGCAAAGATCCAATGTCATAAGTAGGAAGTCATCCTCCCACTCCAGTTCCTCTAATCTAGAATCTTAGCGTCATGGACATATGATGGAAGGCTAGTCACAAGCTTTCTCAAACCAGAATCCACATATTTTGATACATTTTCAGTTACACTTCCTGATGAGGACACAATAGCCTGCCAGGAGGGTTGAATTTATTTTTGTGTATCGTAGGAAGCAGATAGAATGCAAGCAACCGTGGAAACTATTTCTTGGGGATGGAATATTCCTCCCATTCCAATTTTCTCTTGTCTTTCCATGTCTCCAGTTTTCTCACAGTTCCTTTACACTTATATTATATGTTTCTTTGTCAATCATTTCATAACATTTTGTATCACTGAGTTGTCCCATTGCCTCTTTTATGTACATCTCCCTAGACAGTATAACAATGCTCCCGCCATTACCTGCAGGACAGATGATGACATTCTCATCCTTTGCTAGAGAGTCAATAGCTGCTTTTTTTTCCTTAGTTAGTTTCATTTTTCATTATATCTATTTTCTCTCATTCCATTAAGATCTCGGATCATTTTCTCATGGAGTGTAGCAATGACATCATGGGCATTTGTGGGAGAAAAGTGTATTGGGGTTGGAGGTTGCTGTGATAGGACCAGTTGTAGGTTTTACCAAAAGCATCTAAGAGGGCTTCTATCTCTGTCTCCCCATACCCTCTTGATGGTTCCTCTCCAGTTCATGTAGAGTCACAAGAATGCAATGTCCAAATTGTTAGATTCAAGGCGTCTTTAATACTGGGTGTTCCAGTTCTATTATTCATGGTATTCCCCTTTTCTCTTAGGCTATGCCACTTCTTTCACTTCAAATCCCTGACAAGTTTAAATAAATTAATAGGCATCTCTGCATAATTCAAATTTGAGACAGGACTAGGCCTGGGCGTAGTTCGCTGAGTTTTGCTACGCAGAACTCTGCGAAGTTACAAAAAAACTCCGCGAAGTTCCGCGCGTGGCGGAGTGCAGTGCGAACTGCAGTTTGTGCTGGTATTCCTGCCGCTCGGGTAGAAATTCTACCCGAGCGGCAGCTCGTGCTCGCGAACTTACCGTTTGCGATCGCGAACTTACCGTTCATGATCGCGAGCGGGTAAAAAACTCCGCTGCACATCGCGAAGCGGAGTTTTCTGCACTCCGCGAGCTCCGCGGAGTGCAGAAAACTCTGCAAACTCCGCGAACGGAGCGGAGTTCATCGCCCAGGCCTAGACAGGACAGGAGGAAAGTCCACAACATAAGGCTAATATTTCGACCTCAGTGAGTGCCCTATTATATAAATTAACGATAGTTCTATTGGCCATCTCTTTATCCATTATTGTTCCACACTTGGGCTCTTCTTGTCGACCTCGTGTAGAGGTTTGTGTATATTTTTCCCTCCTGGGCTGCAATTCTGATTACTTGTATATATACTTTAGGGCATTTTGGAGAAATCACTAGCATCTTTAGGGTATAATCCCCCATTCCCTATGTTATGTTTTCCATCAAAATCTTTAGGTCCGCTTGATAAGCGGAAAATTGAGGCCCTTTCATTTTTTGTCCGATGGAGATATACATTTTATTCTTCTTCCTTGTGATTTGATATGTACATTAGTATTTTGTTTATAACCATTTCCCATTTCAAGATGGTGCCTGTTTCATATATCATATATTTTCACATAGTCCTACTTTTACTTTTACAATATATTTGGTATAGGTTCACACAATTCTGTCATGTGATCAAGTCAGCTTGACAGCCGAAATGCACCAAGTTTTCACTCTGCAAAATCCAGCCCTGAGTGAGTGTATTTGTTGTTTGGATTGGCATCTGTACTACCATTGCGCTCTGCCAGCTTCACGCTCCACCCCCCACCGTTCAGGAGTCTGTCTGGATCAACATGTATTTGGAATTGTTAGGGACATCCAAACAGTCATATTAAGGACTGTCATACTATTTGGAACCAGTTGGCACCTGAAGACTGTGTTAGAAGTGGAAATCAAAGAATCCTTCATACAAATGTGAGTGCACTTTGGTTCTGCTGCTTTTGTTGGGTCTGTGCGGGTTGTAGAACACACAGGGGCCAACCCAGGGGTCAATGGACTGGGTGCATCCTCACGTCTCTGCTACACAGCAGTTTTAGATACATTTGATGTGCCAATAGCTTTTCTTCTGGGATATCTACAGCCAGGGGGAAACTGATATTGGATACAGGCGTATTATATACTTTGAAAAAAGAATGTCTTATATTTTGTGGCAAGCAGTTATGACAGATAATTGGGAAACTCGCAAGGCAAAGGAGGCAGAAGATCTATTTGAGAACATACACCCAAAAGGAATGGGCATACAAAAAGGCCCCTGTAAGGATGAAGAACTCTTGGAGAAATTGAAAAGACTTGAGATACTATGCATATCGGAACAATCAAAATGGTGGGAGGGCACATTGCTACAAAATTATGTTGACAAGGGCATTGTTCCAAGAGGTCTACAGATTTAAACTGTATTATACAAATCTCATAATAATAAAATGCTAGAGGAGTGAACAGAGAACTCCACAGGGAGTTCCCTGAAAATGGATGGAAATATTAATAAAATACTATTGGTTAGATAGAGAAACGATCATGAAGGAGATAACTACTTGTAGTAGCTTACATATCACAATGGTACTTACCTGTTTTAGTTTTTCACAGGCTGCCCTTGGAATGTTATGAGCCTAAGAACATTCAAGTGAAGCTCAATTAGAATGTTGAGAGTGAGTCAGTCAGACGTTGGTTTTGGCAGCTTAGGAGACACACCTTCTTACATGAATAAACTTCTATCTTCTACACACTGCCTGACTCTTTTGTCTTCTCTACGATGCAATGAGAATGTGATAGCTATGCAGGGGGCATCTGTATGTCTCTACCCCTGTGAAGTTTCTCTTGCAAACCATATTGGTACCAGCTGTGGCTGATGCTCCGGCAGTTCCTCTTGAACTCCTACCTTTGGTAGGTCTACCTTCATCTCACACTATTCTTTGAGCCCTGGACACCACCACCTTGCCGGGGTCTTATTTTAAATAATGGAGGGGGGCCATGTCCAACCCCTTCATGGGCTTATTAGAAGCCCCGGGGACCACCACCTCCCCTGGGTTATGTTTGTAATAATGGAGTGGGGCCATGCTATGCCCCCTCCTGGGATTCTAGAAGCCCTGGGCAACACCAACTCCCCGGGGAAATTAAAACATTTGAGGCGGGGCTGCACGGACCCCCATACCCTGGGGACCACCATCTCCCCGCGACCAATTACATATAAAACAATATGAAGCGGGCGACACAGCCCTGCTCCTGGGCCATATATGGCTCCGGGGAGTACCACCTGCCGGGGCCAGCCCATCAATACAGAAGGAGTGGGGCTGGGCTGGGCAGCCCCCCTCCTGGAGGCATTAATGGCCCTGGAGACCACGACCCCCCAGGGTCGGATCCTGCTATGTCCTGAGGTGCCCACCCCTGAGATATAGCTGTTTGCTTTGACTTGGCGGGAGCTTTGACAGCTCCTGCCAAAAAAAAGCAAACACTATGTTTGCACCCTGCCCGCTGTCAACACACTGTCAAAGACCCACACAAGTGCTCACACATCCACTTACTGCTTCATAGAATCACACACACATCCACTCACTCATATATCCACTTACACAACCACTAACTGACCCGAACAGCCAATCATGTACGTACTCAATCAACAATACAGCCACTCACACATCCAGTCATCCAGACATACAGACACTAACACACCCACTCATATACCCATACAGGCACTCACACACTGAGTCAGTTAAACATACAGCTACTCACATACCTACTCTTTTACCCATACAGTCCATCATACAGCCTCTCGCTTACCCATTCAGTTACTCGAAGACCCACTCACTTACTCATACAGATACTAACACATGTACTCACTCATCTATACAGATATTGACACAAACACACTCAACCATATAGCCACTCACACATCCACTCACCAATACACTGTTCAGGTACCCACTTACTCACCCACACAGCCACTCACACACCCCATCATTCACCTATACAGCTGATCACACACCCACTCACTCACCCATAAACCACTGACACACCCACTCACTCACCCACACACACAGTCACTCACCCATGCAGTCACTCACACAGCCCTACCCATAGAGCCACTCAGGTACCTACTCACACATGTATATGCACAACCACACAGCCATTTACATAATATGTGTTACAAATAGTATCACTCATTAGTAGTACACAAACCATACTCATTTAACTTTTGTAGTATCTTAGTATATATCTTTAACACTCAGAAACTTTTTTTTAAAAACACTGGATGATGTCATCAGTAATGTCATCAGTGATGCCATTTGAGATGTCATCAGTGATGTCATCAGTGATGTCACTGACTATGTCATGAGTGGCTGTATGGGTGAGTTAGTGGTTGTGTGAGTGGCTGCATGAGTGAGTGGATATGTGAGTGGCTCTATGAATAAGAGAGTGGGTGCATGAGTACTTGTGCGGGTCTGTGAATGGGTTTGCTTGTGGTTGTGTGGGAGTGGGTATATGAGAAGTTGCATGGGGTGCAAGTGGGTGTGTGAGTGGGGCTGTGGATAATATCAGTTATGTCATCAATGATGTTGTCAATGATGTCATCAGTTATGTCACTGACCATATGTAGGAAGATGGCTCTCTATATAGAATACTAAAACAAGGTACACTGTGCAGAAAGTCTAGTGGATCCCATACTGTTACACAGAGGCTAAAGTAGATAATACTTGTGCCCTTTTTGTGATAGTGTGGGCAAGCAAATAGGCTTATCAGAGGGTAGTGCTAAGCATTTGTTGCACTCACAGAGGCAATAAATCAGCAGTTTGACTACTCAGCATGGATGGAGGTACAAAAGAAAACCCATGCAGCAATTCTGGGAATACCTGAAGGAGTGTGTGTGAAAACAATAGCACATTATAGAACCCAGGGAGAAAAATAAGTATTGGAACCTGAAATTATGGACCACATTTCCAAGAGAAAGGGCAAGAAGTCTGGGAAGCCAGATTCTAATCAAGACACCAGATCAAGTCCCCTCTCCTCAGGGAGAAGTCTTGTCAACCCCAGGGGGAACTTAGCCCCTGGATCTTGGGCCTCACACAGCAGAGCTTTTGGGCCTCGGGGGACGCTCTAGGGAAGATCTGTGCCAGGGGCAGAGAACCTGTCCCACTCTTGAAAGCCTGAGGCAGCAAGCTGCTGATCAGGAAAAGGGAGGTGTCAGTGGTTCCCACAGGACCTATTGAGAGGGGGGACTCATATACACTGAGGCCAGAGACCTCAAACCTGATGCCACTGGGAGAGTGGCAGTGCCTCAGTAGTTTAGAGAGTTTCTCCTAACATTGGCCCATGACATTCCCCTAGCTTGGCATCTTGGGCAAATAAAAACTTGGAGTAGGTTTGTGAATCACTTCTACTGGCCAGGAATGTCCCAGAAGGTGAATGACTTTTGCAACTCCTGTGCCTCCTGTCAAGCTAGTGGCAAGGCAGGTAGCCAACTAAAGGCACCCTTAATTCCACTTCCAGTGGTTAGAGTACCCTTTGAGAGGCTGGGATTGATATCATTGGTCCCATTGACTCTCAAACAGCATCAGAAAACCTAGGTATACTAGTGGTAGTGGATCATGCCAATAAGTATCCTGATGCAATTCCCCTAAGGACAACCACCACCCCTGCAGTGGCCAAGGCCCTCATTTGTGTTTTTACTAGGGCCTGGTTTCCTATGGAGGTAGTATCACACAGACATTTGAGATGTCATCAGAATTTTTTAAGATCAAGAACTTCGATCTACAGTAAGTACTTTAGGAGTTACGATTTGTAAGAGTTCGGAAAATACATCTTATGCAATTACGCATCATTCAAGTCGATGGGGAATAGCAGAAAAAAGCATAAAAAATCAGACAATGCTTTCATTTTAGGTCAATGGCAGGACCAGGTTCAAAGCAAGGAATAGATTCATTGATATCCGATTCCTTCCTTCTCTATTCCCCTGATTTTTATTCTTACCAACTAGAGGCGGGAATAAAATAATGATGACCTACTAGTATTTTTTAATTTGGTATAGCACCTGCACTCCACTCCCCTCCCACAACTTCTTCTTCATCATAGACTATAACCAAGAAAGTGCTCCCATGTATTCCATCGGGTTGAAGCACGCCACGATCAGCAGCGGATCGGGAAGAACCCCAATGATGAAGCATGCCACCAAGGGGCAACCCTGGTGGGTGAGGGGTCTTTAAGAAAAATAGAGTTTTTCTCTCATTGTGGAGGGTATGTCCATCGCTATTGTTTGCTAATTTATTGTGTTCTTTGTTTTGCTAAAATTGTATAATTGAGGAGGGCAAACCAAGTTATTCCTCTTCCTCCCTCTCTACTTTTGATGGTATATCTCTAAGTGTAGATCCAAAAATTCCATCTCATGTTTGTGTATATTGCTGGTAAATGACAGATTCAAAGGTTCATATTGAGATCTTTTACATACTCTTCAGCAGTGTCCACCGAGTCATTCCACATGCAAAAGATATCATCTATGTACCTGACCCACAGTACATCGTGAGTGTCAAAGTCAAACAGATGGTGATGTCTGACCACCTGTTCCTCCCACCAGGACAGGTTTAAACCCACATAGCTGGGGGCAAAACAGGTGCCCATCGCCATCCCCTGAGCCTGGCAATAGATTTTCTGATCAAATATGAATAAAATATTGGTCAGGCAGTATGCCATCATGTCCATCACCAGTCCCATAAGTAGGATATATGAGAGTGAACGTGTCTTGAAAAAGTGTCTGCAACCCTGCAGGCCTAGATCATGTGGTATGCATGTGTACAAACTATTGACATCTAAAGACATTAGTAAATACTTATGCTCCCAAACAATACCATCAATGATGTGTAGAAAAACAACGGAATCTCGAATATATGATGCTAGGCCTTCTACAAACGGTCTTATGAAGTAGTCAACGTATAAAGACATGTTTTCTAATGATCTGCCTATTGAGAATACAATAGGTCATCTCCGGTGTTGATGTGGCATTCTTATGGGGTTTGGGCAATAAGTAAAGAATTGGTAATTTGGGAAAATCACATTTCAAAAATGTATATTCGCCCCATCCTAATAATCTCTCCTCTCTCCATTTCATGAGAAATTCATGATATCTTATATTGGATTGGAGAGCTAATTCTTTGTTTGATATTATATAACTAGACCCATCATTTAACTATCTATAACCATCCATCAGATACAGCTCATGGGGAATTACTACTCTAGTTCTGCCTTTATAAGAGGGTTTTATTATGACATCTTTTCTGTTACTGAGGTCCTGAATAGCCTCAAAATGCATGGTTGTATGTTCTTTTGGCTTTTTGTGGTGGTATATCTAATTTTTTGTAGGACCTTAATGACCCCTTTCTCAAACACATCTATGGAATCACTAGATATCGGAGGCAAGAAGACTGACTTAGGTTTAAAAGTATTAGAACAATTCATATCATATTCTAGATCAAAGTTTGCAAGATTAAAAATGGGGTCATGGCTAGTTCCCTCCCCTTCAATAAGTTCACACATAGTTTGTAATAGATATGCATCGTCAATCCCAAGGTTCGAGGGTTTCACAATTGTTCCTGGTTGTGGTTTCCTTTGTTGTTTAATTTCAAACTAACACTTTAATTTCCATTTGCTTGCAAAATAAAATAAATTAATTCTACTTTGTGTATAAATCAAATTTGTTGTTGGACAATAAGATAGCCCTTGTGCCAAAACTTAAATTTGAGTATCAGTAAGAGGAGTGTTTGAAAGATTTAATACATTTATTTCCAGGCCCGTACTTTTTTGGCTGTTTGGTACCTTGTTTTTTTTCCCATTGAGCCGTTGTTGTCTTTTGTTGTCTTTGTACCTCTGGTTTTTCCTCCTCTTCCTTCTTGGCCACATTTTCTTAGCGCTCCTCTGGAGGATTGTGCCTCTGTTATTTCTTTGGAGAGCAGTTGGAATGCCCTTAAAATTCGGGTTTTTACCCCTTTGAAGTCTGAGCTATCAGAGCTGGCAGAGTTTACTGATGCATCCCTTTCCCTGGTATTGTTCTCATCTTCAGTTGCTGTTGTGTTCGTTGTAGTATCTGATGGTGGATTTATATTGCTTGTTACATTTCTCTCATTTGGTTTCAATTGTTCCAACTTCTGTTCTTGCTGTTTTTTTACAAATTTTATCTTATATCTTACCAAAGGTCAATATTTGTCTCTTTGATAGTCTTTGAAGTCTCTATGAAATTTGCGTTGTTTCTTAGCTTTTATTTCTTCCTCTGCTTTGTCCAATTTCATGTCTACATTTGTCATTTCTAGATCAGATTCTTCTTTGGTACACTGTTCATTTAATGTGTCCATGGTCTTGTTAATTTCTTCCAACAATTTTTCTCTTTCTTTCCATGCATATTTTATTAGGATTTTCAAAATTATAAATGAACATTGTTGTGTATTTGCTGCCCATTCGACGAGCATATGCAAGTCTGGATCTTGATGAGTGTGGATGATGAAAATTCTCAATCCCCTTGGGATTCTTTCTACTTCTATGTATTTTTGTAGGGTTTCTGCCTCCTATCACTTTGATCAATGCATGTTAGAATGAGTACATGTATGGTGTATGGATGTTAGAGTTAGTGTATGAGTAGTGCATGGATGATTGATTGAGTGTATGATTAGTGCATGGATGATTTAATGAGTGCTTTAGCGGTGCACGGATGTTAGAATGCATGCATGAGTGGTGTATGGATGATTGAATCAATCAATCAATCAATCAATCAGAGTCTTGTAGAGTGTGACTACTCACCCATAACGGTTTCAAAGTGCTGGGGGGGAGAGCTGAAGGTCTGTCGAAGCACTGTGGTTCAGATGAACAGCCAGGTCTTGGGGTCCTTCCTGAATTGAGGTAGTGACCGTGATTGCCTGAGCTGGAGAGGCAGGGAGTTCTAGGTCTTTGCTGTGAGGTAGGAGAAGGAAGTTCTTGAGGTCCATTGAGGGTTTCTTCAGCAAGGGGTTGATCTCCACTTGTTTCCAGTCTTTGGGGAAGGTGGCGTTCTCGATGGAGCAGTTGATGGTGCAGCGTAGATCGGGGCGATGAAGGTGGTGGTGTCGTGTAGTTCCTATAAAACCTATATAGGATCTGTGCGTTTAGGCAACATACACTGCAAGATTGGTGTCAGACTGATTCTAGACACCCCCACCGGGTATGTCGGCCTGTGTACCAGCTAGTTCACAGTGCCACTAGAAACTCCTCTTACCACGGAGAGAATAGTTCTTGGCAACTATCGAACATGACAACCCTGATCCCTCAGGACCGTGGAAACAGTGTACTACTTTTCGCTCAGTCACTTGTGCTCACTTAGTCTCAGAGAGATACACATAATAAACGGTATGGACGTTTTTCAATAAGCATTTATTGAACAGTTGTTATTCTAGTGTAAAATAGGTGTGCTGAAACAACCACTAGACAGAAACAGATATAAATGATTAGAAGCACTAAGAAAGTAAAAAGATGGTAGATTTCTACCATTTTGCTGTAACCATGAATACAGGCAAGTATATAAAATACATGACAATAAAATGTGTACTCCTACGATGCTACCTTTACTAGATGTACCTAAGTGTACCTAGCATGTAGGTAGGTGTTGAGCCAAGAATCCCTTTAGGATAATGTCAACCCCATTACCTGACGTGAGAGACTGTGGAACCCCATATTGGTCTCGGGTTGGACAAGGGATGTTAGACCACTGCGAGCTGGAGTATCTGCATGCAGGCACCTCAGCGTCTTGCGTCAGTATGTCGGCAGGGAAGTCCTGATCTCCTCTGACTATCTCAGCAAGATGTGATGTTTATGTACCCAAAGGTATCCCCAGGGGTTCTACCTTGCTGTGCCATTGTCGGACTTAGGATGGGGTCGGGAATGAACCTTGTACATAGTTATTATGCAGGAGATGGTAGTCCTGCTGAGTTTCCAAGAATCCAAGAATCCTCATGCATAATGTATGAGGCTATTGTTCAGGGAAAACCCAACGTTCTGTAAGCAGTACCGTAACTAGGTATAGGGTCAGACCTAGCAGCCTGTTATGTATGAAATATAGGGACGAATATAGGTGAAAGGTTGGGATGTTACCCGGACCTATATTGGGGTACCTATATGGAATATAACAGTGGCTCTGTGAAAGATGTGATGTGGGCAGAGGTCTGCAGTGGATGCTTTTCATGGTCTTGAGAGTGTCATCCGTGGTGAGGGGGGGTCCAGTTGAGCAGCAACTATTGTGGGCGGCGGAGTTAGGTGCAGTTGTGGTGGGCTAGGGAGGGTCTTGGGTTTAGAAGCTGTTCTAGATCTGCTTGATCTTGTGGGCTGAATAATGTCTCAAAAACATCTAAACTATGTAGACGAAACACCATACACCACTTGTTTATCCAAAATTCCTCATTAAAACAATATGACAAATAAATGTAAAGCTCTGTTTAATTTTGGCACCATTTTGACATATTCATAGTTTCTAGGTGAAATAATGTGTAAACTCCTGATAATTTAAGTACACGAAACACCACACAGTAGTGCGAAGAATTTATTGTTGGAGAAACACAAGGGGTCATTTTTGTACGTTTTGAAGGCAGTTTTTATTTCCAAGTTAAGGCTGCTGTAATTGGAGTATATCCATTCTGTTTTGAACTTTAATTAGGGAATGTTAATATAAATTATAGCCAAAGTAGTAAAAGTCCTTCCAGAAATTGATATTTGTCCAGCTATAAAGTTTGTATTTTTAGTTTCCAATTTTGAACCATCCACATCGTTGTAGCATTACTGTAAGATATTTTCCAGTTGTTTGTACAAACAATGTAGACATAACATCTGAACTGTAGTTTGGGCAGGTCATATTTGATTGGCCTTTTACAACAATTTCTCAAAAGACACGGTTTTAGAATCTGGTATTGTCAAGTAGAGAAATCATTCAGAATTGATTAGAGTGCTCGATGTAAATCCACAAACTTCGCAGTCATGATTCCATTCGTAACTCAATCCACTTCTTCTTCCTCTAATACTCCTAGCATCGCCATAATAAATGATTTTGCATCTTGTTGAATATTTATAGAAAACACTACTCATCTGGTACATATCTCAATAAGACCTCGAATTCCTGAAGCACAATACTACTGTCACTCAGTAATCGTTGGAGCAAACAACCTAGTGCAGAACAGATTCTCTTTTCTGTTTTTTGTTCAATTTGGTTTACTACATGTAATAAATGAAATAGTACATTCAGAGCAACATTTGCATTGCAGTTGAGCCCTGAACTGTTTTCAAGCTGGCAACCCACAATTTCACCATCATTTAGCATTCTTCTTTTCTTAGATCCTTGGAGATTCTCTTTACACTGTTTTGCAATCTTCCACTTAAGACAGATTAACTGTTTTTCATAAACAGGGTACTGGCTCAAATAATGAAAATGTACACTTCTTAACTATTGTACTCTGTTGCATAGTTTGAAATAGCACTAACTTTTTTGTCATCAAAGTAAATCAAAAACAAACCGGAAAATGTTGTAATTTGAGACAATGCTACACATGACATTCGTTCTTTGAATACAGTATTTTCAATATTAACAAAAGCTGCATCTATACTTAAACCTTGCGATTTGTGGGTTGTTACAGCATATGTTAGAGAGAGTGGAAACTGTTTTCGCTGCACATATACATCTTTCACTAGCAAAAAACGTACAATGCATGGACCAATCTGGTTGACATCATCAATGTCATTACATTTTATGGCCAAGTATTCAACGTCATCTCTGTATGGGTATTTAATGAAATTTATAACTTTACCCATTGTACTATTTTCAAACCCTACTTCAACATTTAAATTTCGGCACAAAATTATGCAACAGTTTTTGCAGACACGTAACCACTTCTCTAACCCTGCAGTTTTTTATACAGATCTCTCAAAAGAATCCAATTTTGCTTGCAGTTTATCTGTGAGTAGTACTGTGACTCTCTGATTTTATCAGTAGCTGGTTTTTCTAAAATATCTTCTTTCTCTACTTGTATGAATTCTTCATTGAATTTGGAGCACTCTTGAAGGGTTTGCATTACACAAAGTATAGAATTCTCTTTTAATGAAATTATATATTAGTTGTGGTGCTGCAATATCACATGGAAATAGTTTCTTGATAAGGCAACTTTCCAAAGCATGTTTGGCTTGTTTTGTGAGAACTCCTACCATAAAGTAAAGTATATCTCTATATTCCACGTCTGAAGCTTGGTGCACATTTTTCACTAATTCTTTGTATTCAAAGCCTTGCCAAATATTCACATTCCCCATACTTCCTAGAGAATGTCTTGTTTCATTGTGTAGAAGTGTCTTGAAAACAAGTTGTCCTTTTACAAGTGTTAGTTGTAGTAGGTCACCAAATACAATTAAATGTTTTTCACCAAACAGTACATCATAGTTTATTCTCAAAATCTTCTGCATTTTAAATGTATGAAGTCAAGCATTTGCTTCAAAACCATACTCACTTTATCAATAATTAGATGTTTCAGTTTTTTCAAAACCCTTGCTACCTCATGACAAGCGTCACCAGATATTTTATGGTATTCTAATATATTTTCCTGTTCCACAGGTAGCATTAATATTCGATGAAGAGTAATGCCTTTAATGTTATGCACAGCTAATCCTGTTGCTGCAGTAACTACACAGGACAAATCTGAATCTGTTGTCTTCTGTAGATAACCAGTGAGTACTTTGATCAAGAAGCTATTTCTAGTGCCAGCTTGACCACTTATGCATACTAGAATTGGTTTAAATAAACAACATTCACACTTTTTTCTTGTTATGCAGGATTCCATGCTATATTTTATCCTTAACCCCTTCGATGCTCATGACGAGCTCAGCTCGCCATGCTGCGCGGTGGGCGTGTGGGCATGACGAGCTGAGCTCGTCACGACCACGCCCGCAATTGGAATGTCCAGCACCTGAGCGGAATTCCGATTGCGGCGAAGGTGTTAACTTAATTAAAAATGTCATTCTGTTCGTTATTCAGTTGTTGTTCAAAATCTACACTTCTCTGTGGCTTGCTGCATTGCATCCTCCGCCTCATTCATAGCTATTGCTTCTTCATATTGAATTATTTGCTCTCCAAGAGGATCTTGACTTGCTAGTGCAGAACTTTGGCTGCTTTTAGAACTCTCCCTCGTTTTCTGAGCAGGTAGGAATTCTTACTGTTCAATCTCATCTTTCATCATTTGCAAATAGGCTGTAAAGACTGAACACTGAATACTGTCTTTCACAGCATTGAAAGAGTCTTCATAACAATCATAGTGTTGAAGTAAATCTGATTCATCTCGCCATGGCTTGAACAACTGCAAAAGTGCCAAGCAGAAAAACTCTCTCCTCTGAAAACTAAGCTTTCTATGGGTAATTAGATTTCACATCACATCCAAGCACTGCATATCTTCCTTCTTCTGTTTTCAGTTACATTATTTCTATATGAATATTGCTGGAGTACTTTATAGAGACAGATGTTTTGAAGATGGGGGCTCCTTATTGGGTAGTATGTATCCAGTGTGTTAGTCTTTAGAATGCCTGTACTCTCAGGATCAAATTCAGCAAGGTACTGTGGGGCATATTATCAAGGGCTTTATCGCCGCTTTAGCGGCACTTTTTGCCGCTAAAGCGGCAATACTTTTATCGCCCTATTAGCAAGCTGTTGCTAACAGGCGTTAGCGACAGCTTTCAGGCGTTAGAGGCCGCGTATTCCATCGCCTTGCATGTCAGCGATAATTATCGCTAATGACATGCAAGGAAGGCGTTCCCTACTAAAAGCAACTGAAAACAGTCGCTAATCCCACTACCCCCTATTAGCAAGGCAGGCGAAGCGATATAATAATTCGCGC
Source organism: Calotriton arnoldi (assembly GCA_963921515.1). NCBI lineage: Eukaryota > Metazoa > Chordata > Amphibia > Caudata > Salamandridae > Calotriton > Calotriton arnoldi. Next base: position 66,169 of record CAWUFW010016271.1, read on the forward strand.
TAAGCGCGTTTATCGCTAGATTCTAACTCCTGCTAGTGAGGACGACTTACCTGTTTAAAGTATAGGAGGTGGATTCTAATGCTGAATCCACCTTAGCATTAATGTGAGAATATCGCTGGTTTTCCAGCGATATTCTCGCTTTTTGCTGCTATCGCTGGAAATATTATCGCTATGGAGATAAACCTTACTAATAGGGTGTTATCTCAGCGATAATTTCCAGCGATAGGCGGCGTTAACAAAAAACGCGCTAAGCGCGGTTAGCGATAAATATCGCTAATCCTTGATAATATGCCCCTGTATTTCTGGAAAATACTTTAATACTCTATTACGACTGCTAGCAAGGCCTAGGCTTACCCACAAAATCACTCTTGACTTTGAGAAAAAACTAACCAAGCTCAACCTGTCTGAACATTTATAGGAACCTATTTCTCTGTGGGAAAGCATTTTCAAACTAAAACTGAACAATTTCTTTGTAAGACTCTTTCCTGCAGAAATCTCCTACCACATCTCTTTTATCTCTGTCTTCTCTGACTTTGTTATATATGAAGTCACATAGTGAGCAAAAGCAATGGAGTTGTCTGCCACAAATTGTAGATAATGTTTGCATTCCACATCTTGAGAATAGCAGGATTGTAGTCATTTAGGAATCCTGCAGCCTCTGTTCCTCTGAGGTTGTATGTATTTTTCAGTGATTTCCGTGCCAGTGTATGTTTTTGCACCAAAAGCAATCAGTCACTTCACCAAGAGGAGGATTAGTTTTGTTGCAGATGAAAGTCATCATAGCTTGAAATCTGTGGTTAAAATAACGTTTGCAGGGTCCAACAAGCAGCGTTCTCCTGGTGTCTTTAGATTGATGTCTTTTATATTTAAGCTTGCTTCTTGTAAGAATTCAAGGCATACTCAACACAACTGAGCGTTAGAAACCAAATAGGTGCTCCTAGATTTCTCAACATGCATTTTAACTCGCCATGACGATGATACCAATACTTGTTGGTACCACATTGAAATGCCATCAAATTAATTGAGTTGTATTCTAGGTTTTTGTCTTTTCCATGAACTTTGTCTACAAATTCACTTGCTGACAGATTTTGCAGATTCATTCCTGTTTTGAGAATGTGATTTACTGCATAGGATAGCCCAGACAAGTTGCTCGCAAATAGTAGATGAAATATATATGGAATACACTGGTGGAATCTAGGGTCCTCTGAATAAAGTCTAGTTGATCTGTACTCGGCTGCTGGTATTTGCACAGGCCAGTCATCATACCTATCACCTACTCCAGTAGGAAACAGATGCGGTAAATAGTGAGCTTCTAAACATTTCTCCCACACTCTTAAGTGAGATCCTATTGCTTCTTTCATTTGAAAGAGATCAATAGCATCACCAATGATCTCTTTAGAATGGAGGGGGTGAATACTGCAGTGTTTATAAATATCAGCTTATAGGCCTATTAGCCTTATTGATTCCTTACAGAAGATTTTTTTGTAAGCAAATTTTAGTACGAAATCAGTATTGGAATCTTGAGTCCCTTATTTTAAGTGACTTCCAAGCGGGATTCCGAGGAAAGATAAGTACCTTGGATCAAGCTTTCCACCTTCTTTGCATATATTGGAAGGAAGTGGCAGTCAAGGGAGGAAAGCTTTATGTGGCCTTTGTTGACCTCCATTCTGCCTTTGACCTGGTCCCACGTGCAAGGCTCTGGAGTATTTTAAAGGAACAGGGTATTCCGACAAATATTTTAGATGCCCTAATTAGATTACATTCATCTAACACAGCACAAGTGAGGTGGGGGGAGAACAACAAAGTTACAGATCCCTTCCCAGTTCATTGTGGAGTAAGGCAGGGATGTGCCCTTGCCCCCACTCTTTTTACTCTTTTTATTAATGGTGTCGTCGATTTTTTAGATAGAGACGGGTGTGATGCCCCAAAAATTGGTGCTAAAAGAGTTCCCGCCCTTCTTTTTGCCGACGATACGCTTTTAATTTCTAAATCACCTCAGGGACTACAGCAGCTTTTAAATGATTTTATTAAGTTTTGTGATGCCCAAGGGCTGGTACTAAATGAGTCTAAAACTAAGTATATGGTTTTAAAAAAGGAGCGCCCACCAACACCAAAAGATCGGTGTCAATCGGAAAAAGTAAGCTGGAGCGAGTTGATGCCTTTGAATACCTTGGCATCCGCTTGACACAACAATTAATTGGGCTGCTCACATCAAGAAAGTTAAAATACAATTAATACACCAGACTGTTAACATCACCAAAATACACAGGAAAACCATGTCCAGACAGCTCGACCCCTGCCCTGGAAATCTATAACATTAAGGTATTAGGAGGGGCACTCTATGGAGCTGAGTTGTGGGGCACTGCTTGTCTGTAATTGAAAATCGCTTCCTTAGATCTTTGGTGGATTTACCTTCAAGTAACCCGTTGGTGCCTCTTTTTCGTGGACCTTGCACACAGACAGCTAGTACACAAACTAAGCTACAAACCTTTAATGTTTTGGCATAGGTTATGGTCAGTGGATGAGCTTGCCCCTTACCGGGAGCCTTTAATAGAGCTCCTGAGGTTACCTTCGATATCCTCGATCCCCTGGTTCAGATCAGTAAGAGAGCTACTGGGGAGGCTTGGAATGGAGGGTTTCTGGACAAACCCGGAAAGCCTAGCCACCACTTCAAGAATAAAACTGAAAGCAAGGTTTTGGGAAGCCATATGAAAAAAAGCACAGGTAAAAACCGAGGGTCGCTTGACTTCTGAATTTTTAGATTTTAAATGTATTTACTGCTTTGAGGACACAATAGATGAAATTGTCCCCCCAATGGCACGTAAACTATTTTTCCAGTTTCGTTAGAAGACCCTTCCCACAAAACAGTTTTGTTCAAAGTGGTGTAATGATGTTCCTAATGACGACTGTTGTCCCACGTGCAACGCCAGTTCAGAAACAATTGTACATTTGTTATTATTTTTCCCCTGCTATAAATCCTCAAGGAAAAAATGGATAATCCCATTGTGTAAACTAGTCGGTCCGGGCCACTACCTCGAGGTGTTAAGAATTTTGATGACTGATACTCGCAGAGTAGTGGTTTTTGGCCTGTCTAGATACTGGCATGCACTTTGGATTAGGAGCACTAAATACACTTTATGATATATTAAACTTTTAGTCCCTGTGATTTTTATTATACTTTTATGATAATAATGTTATTTAAGATTATCTTATTTCTGTATTTTATTTATATTGTGCTGTGTACTTTTATGATCTTCTACGATCAAAATAAAGTTGATGAATGAGTGAATAAATATCTTCTGATCTCGATCGATCCACTTTTTGAATCTGTCCTCTTGATGGTTATGTGTTATCCTTCATGTATGTAATATCTTGAAGAACATCTGCATTTTTATAGTAAATGTTATTTTGTAACAGATATAATGTTGCTTTTTTTTTTTACTTTACTAACATCCACTAACTCTTACCATATCCTTTTGCTCTTGGTAGGGAAACCATTGACTAGAATTATAAGTGCTTCTTTCAAATCTCTCTGCACCCCTACAGTTTTGATATTCTCTTTGAAACTTAATGACAAGTACACAACTCTGCCTTTAAGGCCTTTCTGGAGCCCAGTTGGAGGTAACCTCCCTGCCGTTGGCTCTATATGGACTATGCGATACCAAAGGGGAAGACATGGCTTGGCAGTTCGGGCTGGACTGTTCCCATGAGGCACAGGGTCAGACTGATTTGCATATGGCCATGTCTGAACTGGGGTGGTGGAGTGAGCTAAAGAATGATGATGGATTAAACCCAGATCAGTTGACTGGGGGTGAGTGTTTGATTAGCTCAAACGCTCCGTCCATCGTCCCCTTTGGTATCGCTTTGTTCGCCCTAAGTTGGCAGGGTATGCCCAGACGTGGGTCCCTTGCTCACTTTGCCACTGGATTCAAGATAGCCTGGCTGATGACGGCTGAATAGCCAGAAACCGTTCCCAGGATGCTTGTTTCCGGTCCAGGGAAGACATGGCTTGGCAGTTCGGGCTGGACTGTTCCCATGAGGCACAGGGTCAGACTTATTTGCATATGGCCATGTCTGAACTGGGGTGGTGGAGTGAGCTAAAGAATGATGATGGATTAAACCCAGATCAGTTGACTGGGGGTGAGTGTTTGATTAGCTCAAACGCTCCGTCCATCGTCCCCTTTGGTATCTATATGGACTATAGCTCGGAATGGATAAGTATTTTGTATATTAAGTGCATGGTATAAGTATCGATTCATAAACATTCAAATTTTGAAGTACTTCTTGAATAGTTATTATTTCTAACTTGTTATGCACTGCTCTAGAGGGAATTCTGTTTTCCTCTAACTTATTGTAACAGTACTTACATTCAACTTGTGGTGTGGACAAGTCAAACCGTTCCTCTACAAATAAGTAAACACCAAATTCTTGCCACTTATCATTGTTCTCTTTTTCAATTTTAAATACATATCTGCAGTCCAAATTTGACTTTTATAATAAGTGTGCCAACAACAAATGCAAACAGAGTATGGTTTTCCTGAAGAAACAATGTTAAACTTTCTAATCTCCTCTTTAAAATTATCAACTGTAATTCCTATCTCCTGTGTCACTACACCTGCAGATACCAAATCCTCATTTTCCCTACAGTTTTGTTCAGAACCAATGAAACAAAACTCCACATCATCAGAAACATTTTCCACCTTTGCCACTGCACCATGCAAAAGAGCTCTATTCATATTTCCTAAACATAGGGCACGGGTTTTCATGTAGTAAAGCCTCCTAACTAAAGTTCACATTTTTGAGATGGGTACACCTAGCATTCTGAAATGATGAACGGTGCTTTGGCACACTTTCTTTGATAAACATGCTAGTGTGTGTCCTTGTTAATTGGTATGCTTCATTACTTTGCATAGATCTAATCCTTGTAAAGCCACAACTTTCTGTTTTAGACTTCTACTTGGAAACTTACCTAGGAAATTTTTCAATAGATCAATAGATTACTGTAAAATACTGCAAACCCTTCTACAGTTCCATTTGCATACAGGGGCCGGTATACGTCTTCCCTGTACCTCTTCAGCAATCACTTCCTCTACTTTTCTAGCTGCCATCATTCTTCACCTCAAAACGTCATCCATATTCATCAACTTCATACACTAATGTATTCTCTTGCAAGTAGCTTTCTTCATTAAAGAAAGGCTCAGTACTATGCATCCATTCACTACTAAAAACTTTGCAAAAGTTACTTCGATTAACAAGTCTTTTCTTTTGACTATGTCTCCTCATACACAACACTATTTTGTCCAGTGTCTTCATTCTCTGTAGAATCCAAATAAATATCTTCCTTTTGAGAGCAAATGCCTTATCAACTATGCCCTCAACACGTTCCATTTGCCTGACTGCTTCTCTTCTTTTTTTACACTTCTTTATACTTCTTGTGAGATTAAGATTTACTTTACTACGAAACATTCTAACTCTGATTTCCTTAAACTGTCTCTGCATCCTGGTTAAAGTTTCTCTTTTTTATTTCATTTTTGAATCTTTTTTTCATCTACATTTCTTCTTCGTTAGTGCATCTCAAACTTTGTTTTTTTATTTGTGCACTTTTTCCATTTGAACACATAAAATGTAACAAATATCTTTGTTCTCTTACCAACAGCTCTTTTCTCTTTCACCACTTTTTTTGCATTTTTCCCCTTTTGTCTCTCAGTTTTGAGGAGATACTGTTCTTGAAGCTGTTTCTTTCTTCTCTCAGTTTTTGATGGCATTGTAACTGTCTGTAAATATTAATGTCTTAAAATAAAAAAAAATAAGCACATCTACCTTTTAATTATGTAGTATCAGATTATATTTTTCAAGGGGCAGATTCACAGAACTAATCTGAGATAAAATCCTAAACTTGCTACTTTTGGTATTCACAGAAGGCATTTAGTAGTAGTAAAGTTAGGACTCCTAACATTACTGCTACTAAACTGAGACAAAATCCTAACTTTACGTCTTGCAGTATTCACAAAAGGCATTTAGTAGTAGTAAAGTTAGGAGTCCTAACTAAATGCCAAAACACTGTACCATGATTGCCACAACTTCAGTTACCCCTGTAAGTCCCTAGTAAGAGGTACCTCTGGTACCTAGAGAATGGGTACTGAAGAGGGTCCACTGGGGCTGCAGCACTGGTTGTGCCACCCCAGGGCACCCCTCACCAAGGCTACGCACTCTGCCATTGCAGGCTGTGTATCTTGGCATGGAAAAATCCGAAGTGTCAACATGGCACACAGCCCTGTGTGCCACACCAGGCCAACACTGCATACGATATAGGTAAATCACCCCTACTGCAGGTCTTTAGCACTGAGGCAGGGTGCACTATATCCTATGTGTAGACATATCAGCATGGGCAGACATGCCCCTACAATGTCCAACCCATTCTGTGATGTTGTAAGTGAACAGGGAAGTAATAAAGAGTACATGGGCTGGATACTTGTCAACACAAGATTCCTAGCTCTATGATGGCTTCACTGATTTCTGATTTTTAGTACCAAACATCTTGTCTTAATAAATCCTCACAGTATGGTCTTCCGGGGCGGAAAGCTTCAAAGGAAATGTCCCCTTTGAAATCCTACCCAGGGACCCCCAGATAGTTGAGGGGGCCAAGCCCCCTTTCCTGCTTTACCTTTTGCAGGAGGAAAGGTGGGGAAATTAGTTAGATGAGGAGGAGGGTCCTCCCTCAGCCTGCACCTCCGCTAAGGCGGGGCAGGTGAGGTAAACCTCTCTCCTGAAATTCAACTATCTTGAAATGATGGCAAAAACTCCAATCAGGGTTAGGGTAGTGCCTCTTCCCACAGGAAGTGGTCACTAAAGGGTGTAGACACCATAAAGGTAGATCGCCCATTGGCTCTTACCTGTGTCTTAACTGTCGTAACTTGTAACGCCCCTAAATTCAGTATTTAGGTGTCTACCTGAGACCTGAACCTCTCATCATCGGACCAAAGAAGACCAGGACAAAGAAGACCTGCTGCACGAGGATGTAATCCCTGCTGCAGAAAGAAAAGCCGCTAAACCCTGCCAGGTGCAAGAAGGACTCAACAATCACTGCTGCTGTGTCGTCCTGAGACCTTGAAGGACTCCAAGAACCCCAGAGCACCTCCAGCATTTAAGAAACTGCCAAGAAGTTCCCTTGGAGTGAAGGTATCACTGCCCTGCACACCACAGGCACCGATCCCATGAAGTCCAGTTTGTCAACTTGCTGCTCCCCAATGACCTCAATGCAGCACCAAAGCAAAAAAAGGTACAACGGCTACAGAGTGTCAGATCTGTCTCTCCAACAAGATTAGAGGCACCAAGGCCTACTGGACCCATGGCATTCTAATACCAGGGGTAACGGACCCCAATGGGAGAAACCAAGAAGAGTCAAAACCATACTTCCAAAGCACCAGAAGCAAGCACCCATCAAGGGACATCAAGAGACTCGAGACCCACTTCCTGAGTTGCCCAGCTGTCCCGAGATCACCTCTCCATGTTGCCTGCTCCTGACTGCGAGGACCTCAAGGACGCACGATGCCCGGCTGACCCAACACTGACAAACCAGCTCTGCTTCCATGGTCCCCAGGCCCTTGCGACCTCCTCCCTCTAAGGAGACCCACCGGACTTACCTGTAAGTCTATCTGTGCAGTGCATTTTCAAGTGGCCCCCTTTGTCTTTGTGACCTAGTTTCCAAATCCTCCAGGACTCTGCTCCCACCTGATCCGGGATGCTCTTGAAATTCTCCTGCTGTATCTTTGGAGCTGGTACCGACATTGATCTAAAACGAGAAAGTGAACTTTTTGAAAGCATTGCCTGATTTTAAACACAATTTTCAATTTTCTTCTCATTGATTCCTATGGTGTGTAATTGCGCACAAATGTGATACATTCTCCGAACTCTTTAAAAATTGTAACTTGAAAAGTACTTACCTTAGAACTGTATTCTTACAAATTGGTCTTGGATTTATTCTTGAGTGTGTGTCTCATTTATTGCCTCTGTGTGTGATAACAAATGCATTTTACTACCCTCTGATAAGCCTAACTGCTCGCCCACTGTACCACAAAATGAGCATTAGAATGATCTACTTTTACCTCTATATACCTAGTGGGGAATCACTGGACTCTTCACAAAGTGTACTACACTTCAGTGCACTATAGAGAGAGCCAGCTTCCTAAAATATCTTACATTGTAAGCGCATAGCACCCTGCCTCATGGCCTACATAGCAGTCCCATAAGATATTTAAGTAAATGTGCCTGTATCTGTTTTGAAACCTCTAAAGCTGTCTAAATGTGTACGTACATAGCTGAATGAATACCTCAGTGTCTGTATTAGGAATAACAAAGGTAGTGCTGGATATATAACTAGTTTGTGAGTATGTTAGTGAATGTTTAATTCTGTTGGTTTCCCAGTGGGTGAGAGAGAGCCTAAAAAGATTGGAAGCATCTATATCAGTTGCAATTTAGGTGCTATAGTCTATGTAGTGCTTGGAATAAGAGTGTGCATATGCATGATGAAGTTACTAAGTCACAAAATGACCACTCTCAGAGGTCTGCTAGGTGTACTAAAACATGCCTTTAACATGCCACAAACAGATGTTACATGCCAATTGAAGCAGGCAGTGAGACTTAACAAAGACACTGTGCACTAGTAAGCGGGGCCCATGTTTAAAAACTGCACGTTTAACTATGCCTTGCAGTTTTTTGCCATACATGTGCCTCAGTATAAGAACATATCTCATCATCTAAGCATATACAAACCTGCCCTGTAATATAGCAACACCTACACTTTCACAGGTTCATGATTCATATACTATGCACAAAAAGGAGCTCAGGGGGTGTAAAGAAACAGGTCGCCCCCCACTCACAATATCCAACACAACAACAGACCTGTTCTATAAGTGAATGAACTGCTCAATGCGTCTACCCTGCATCTGCAGTCATACAGTTTTGTATGAAAGGACAGCGGATACATATATCCTGTCTGTTCTAAGGTGACATAAATCACTTGATATCCTTTAAAACTCGATGTGTCTGCAAGCTCTGTCTCTCACAGTATCTCCCACCCTATTTATTTTATTTATAAAGTTTTATATAGCGCGAACTTGATCCCGAAGGATATCAGAGCGCTTTACAATTTGAGGCAAGGAAGGTAACAAATCAAAACATGAGTCTAATATGGTGAATCTAATAGGCATTGAATCAAATAGTGCACACATAACAGATCCTTTATAAACCTGAGTGAACGGGAAATGGGCTATACGATGGAGCAAAGTGACATAAGGGGAGCAAGTACAATAATCATATACAGGAATAAAAACAAATACCAAAACAATAAACAAAACATGAGTCAAATGGGGAGTCTAATGGCATTGAATCAGATGGTGAACACCTACCAGATCATTTATACACCTGGGTGAACGAAGAGTGAGCGAGGCGATGGGGCATAATGACTTAAGGGGAGTAAATACACTAATCCTGTACAGGAATAATAACCGAAACAAAATAACAAACATATACAGGGATAATAATAAATGCTATGGTATGTCCGATGCGCTAAGATGGTGAATCTAATAGGCTTTGAATCACATAGTGCACACATAACAGATCCTTTATAAACCTGAGTGAATGGGGAATGGGCTAAACGATGGAGCAAAGTGACATAAGGGGAGTAAGTACAATAATCATACACAGGAATAGAACCAATACCAAACAATAAACAAACCATGAGTCAAATGGGGAGTCTAATGGCATTGAATCAGATGGTGAACCTCTACCAGATCATTTATACACCTAGGTAAACGAAGAGTGGGCTAGGCGATGGGGCATAATGACTTAAGGGGAGTAAATACAATAATCATGTACAGAAATCATAACCAAAACAAAATAATAAACATATACAGGGATAATAACAAATGCTATGGTATGTCCGATGCGCTTAGAGCTAACAAATGTCTCTCATGTTAAGGTAAGAACTTGTTCATGAGGAATCTTTTTGCTTCCAGTTTGAAAGCATCCTTTGAAGAGATCCTCCGAATTTCAGGTGGAAGAGAGTTCCAGATTTTTGGAGCAGAGCCAGAGAAGGCTCGTTGGCATGTTCTCTTTTTGCTGAAGATCTGTGGTATTAAGAGGAGGGAATTTGCACTCCTTGACAGTCTCCCACTCCGGATAGTTCTAGTTTTTGTGCAAGGTAGATGGGGGTTTTGAAGTGGAGGGCTTTGTGTGATAGGCAGGCAATCTTCAGTTGGATTCTAGCTTCGTAAGGTAGCCAGTTTAGAGATTTTAAAACCGGGGAGATGTGTGCCTTTCACTTAGTGCCCGTAATCAATCTGGCCGCCGCGTTCAGTGACGTCTTTAGGGGGGCCAAAGTGTATTTGGGGAGGCCACATAGCGTAGCATTGCCATAGTCAAGTCTCGGCAAGACAAGCGCTTGGACCACTTGCTTGAAATCTGCTTGAGGTAGGAAAGGTTTGAGATTCCTGAGTGTTCTCAGAAGGTGGTTAGCTCCCTTGCACACGTTGCTAATGTGAGTCTTCATATTCAGATGCTTGTCCAGGGTAATTCCTAGAGATTTAGCTGAGTCGATAGTGCGGGGGAGCAGTTGAAGGCGGTGAGTTGGTTCATCCATAGGTCGATTATAATGTAAGTATATAGTGTAAGTGGTCAATAAAGGAAGAAGAAAGGTGAGGAAAGGTTGGCAGTGCCTCACGGGAGTAACACCATGGGAGTTTGCAGACTGGTTCTCGCCTACATTATCAGTTTCTCATCATTAGCAACTGCCAACTTGTAAACCAAAATAGTGATGTAAAGAAAGGAAAAAAGCGAAGTGCTCAGTGTGGTGTGTGTGAACCCTATGAGGTGTACCGGAATCTAACTTAGAAACCCGCTACTCCTAGTCTAAAAATGAGCTGGACAGCCACTAGCTGTACTACTTTATTCTTTGCTGTGTGTCTGCTCAATTAAAAACCAACATGTTTCATTGCCAACATGATCTTACGGCAATTTCATCAGGGCAAAGGTCATTTTTCCACACTGCACCAATTTTCTCAGTTTTTTATACCTGCAGAAGACAGAGGCAACAAAACACATCCTGTCAACAGTGGCATCAGTTTAAACATGTAGTTAAAAACGTGTGGGGGCCGACAACAACTTGAAGGATATATTTACCAGGGAGTTGCCCTTCATGGGCATACCTGCAACCCCTTTAGATAACGCGTGTGTACTAGTCCACCTGCGCAGTATTCATCACACTTGCTGCTGTGCGTCAGTCTGTGAAAGAAGGGAAGAACTTATCAAGCAAAATGCTCCACTCATACATCTCCGATGAAGCGGAGATGTAGGATCCCAACTACTACTGGACTTGTAATTTCACGGTGTAGGACTCGCCCACTGTCATATCATGAGTCACTACTGCGTGTGAATCGCCATGGGTAGCTCACTAAAATCTTAACCCCTACCTCCTACTAGAGGTATTGCAGCTACTTATTTGTACCCAAATCCGTTACCAAGAATATTATTTTCGAGGGCCATTAGTTATACTTGCTACCGCCCATCAGTTTGTTCAACCGCCCCGGCAGTGCAAAACTTCCTCCCCGCCTGCCGATCTATTAGGACCTGCTTACCGTGTCAACGCGAGTGACTGGCGTGTGCTCAGCTCCTCAGCGTTTCGGTCTAGCGGTACCGAATTTCAAACACAAAGCGTGCTACGTCACCGCGTGCAGGACCCACCCTTCTTCCGGTCCTCTCATCCCGTTGGATAATCTGGGTTAGTCCGGCAGCCATATTAAAATAACGGAACACTGTCACTGTCTTAATAGGGAACTATGTGAAATGTAATCTATATATTCTCATATTTCCTCTCAATGTTTATTAAAATTGTACCAGAATTGTGAGTAAACTGTCACTTCTTCTTCAAGCACAGCTCTGAACCGGAGGTTCGATTATATATATATATATCTTTCATGTCTATGCATGAATTCCCTTCGCAGATATTTAGGTTCATACCAGTACTTCCCTCAGCTATATGGGTGTGGTTTCTGCCAACTATGTGTGTTTGCACCCTATAGATGATGATGACTGTATATATATGAAATGCATATTCCCAGTTTCATACCTGTACTATAAATATAGACCGGTCGATACCACCCCGGCATCTATTTATGTTGGCAAATTAGACTATATGGGCTGTTTAGTCTAAGGGCAGTGTCTGGGGGTCACCAAGTCAAAGATCATGGTTTCTTTAGAATAATGCCACTTTATTCCATTCTATAAGGTCGTTCAATCCATAGTTGGTCCACCCCCTCTTGGTAGATACATCGTGCTTCTTTTGTGCTCAGTCTACTCTCCATGTTGTAGTGTTCCCCTACTACCTTCTCTAGTACCACCCACTGTATGTCCTTGTAGTGGTGTTTTTGTGTTACAAAGTGTTGCACCAGTATGGTGGTAAGCTTGCCCGCTTTAAGCGTGCTCAGGTGTTCCTGGATTCTGACTTTGACTTTACGTGTCGTGAGACCAATATAATGAAGATCACACGGACATGTAAGTCTGTAAATGACGTTGACCGTATTACAGTTACTAAACCTGTTCAAATGCCAGGTTTTTCCATGCATCAAAGTAACACTCTTGGTGGATATAGTCAGTTCACACACCGAGCATCCCCCACACGGATAGTGTCCAGGGGGCACTCCTGTTTCTCTGGACTCCTGGATGGGCCGGGTGTGGACTAGACGGTCACGTAAATTAGTGGACCGTTTAAAGGCAAATCTGGGTTGGGGCATTGTCATTGAGGAGGTGCTGAGCAAATGCCAATGTTTCCTGATGGTCTGTGTGATTTTCGTCGAGAGTGGTCCAAATGTTGTGACCACTGGAATACAGTCATCAATGTTTTTCTGGGTCCTTTCAAGGAGAGCATCTCTTGGGGTATTTAAAGCCCTTTTTCTCGCTTGTTTAATAACTTTCTTAGGGTATGCTCGGTCCTCCAGTCTCTTGGACAACTCCTCAGCTTGTTCTACATAACTCTGAGTAGATGAACAATTCCTGCGGCATCGCAGGAATTGCCCCACAGGTAAATTATCACGCAAAGCCCTTGGGTGATAAGATCTGTAGTGTAAAAGTGAGTTTTTGTCAGTGGATTTCTGATGTACATTGGTCACTAGTTTGTTGTTATCCTCCTGTATATCAAGGTCAAGATAGGTCGCTGTTTTCCTATCTACCGTCCATGTGAACTTAAGACATTGGTCCAAGGTGGTGAGCCAATTCAGAAACATCTGAAGCTCATCTTCTGTGCCCGACCATATACACAGCACATCATCAATATATCTCTTCCAGAGGACAATGTTCCTCTGGAAGAGATTCGTGGGATGATTGATGTAGTTGGATTCAAACTGGCCTACATAAATGCAGGCCAGACTGGGGGCAAAAGTAGCCCCCATCGAAGTCCCCGATGTCTGAAGGTACAGCTGGTCTTTGTACCCAAAGAAATCTTTGGTAAGGGCAATTTCTGTGCATTGTAACACAAATGTCTGTGGTATATCATAGAACCATTCGCACTCCCCCAGGGCGCGTGCTGCTGCCACCAACATAGCTTCCTGGGGGATGCTGGTTTAAAGCGATTCTATGTGAATAGTGACCAAAAACTGATGCTCCGGGTCATACTCCACACTATCCAGACTTCTTAAGATATCCGTGGTATCTTGTATGTAAGACGGTTGCGTGATCACACACTCTCTTAAGAAAAAATCGGAAAACTGTGATAGAGGTTCTAGCAAAGATTGGATGCCCAACACTATCGGGCGCCCAGGCGGTGGAGGCTGGGCCTTATGTATTTTAGGCACGATATAGAATGCCGGCACCCTGGGTTTGTTGTTGGTCAAGAATTTTTGCCTCTTTATATGTAAGCCACTTCTTCTCCCTGGCATCTGAAACAAGTTTTTGTATTGTTGTTTGTAATTCTTGAGTGGGGTCCCTCATCAAGGGTTTGTAATTCTGACGTACTCCCAATAACCTATTCACTTCAGCCTCATAGTCTTGCGTATTCATCACCACCACCGCCCCACCCTTATTGGCTGGTTTGATGGTGATGGAGGTGTTACTTTGTATAGACTTCACGGCTTGCCAGTCTTTACTGCTCATATTGCTATGAGCTGCACCTTTCATGTTTCGTTCTAAGTCACAAATGTCCTGCAGGACCTTTTGCTCAAAGACATGGACCTCTGGGCCTACTTGATTATTGGGTGGGCAGAATTGCGATGGACGTCGTAGATTAGTCGAAAACACGGATGGGGTCTCTTGTTCCTTACCCTCGAAGTATTTCTTGAGTTTAATCTTTCTCATTAAACCATGGAACTCTCCTCTGAATTTAAAACTATCGTGTTTGGGGGTGGGAACATATCCAAGGCCTTTATTCAAGACGCTGTTTTCATCCTCAGTCAGTTCGTAATCAGATAAATTAACCACTATGTTTTTATTTGTGTTAGCTAGAGGGTGTTCTGCCCCGGCTGCGGGTGATTCTTGGTGAGAACATCTGCCATGTTGAATTCAGATTCTGACGTGCCCTTCCTCTCCCCCTGCCTCTGTGGCTGGCCCCTCTTTGATCTGTTGGGTGTTGCCCTAAAAAAGCCCGGAACAATGCTCCCAAATCTTGGTCTGTTCCCCCCTGGGGGTTAAATCTCACAATTTGGTTGGCGGTAGGTTGTTGACCATTATAATCATCGTCTTCGCTGCTTGTATTTTCAAATGTCCAGTTGTGCGGGGTTCGCCTACCATGTCGTCACCCTCCCCTGGGACCCTGTGGAAGCGTAATCTGCTCTGGGGCTTGTTGGTAGTACTGGTCTTCCACATACGGAAATGCCCACTCGTGACTAAATCTATCTAGATTTCTTTTCAATCCTTTAATTTTTTGGTTCACCATATAGGTTTGGTATTCCCCCAGGTCACTTTGGATCTTAGCCAGCTGTTCTTTAGTGTCTTTAATGGTGGTATCGGCCTTGATAGTTTCCTCTAGATCTAGTATCTCTTTGAGGAGTTCTTCACTGAGCCTCTTGGCTGTATTAATGATGAGGATAAGCCAGTCCCGGGTGCACTTATTGGCTATGTAGCTCCAATCCACCCGGAACCTCTTATCCACCAAAAACATTTTTGGTTCTATGCGAACTAGTAGACTTGCTGGAGCTGCTCCTGCTCGTAGGTACTCAGTCATTAACGCTCCGTGGAGCGCTATTCTAATTTGACGTTTTCTAATACTTGATAACTTTTCCCACTCATCACGGACCGTGGCAGTTCCACTAAGTTGGGCATTAGGCAGCAATAATGGCCCCGATAATATAGAGGCGATATGTTCATCAGTGAAGGCCAGACATAACTCGGCCATATCAAGCAGTACTGTGTCAAATTGATTGTCAACGGCGACCCACACGTTAAAAAGATGCCACCTGGAAATGTAATTATTTATTAAAAAAATTATTTTTATAAAAAGAGAGAAATATTCCCTATGTAGTAGAAGCTCTCACGGCTAAGCTGCCGTTCTCATTACTATGCACAAAAAGGAGCTCAGGGGGTGTAAAGAAACAGGTCGCCCCCCACTCACAATATCCAACACAACAACAGACCTGTTCTATAAAAGAATGAACTGCTCAATGCGTCCACCTTGCATCTGCAGTCATACAGTTTTGTATGAAAGGACAGCGGATACATATATCCCGTCTGTTCTAAGGTGACATAAATCACTTGATATCCTTTAAAACTCGATGTGTCTGCAAGCTCTGTCTCTCACGGTATCTCCCACCCTATAGTGTAAGTGGTCAATAAAGGAAGAAGAAAGGTGAGGAAAGGTTGGCAGTGCCTCACGGGAGTAACACCATGGGAATTTGCAGACTGGTTCTCGCCTACATCCTCAGGTTCTCATCATTAGCAACTGCCAACTTGTAAACCAAAATAGTGATGCAAAGAAAGGAAAAAAGCGAAGTGCTCAGTGTGGTGTGTGTGAACCCTATGAGGTGTACCGGGATCTAACTTAGAAAGCCGCAACTCCTAGTCTAAAAATGAGCTGGACAGCCACTAGCTGTACTACTTTATTCTTTGCTGTGTGTCTGCTCAATTAAAAACCAACATGTTTCATTGCCAACATGATCTTACGGCAATTTCATCAGGGCAAGGGTCATTTTTCCACACTGCACCAATTTTCTCTGTTTTTTATATCTGCAGAAGACAGAGGCAACAAAACACATCCTGTCAACAGTGGCATCAGTTTAAACATGTAGTTAAAAACGTGTGGGGGCCGACAACAACTTGAAGGATATATTTACCGGGGAGTTGCCCTTCATGGGCATACCTGCAGCCCCTTTAGATAACGCGTGTGTACTAGTCCACCTGCGCAACTGATGCCACTGTTGACAGGATGTGTTTTGTTGCCTCTGTCTTCTGCAGGTATACAAAACAGAGAAAATTGGTGCAGTGTGGAAAAATGACCCTTGCCCTGATGAAATTTCCGTAAGATCATGTTGGCAATGAAACATGTTGGTTTTTAATTGAGCAGACACACAGCAAAGAATAAAGTAGTACAGCTAGTGGCTGTCCAGCTCCTTTTTAGACTAGGAGTAGCGGGTTTCTAAGTTAGATCCCGGTACACCTCATAGGGTTCACACACACCACACTGAGCACTTCGCTTTTTTCCTTTCTTTGCATCACTATTTTGGTTTACAAGCTGGCAATTGCTAATGATGTGAACCTGAGGATGTAGGCGAGAACCAGTCTGCAAACTTCCATGGTGTTACTCCCGTGAGGCACTGCCAACCTTTCCTCACCTTTCTTCTTCCTTTATTGACCACTTACACTATAGGGTGGGAGATACCGTGAGAGGCAGAGCTTGCAGACACATCGAGTTTTAAAGGATATCAAGTGATTTATGTCACCTTAGAACAGACGGGATATATGTATCCGCTGTCCTTTCATACAAAACTGTATGACTGAAGATGCAGGGTGGACGCATTGAGCAGTTCATTCACTTATAGAACAGGTCTGTTGTTGTGTTGGATATTGTGAGTGGGGGGCGACCTGTTTCTTTACACCCCCTGAGCTCCTTTTTGTGCATAGCAATGAGAATGGCAGCTTAGCCGTGAGAGCTTCTTCTACATAGGGAATATTTCCCTATTTTTATAAAAATAATTTTTTTATAGATAATTACATTTCCAGGTGGCATCTTTTTAACGTGTGGGTCGCCGTCGACAATCAATTTGACACAGTACTGCTTGATATGGCCGAGTTATGTCTGGCCTTCACTGATGAACATATCGCCTCTATATTATCGGGGCCATCATTGCTGCCTAATGCCCCACTTAGTGGAACTGCCACGGTCCGTGATGAGTGGGAAAAGGTATCAAGGATTAGAAAATGTCAAATTAGAATAGCGCTCAACGGAGCGTTAATGACTGAGTACCTAGGAGCAGGAGCAGCTCTAGCAAGTCTACTAGTTCGCATAGAACCAAAAAATGTTTGGGAGGATAAGAGGTTCTGGGTGGATTGGAGCTACATAGCCAATAAGTGCACCCGGGACTGGCTTATCCTCATCATTAATACAGCCAAGAGGCTCAGTGAAGAACTCCTCAAAGAGATACTAGATCTAGAGGAAACTATCAAGGCCAATACCACCATTAAAGACACTAAAGAACAGCTGGCTAAGATCCAAAGTGACCTGGGTGAATACCAAACCTTTATGGTGAACCAAAAAATTAAAGGATTGAAAAGAAATCTAGATAGATTTAGTCACGAGTGGGCATTTCCGTATGTGGAAGACCAGTACTACCAACAAACCCCAGAGCAGATTACGCTTCCACAGGGTCCCAGGGGAGGGCGACGACAGAGTAGGCGAACCCCGCACAACTGGACATTTGAAAATACAAGCAGCGAAGACGATGATTATAACGGTCAACAACCTACCGCCAACCAAAGGGTGAGATTTAACCCCAAGGGAGAACAGACCAAGATTTGGGAGCATTGTTCCGGGCTTTTTTAGGGCAACACCCAACAGATCAAAGAGGCGCCAGCCACAGAGGCAGGGGGAGAGGAAGGGCACGTCAGAATCTGAATTCAACATGGCAGATGTTCTCACCAAGAATCACCCTCAGCCGGGGCAGAATACCCCTCTAGCTAACACAAATAAAAACATAGTGGTTAATTTATCTGATTACGAACTGACTGAGGATGAAAACAGGGTCTTGAATAAAGGCCTTGGATATGTTCCCACCCCCAAACACGATAGTTTTAAATTCAGAGGAGAGTTCCATGGTTTAATGAGAAAGATTAAACTCAAGAAATACTTCGAGGGTAAGGAACAAGAGACCCCATCCGTGTTTTCGACTAATCTACGACGTCCATCGCAATTCTGCCCACCCAATAATCAAGTAGGCCCAGAGGTCCATGTCTTTGAGCAAAAGGTCCTGCAGGACATTTGTGACTTAGAACGAAACATGAAAGGTGCAGCTCATAGCAATATGAGCAGTAAAGACTGGCAGGCCGTGAAGTCTATACAAAGTAACACCTCCATCACCATCAAACCAGCCGATAAGCATGGGGCGGTGGTGGTGATGAATACGCAAGACTATGAGGCTGAAGTGAATAGGTTATTGGGAGTACGTCAGAATTACAAACCCTTGATGAGGGACCCCACTCAAGAATTACAAACAACAATACAAAACCTTGTTTCAGAAGCCAGGGAGAAGAAGTGGCTTACATATAAAGAGGCTGAATTCTTGACCAACAACAAACCCAGGGTGCCAGCATTCTATATCGTGCCTAAAATACATAAGGCCCAGCGTCCACCGCCTGGGCGCCCGATAGTGTCAGGCATCCAATCTTTGCTAGAACCTCTATCACAGTTTTCCAATTTTTTCTTAAGAGAGTGTGTGATCAAGCAACCGTCTTACATACAAGATACCACGGATATCTTAAGAAGTCTGGACAGTGTGGAGTATGACCCGGACCATCAGTTTTTGGTCACTATTCACATAGAATCGCTTTATACCAGCATCCCCCAGGAAGCTACGTTGGTGGCAGCAGCACGCGCCCTGGGGGAGTGCGAATGGTTCTATGATATACCACAGACATTTGTGTTACAATGCATAGAAATCGCCCTTACCAAAAATTTCTTTGGGTACAAAGACCAGCTGTACCTTCAGACATCGAGGACTTCGATGGGGGCTACTTTGCCCCCAGTCTGGCCTGCATTTATGTTGGCCAGTTTGAATCCAACTACATCAATCATCCCACGAATCTCTTCCAGAGGAACATTGTCCTCTGGAAGAGATATATTGATGATGTGCTGTGTATATGGTCGGGCACAGAAGATGAGCTTCAGATGTTTCTGAATTGGCTCAATACCTTGGACCAATGTCTTAAGTTCACATGGACGGTAGATAGGAAAACAGCGACCTATCTTGACCTTGATATACAGGCGGATAACAACAAACTAGTGACCAATGTACATCAGAAATCCACTGACAAAAACTCACTTTTACACTACAGATCTTATCACCCAAGACCTTTGCGTGATAATTTACCTGTGGGGCAATACCTGCGATACCGCAGGAATTGTTCATCTACTCAGAGTTATGTAGAACAAGCTGAGGAGTTGTCCAAGAGACTGGAGGACCGAGCATACCCTAAGAAAGTTATTAAACAAGCGAGAAAAAGGGCTTTAAATACCCCAAGAGATGCTCTCCTTGAAAGGACCCAGAACAACAGTGATGACTGTATTCCAGTGGTTACAACGTTTGGACCACTCTCGACGAAAATCACACAGGCCATCAGGAAACATTGGCATTTGCTCAGCACCTCCTCAATGACAATGCGACAACCCAGATTTCCCTTTAAACGATCCACTCATTTACGTGACCGTCTAGTCCACACCCGGCCCATCCAGGAGTCCAGAGAAACAGGAGTGCCCCCTGGACACTATCCGTGTGGGGGATGCTCGGTGTGTGAACTGACTATATCCACCAAGAGTGTTACTTTGATGCATGGAAAAACCTGGCATTTGAACAGGTTTAGTAACTGTAATACGGTCAACGTCATTTACAGACTTACATGTCCGTGTGATCTTCATTATATTGGTCTCACGACACGTAAAGTCAAAGTCAGAATCCAGGCACACCTGAGCACGCTTAAAGCGGGCAAGCTTACCACCAGACTGGTGCAACACTTTGTAACACAAAAACACCACTACAAGGACATACGGTGAGTGGTACTAGAGAAGGTAGTAGGGATCACTACAACATGGAGAGTAGACTGAGCACAAAAGAAGCACGATGGATCTACCAAGAGGGGTGGACCAACATGGATTGAACGACCATATAGAATGGAATAAAGTGGCATTATTCTAAAGAAACCATGATCTTTGACTTGGTGACCCCCAGACACTGCCCTTAGACTAAACAGCCCATATAGTCTAATTAGCCAACATAAATAGATGCCGGGGTGGTATCGACCGGTCTATATTTATAGTACAGGTATGAAACTGGGAATATGCATTTCATATATATACAGTCATCATCATCTATAGGGTGCAAACACACATAGGGGCCGATTCCGATGTCGGCCGGAAGGGCACCGAACGATGGTCGGAGCCCTTCCGACCGACTCGGAAGCTGCCGCCGGATTCCTTTCTGACCGAGCCATTCCGATGGGCTCGGTCGGAAAGAATCCGACTTCGGATTTCCGGATGGCTCACGACGGGTTCGGAGAGCCCGTCAGCCATCCGGAAATCCTCTCTACACCCCCGGCTGCCTCTTTGCGACCGAGGGAGTACGATGGCAGTTTTTCACTGCCTTTTCGTGCCGGTCTTTCCGGCACGAAAAGGCAGTCGGTAACTGTCTTTGGGGGCCCCAGTGGGACCCCCATGGGTGCAAGGTCGACGAATGGAGGCCTGGAGGCACCTATGGTGCCCCTCTGTTGAACCCTGCACCTGGTGGCAGGCACCTTGGGGTGCCGGCCACAGGGTGCAGTGTTGAACTACACACCTGCTTTCTCCAATACCAGCATGCATTCCGTCCGGAATGCATGCTCCCATTGTGGGAGATACGAGTGCGACCGAACAGGGTTCGGTCGCATCGTACTGCCTGGGCCGTAACTGACGACAGCAGGTCGTTCGGTTACGGCTCCGGACCAATGTCGGACGGACAAGAATCCGTCCGACATCGGAATCGGCCCCATAGTTGGCAGAAACCACACCCATATAGCTGAGGGAAGTACTGGTATGAACCTAAATATCTGCGAAGGGAATTCACGCATAGACATGAAAGGTATATATATATATATATATATATATATATATATATATATATATATATATATATATAATCGAACCTCCGGTTCAGAGCTGTGCTTGAAGAAGAAGCGACAGTTTACTCACAATTCTGGTACAATTTTAATAAACATTGAGAGGAAATATGAGAATATATAGATTACATTTCACATAGTTCCCTATTAAGACAGTGACGGCGTTCTGTTATTTTAATATGGCTGCCGGACTAACCCAGATTATCCTACGGCATGAGAGGAACGGAAGAAGGGTGGGTCCTGCACGCGCTGACGTAGCACGCTTTGTGTTTGAAATTCAGTACCGCTAGACCGAAATGCTGAGGAGCTGAGCACACGCCAGTCACTCGCGTTGACACGGTAAGCGGGTCCTAATAGATCGGCTGGGGGGAGGAAGTTTTGCACTGCCAGGGCGGTTGAACAAACTGATGGGCGGTAGCAAGTATAACTAATGGCCCTCGAAAATAATATTCTTGGTAACGGATTTGGGTACAAATAAGTAGCTGCAATACCTCTAGTAGGAGTTAGGGGTTAAGATTTTAGTGAGCTACCCATGGCGATTCACACGCAGTAGTGACTCACGATATGACAGTGGGCGAGTTCTACACCGTGAAATTACAAGTCCAGTAGTAGTTGGGATCCTACATCTCCGCTTCATAGGAGATGTATGAGTGGAGCATAATGCTTGATAAGTTCTTCCCTTCTTTCACAGACTGATGCACAGCAGCAAGTGTGATGAATACTGGGGAGGTGGACTAGTACACACGCGTTATCTAAAGGGGCTGCAGGTATGCCCATGAAGGGCAACTCCCCGGTAAATATATCCTTCAAGTTGTTGTCGGCCTCCACACGTTTTTAACTACATGTTTAAACTGATGCCACTGTTGACAGGATGTGTTTTGTTGCCTCTGTCTTCTGCAGGTATAAAAAACAGAAAAAATTGGTGCAGTGTGGAAAAATGACCCTTGCCCTGATGAAATTGCCGTAAGATCATGTTGGCAATGAAACATGTTGGTTTTTAATTGAGCAGACACACAGCAAAAAATAAAGTAGTACAGCTAGTGGCTGTCCAGCTCATTTTTAGACTAGGAGTAGCGGGTTTCTAAGTTAGATCCCGGTACACCTCATAGGGTTCACACACACCACACTGAGCACTTCGCTTTTTTCCTTTCTTTGCATCACTATTTTGGTTTACAAGTTGGCAGTTGCTAATGATGAGAACCTGAGGATGTAGGCGAGAACCAGTCTGCAAACTCCCATGGTGTTACTCCAGTGTGGCACTGCCAACCTTTCCTCACCTTTCTTCTTCCTTTATTGACCACTTACACTATAGGGTGGGAGATACCGTGAGAGAGAGAGCTTGCAGACACATCGAGTTTTAAAGTATATCAAGTGATTTATGTCACCTTAGAACAGACGGGATATATGTATCCGCTGTCCTTTCATTCAAAACTGTATGACTGCAGATGCAGGGTGGACGCATTGAGCAGTTCATTCACTTATAGAACAGATCTGTTGTCATGATTCATATACACCTATGGTCCATGTTATCCCATTTCAATTCTGAGACTTGTAGTCCTCTTTTATACTAGAATAAATAGGACTACAAGTCCAAGAATTCAAATAAAAGATTCTTTGTGACCAGCAAATCATACATACACATGTAAAACTTTCACATAACCGAATACATTATTACATATAACTTTAACCATTCACGATTTTTTTTTCTTCTAACATTTAGAGAATAGAAAAGAGAGGCACAAGTGCATTATGCAGCACCATGGCCACACATTGTGAACTAACTTCGCACAGATCTAGTCTGCACCTGAAAGAAACTGTGTTTTACTCACCTATTAATACATTTATAAAAGCTCTCACACTACCAGGCATAGATAATCTCATGAACTTTAAATATATTTATATATATTGCAGACTCTCTTTAAATAATCTGTCATACACATATACTTTATTAAGCATATTTTTTACTTAAAATAAAATGCAATTCACATACCAGAAGATTGAGTTTGTTGATTAAATAGCTTTTTTATATAGATTCAATAGTCTCAAGATTTGTCAAAACTAAGAACAAGAATGGCACACCACTCTCATACAAATCAACCACAAATGGTAACCTTTTCCACTTTGAACTCTCTCTGATACTGTGGAAGGCAGCAAATAAAAACATACCTTACATATTTTAATGTCTTAAGTCCACTTCTGAATGGTTACTATGGGGCCGATTCCGATTCGGGCAGGAAAACGTACCGACCGACTCGGAGCCGGAATTCTTTCCGACCGACACGTACCGGTGCAGCCCGACCCGCAAAGTACGATGAGAAGCGTGCAAAATCCGACCGACTCGTACAGAACACAAGCCGAACGACCGAGCCGCGCGGAAAACAGCCATCCGGCCGGAAAACCACGCGAATCGAACCGACCGACACGCACCAGGAAGAATCCCGAACGAAACGTACCCGCGAACTCCTACCCGCCAAGTACGATGCAACGCGTGGAAAACACGACCGAGTCGCACGGAGGCCAAGCCGTACGACCGACACGCATACAAAACTGTGAGCCGAAGCAACCCAATACAGCGCGACCGACGCGTACGCAGCATAGAAAACAGCACAAACACAGCGTGAACGACTCGGACAAGCTCGTACGAGACAACTGCAGGGTCCGACTCGGTCACAAGAACGTCTCCTACATGCACAAAAAGTACAAAGGGAAAAACACACAAAAAAAGGCCAAACAAGCAATTACAAAGGCAATAAATACTGGGGGGAACAGGGAACAAAGACACACCCACAACTCCACCCATATAAAGGACACAAATCCCTACCATGATCCTTTGCAAATTCAAATTACCTGCCAGCACTCAACAGACAGCAACCACACACCCACCCACAGCTCATCCATCACACAAGCCACACACCATCAGCACCTCAACAAATAGCACCCTCACATACACCCAGCAAAACACACACTCACACACCCTCACCTGCACACCAACACACACATCACTCACCATCACCACCCATCACCATGCCCCCAAAGAAGAATCATAAGTTCCTAGATAGTGAATTGGAAGTCCTGGTAGATGAGATCCTCAGGGTAGAGCCACAGCTGTTTGGTACACTGGTCCAACAGACACCCATGTCGCAGAAAACCAAGATGTGGGAGAGGATCGTCAACAGGGTGAACGCACAATCACCATGTTTGCGGACAAAGGTAGACATCCAGAACAGGTGGTATGACGTGCGCAGGAGGGTCAGGGAGCTGTTGAAGAAGGACTACCTCTTGAGCCAACACACCGGCAGTGGCCCTCATGCCAAACCAGTATACCTCAGGCCCTGGGATGAGAAGGTGCGGGCCATCCTACCACCAGTGAGCGTCTATGGACTAGAAAACATCCCAGAGCCTGGTGAGTACACAACAAATGTACACAATATTGTGCGACAATACACACACATCACTGTCAAGGGGAGAGTCAAACCATGCACCCTAAGCAAATACACACCAACCAGAACAGAATCATCCCAAAATGTGTATGTCAGTCAGATAAACACAACACATGCCATCTCATAGTGATATGTAACTGTGTCATCACATGTACAAACACAACTACAACTACAGCTAGGCAGTGGCACAAATATAACTAACAAACACATCCAGACATGTAGCCACCACTACAACACCACCTCACAGTGAAGCCCACTGAAAGGAAGGAATCCTGTGTATGCTGGGCAAGTCAGTGTAGCCAATAGCATCATGGGAGTCGTAGTCACAGATATTGCCCACCCTCACAATGCGCACATCAACACCACCATGAATCATGCTCACATCACAGGGAGTGGAAAACAATGACAAGATGGCTGACACTGGCTACTGCTGTGGGGAGCACAAGGACCTGCTGGCAACTGTGCACCAACCAACAGCAGGACACCACTGACTGACATCCTGAAAGACAACTTGCACTCCCTGCAACGGAAGCACGTTCCATGGTGGAGAATCTGGCTGGGTGGGAAGGAGGACTGACAGCATAGACCATAGTTACCAGCAGCTCCACTCACACACACCCCTAACACAAACTCCACACAACTCACCTGGGAGAATGCATTGCCTCACACTCTAATCAAATATCCCACAAAGAACCACAACCCTGGGTCATGCAGTGTGAAGCACAGGGACACACATGGGACTTGTAGCAAAACTAACCCCAGGATAACACTGTCAGCCATCTTGTCAGCACAGGCACACAACCCCACAGGGAAGCAGAGTCAAAAGGAAGGAAGCATGGGCATGCTGGGAAGTGGGGTGGAGGCAATAGCATGATGGGAGTGGTAGTCACAGATATTGGTCACCCCCACAACTGTCCCATCAACACCACCCTGAACCATGCGCACATCACAGGGAGTGGAAAAGAACTGACAAGATGGCTGACACTGGGTACTGCTGTGGGGAGCACATGGCCCTGCTGGGTACTGGGCACCAACCAACAGCAGGACACCACTGTCAGCCATCTTGCCATTGCTCTCACACTCACACACAGTGAAGTCCACCCAAAAGCAAGTAAGTATGGGCATGCTGGGAAGTGGGGTGGAGGCAATAGCATGATGGGAGTGGTAGTCACAGATATTGGTCACCCCCACAACTGTCCCATCAACACCACCCTGAACCATGCGCACATCACAGGGAGTGGAAAAGAACTGACAAGATGGCTGACACTGGGTACTGCTGTGGGGAGCACATGGCCCTGCTGGGAACTGGGCACCAACCAACAGCAGGACACCATTGTCAGCCATCTTGCCATTGCTCTCACACTCACACACAGTGAAGTCCACCCAAAAGCAAGTAAGTATGGGCATGCTGGGAAGTGGGGTGGAGGCAATAGCATGATGGGAGTGGTAGTCACAGATATTGGTCACCCCCACAACTGTCCCATCAACACCACCCTGAACCATGCGCACATCACAGGGAGTGGAAAAGAACTGACAAGATGGCTGACACTGGTGCTCAGTTGTGGGGAGCGCATGGCCCTGCTGGGAACTGGGCACCAACCAACAGCAGGACACCACTGTCAGCCATCTTGCCATTGCTCTCACACTCACACACAGTGAAGTCCACCCAAAAGCAAGTAAGTATGGGCATGCTGGGAAGTGGGGTGGAGGCAATAGCATGATGGGAGTGGTAGTCACAGATATTGGTCACCCCCACAACTCTCCCATCAACACCACCCTGAACCATGCGCACATCACAGGGAGTGGAAAAGAACTGACAAGATGGCTGACACTGGGTACTGCTGTGGGGAGCACAAGGCCCTGCTGGGAACTGTGCACCAACCAACAGCAGGACACCACTGACTGACATCCTGAAAGACAACTTGCACTCCCTGCAATGGAAGCACGTTCCATGGTGGAATATCTGGCTGGGTGGGAAGGAGGGCTGGATGTCAACCAAATACAACCAATGCAGACCATGTACACACCCCAACATTCATATAGAAATGCCCAAAGTATGCAGGACAATGTGCTACACCAATATCAACCTCTGACTGTGACAACTTAGGACAATGCAATGTACAGGCTCGCATCCAGAGGTACAGTCACAACTGTCAGGTGTGTCAACCATTGATGCCTGCAGAAACATAACATACATTGTGTGTGTCTCCCAAAAACAGGTGATGATGGGGACACAGCAGCAGACGCTGAGGAGTCCCCGTCCCAGGCTCAAGGGGAAACAGAGCTCACTGGTGTGGAACAGCCTCTGCCCTCCTCGGATGACGAAGACCTACCTGGCACCTCCGGAGCAAGTCATCATGCAGCACCAGCAGGACCACCAGCTGCACCCCCTGCACCCACCCCTCCAACGACTGTTAACACACATACCACCCCTGCCGACATGGACAGACCAAGGAGCACCATCACCACCAGCACAGGGACCCTGGACCAACGTGGGGCTCTGGACACCAATACCACCAACAACAACCCCCAAGGGGGCCCAGGGTCACCTGTGCGTGCCACCTCAGGTACTGCACGTGTCGCCAGGGGTGGTGGGAGGGGTGGGAGACATAGGTCGCTGAGCGCAGAGGGGTCTGAACTGCATGATGACCCACAACTGGTACGCATAGCCGATGCGTACCAGTCCAGCATCGGAGACCTCAGCCAGGCAGTGGGGCTCCTCAGGGACATTAAACAGCAGCAGGCTGCCCATCATGCACGCTTGGACTTACACATGTCCCGCGTGGAGTCCAAGTGGGACACACTGCAAGAGATGACGGCGGTGCATAGGGACATATTACAATGCCTCCACCAGATGAGCAGCAACCAGTCAACACCTCCCTGTGTGCCCACAACATCTGGTGCTGAAACAACTGCAACTGCCACAGGGAGGGAGGATGACTCTGGTGGAGAGTCCCCTGCACCGCAGCAGCCTGCACTTGAGGGTCCCCCCAAAGAAGAGGGGTCGTCCGAGGAGGGGCAACTGAGAGGCCGATGGCCATGTGCAACCCCCAGGAAGCCAAAACCTGTTCTGGATAATCACCTTTGTGCGCAAACTGTTCACCCTGTTGACTGCAACACAACTCCCCCAAATGACATGGGGAGTAAAAGTTGGACCAATGTATCAGATGACTGTGGACTTTATTCAGGACATTTCTGCTACCAGGACTTCCAATTCATCTAGGAACTTTTGATTGCAATCAAAATGTACAGCACCCACCATCCTGTGCACTATACACACACATGTATGACAATAAACACACTAATACACCATACCTGCCTCTGTTGTGATTCCAACGTGGTTTCTGTCATGGAGATGATGACCTGCGAAATTACACTGTGCATGCTAACTGCTACAGCAAGTACAACACAGGCATGTGAGTCATGGCAACGTGACACATATGAGGGAGACACACCACCAGGGCTACACAACATATACACACCTAGGCCATCTGACTCATCGCCTACACTGATGTTGCCAGGAAATACGGTGCAATGCACAGACACAACACCTATTCACAGTCTTTGTCAACTAGCCCACTGGTGCAGTAAGCAAATGTCAGTCAGATGTGTGACCACAGACAACGCACATCACAAAGTGAAGCACAGGTTTATTACACATTTGCAACATGTTGTAACCACTACAGATGCAAGGTAATCCCACCTGGCAGCGGGCACACAGCCAACAAGTGTAGAAGGAAGGAAGTCCATGGGTGTGGCGCACATCACCTGTAGGGACACGACAGCTACCACCCTGGAAGTCGAATCACAGTGTCGGGGATCACAGTTGACCAAATGACTCTGAAAGTACCCTGTGAAGGACAGAAATGAAACACAGTCAAAAGCACTGAAGAACAGGACAGAACTGCAATACTCATGCCCAATACATGTCACAAGATACCCACCCAGATCCAAGTTAGCATGTCAACACTGTTGGGGAGTACAGACTACCTGTAAGGACACATCGCTACACGCATACAGTCATGTAGCACATGGCCACACTCAAACAGCACCAGAGCACCACCAACACATATCATGCATACTCACATCATTGACATGACATCTCTGGATACTCACATTCAGCTGAAGAAGTTGGTGATGAGCTGTGTGCGGACATCACCATCATCATCATCATCATCATCACTGGCATCGTGGTCCAGGCCAGGATCCTCCACAGGTGGCGGATGTTGGTCATCGTCATCCAGGATGAGAGGCAACTCCTTCCGCACTGCCAGGTTGTGTAGCATGCAGCAGACGATGATAATCTTGCACACCTTTGCTGGGGCATATGGGAGGGCCCCTCCTGTCTTGTCCAGGCAGCGGAAGCGGCTCTTCAGGAGACCAAATGTCCGCTCAATCACTCTCCTGGTCCGACCATGTGCCTCATTGTAGCGCATCTGGGCTGGTGTCACAGGGTTCCTGAGGGGCGTCAGCAACCACGGCATGTTGGGGTATCCGGAGTCACCTACATACAGACAATTGCACATTGGCTGAGTTGGAAAAGAGGGTGGAACACTACATTGCAGAACACACACAATGGTACAAAGTCAGTACACACCAACAAGCCAGGCACGCTGGTTCCGCATCTGTGACATCATCCTCGGGATGCGACTACTCCTCATCACGTAGGCATCGTGTGCAGAACCGGGGTAACGGGCACACACGTGTGAGATGCTCATATCTGCAAGACATACCACCAGTGCATTGACTGAGTGGTAGTGTTTGCGGATCCCGTATGCCTGCTCTTGGGCCTGTGGTGGTACCAAAGCAACATGTGTCCCATCAATGGAGCCAATGACATGCGGCATCCTCCCCAGGGCATAGAAGTCACTCTTCACGTCAGTGAGTTGTTGGAGTCTAGGGAAATAGATGTACTGGTTCAGGTATATCAACATAGCCTCCAAAACATCGCGGAGCACACGGCTGAACATGGTCTGTGACATCCCACCAGCAGTCGCCACAGTGTGTTGAAAGGTACCGGTGGCAAAGAAGTGTAGGGCTGCCATCACCTTCACCTTGGGGGTCAGCGCTGTAGGGTATGTCCGGCCAGCTTGCAAATGTGGGGCCAACCGCACCGTCAATACCTCAATCAGCGGCCTGGTGAAGCGGTACCGTCGGATGCAGTCCCGTTCCACCATGGTTGCAAGGTCAGGGAATGGTCTATGGACAGCTGGTGCCCTGCAGTGCATAGGTGAAGAAAGAAAGATTGTCAGTCACCCCACATATGTGGCATTGACCATACTCAATATCACATGATACATCATTATGAGGCACAAGTACATGATGTGTGCAGTTCCGTAAGGACATGTCTGGCACATACATGGCCAACATCTAACATCACAGTTCAACAAGTGGCATCAACAAGTCCCAGGTTGTGCCATGGGATATCATGAGGCCGTGTCACAGTTCCCATCTCCTGCTGCCACGTTCCAAACACACCCCACAGTGACATGTGAGGACAGATGTGCCCCAGGCATCACAGCTCAACGACAGGTAGATTCCCAGGGACCCTGTATTGCCACATGGACACTGGCATGACATGGTGTATCATGAATACACCACAGCAATACAACCATGAGCCCCACAGGTAGTGGTCCCTGTTGCCTCGGCAGGACAGACATGGACGTCTGTGACACACACACGCACAACATCAAAGTCCATGCACAAACAACGTGGATGTGGAGACTGACTCCCATTGTGCACATGGAATCAGAGACATTCTAAACACAACATGCACACAGACTGTGGAGGACCATCACTATTGTGGCAATGGGTCACCCTGGGACGTACATACCGTCCCACATGGTACTCAGGGGTATGTGACATGACATACACATACACCACCGTGAAATGTGACCATGCCACATGCTCAGAAATGAACAGTTGCACATCACAGTGGTCATGTACACGAAACACCAAGGATTCTGTCCCCATGAACACGTTCACAGCCTGGGAGTGGCTGCCCCCAAGTGACACCCACAGAACAACATGTTCACCCCCATACACGGAATAGATAATGCAGCCTTACATGCCTTAGGATACAGTGTGGACAGGCTGTGGTGTTGTAGATGTGCCCCTCACTCCCTGGGAAGTATATGTGGCTGGCATATGTTCACCTGTGACAGGCATGGTGACATATGCCAGTGACTTGTACAGGGACGCGTTGGACAGCAATGGATCGATCGGTGCGCACACATTGGCCATTGCATTCAATGTGAGCGGGTACGCGTTGTATCCCAGGTACGCGTTGAACAGCAATGGACCGATCGGTGCGCACACATTGGACATTGCATTCAATGTGAGCGGGTACGCGTTGTATCCCAGGTACGCGTTGAACAGCAATGGACCGATCGGTGCGCACACATTGGCCATTGCATTCAATGTGAGCGGGTACGCGTTGTATCCCGGGTACGCGTTGAACAGCAATGGACCGATCGGTGTGCCCGGCCGGCCCATTGCATTCAATGTGTGCGGGTAAGCGTTGTATTCGCAATACGCGTTGAACAGCAATGGACCGATCGGTGTGCCCGGCCGGCCCATTGCATTCAATGTGTCGCAGTGCACGCGTTGTATCCCGGGTACGCGTTGAACAGCAATGGACCGATCGGTGTGCCCGGCCGGCCCATTGCATTCAATGTGCGCGGTGCACGCGTTGTATTCGCAATACGCGTTGAACAGCAATGGACCGATCGGTGTGCCCGGCCGGCCCATTGCATTCAATGTGAGCGGGTACGCGTTGTATCCCGGGTACGCGTTGAACAGCAATGGACCGATCGGTGTGCCCGGCCGGCCCATTGCATTCAATGTGTGCGGGTACGCGTTGTATCCGCAATACGCGTTAAACAGCAATGGACCGATCGGTGTGCCCGGCCGGCCCATTGCATTCAATGTGTCGGGTACGCGTTGTATTCGCAATACGCGTTGAACAGCAATGGACCGATCGGTGCGCACCCATTGGCTATGGCCTGGCCTGGCAACGGACGCGTTTTCAAATCTTGAACGAGTCTGATGCTGGAAATTCAGTTGGTCACCCACAACAATGTTGCAAATTCATGGGTGTCATGAAGTTGAAGTTTTGAAGGATGCTGTGGGCGTGTGTAAGTGGTGCAATTCCATGGATTGGCCAGATTCAGAAGATGCAAACGACTTGGACCTATCACTTTGGACACATGGGACAGTATCTGCCTCTGCAGCACACATATAATGCTGGCTGTTCCCCTGAGAGCTCACTTGCCTGCACTACATGCTCCAGGACGACATCTGCCACCACCACTGCTGCTGTATCTGCACCATCTTTGACCCTGCAATGGCACGTACTGTGGAGAGAGCCCCAGCCTTCAGCACTGAGGAGAACCAGGCCCTGCTGGACGGCCTCCTTCCACAGTACAGCAAGCTGTATGGGAAAGCAGGGGAGCAGGTGAGTGTGCTGTCCACTGCCTTACTAAATGTGCATGTTGTCTGACTAGCAAGGCTAACAGTCTGCACGCCACTGGCTAGCAGGCTCACTGAGTAGTTGTCACCCCCCATAGTGTGTAGTGACATGCACTGAACAGGTATAGTGCAGTGACAGTGCATTTAAACAAGGTTTTACTTCCCAGGCAATGATACCATGTAGTAACTGCTGGCATACTGTCCATAGCCATCGTTGCACTGCCTGTGTACATCATGTGCCCCTGTGATTGAGTGATGTATATCCAACTGTGTAATGCACGGATATGTTGCATGTGTAGTAATGGCATTCTCACTTTGTCATCCTCACAGGTTGATGCCCACCAGAAGCAGCAGATATGGCTGACCATCGTCCGGGCAGTGAGATCCGTGGGGGTCTACAAGCGCCGGATCCGCAACTGCCAGAAGAGGTGGCAGGACCTTCGGGGCTGGACCCGGAGGATCGCACGGGTCCAGCTGAAGCTGTTGCCTCCTCGCAGGAGGGGCGGACACCGGACCCTGACCCCCCACATGCTCAGGATCCTGGCAGTGGTCTTCCCTGATCTGGATGGGCTGCTGAAGGCCAGAGAGCAGCAAGGAGGGGGTGAGTCCATGACTGCATTGTGAACTTTGTCTGCCATGCTATGTGCCCTCCTCTTGCCTGGTTAAACTTCCACAGTACATCAGTCATGTGGTCCAGGACCCATGTCCCTCAATTGTGCACTGCCCACTCCTCATCTGATACCCAGGTGTGGCCCTTGCAGTCAGGGAATTGTGTCACTTGGGTACTGTGTCCTTGCAGTTTGCTTGACTCAAGGTGGGGGACAGCATCTGTTCCCCTAACTCTGTGGTGGGCATCATGGGTGGGTCCATTGCTTACACAATGCCTGTGTTCTGACATGTAATCTGCGTGTCACTTTGATATGTGGTCCAATTGCTGAGCTGATCCACCACATGTGCCTGGGGTATCTGGCACACACCCATGCTGCGGGTGGGAACAATGTTTGGGCCCCAGGAGTGTGTATATTACGTGTGTCACACATACTTAGCCAGCTGCCTACTTTCCAGGGCTCATCCCTCATTCATGTGGGGCAGGAAAGTCATGCCTACTTCAGGCCATACAATACACTCTGTACTCCCACTCCCGTGTATCAGCTGACACGTTGTGCTCAGTGATATGTCCCCTCAGGTGTCTGCCTCTGTGTCAGTGTGCTGTGGCTTCATTGTCAGGACTGCTGGGGTGTTTCCCGGTTGGGGCTCAGCATGCCACCGGAGATGTGACCATAGGAGACGATACTTGTGTGGCACATAGGTGTTTGCTCACCTGACCATGCAGACTGGGGTATGCGAATGTGAAGTTCAGGCAACTGTTTCCCATTCACAGCAGATTGTGAGGTGCTCAGGTTCAGAGGGTTGTGTTACAGGTCTCCCATATGTCCAATCGGTATGACCTGGACAGATAAGGGTTCAGATGATGTGGTGTGTGGGGGATGTACATGTGCACTTGTTCAGCTCCAGGACTTGCATTCCCCATGACCTACTATTGTAACACAGTGCAGAGTGTTGTTGTCTGGCTGCCCTGCCCATGTGACTGGAGACAGTGATGTATGACTTAGCAGGCATGCCTGTGCCATGGCATGTAACTTCCTATGAGTGATCCTGCAGGGGAGTGACATGTGCTACTTGCACACCATTGTGGCAATGGCTATCAGGACATGGGTGCATCATGGTGTCTGTCGCTGGTATGCATCACATGCATTTCATAATTGACTCTGGGCATCCCTTTCATCTGGACACCTGTACTGACTCAGTGGCAAGAGTTGTGATGTGTGCATGTTCACATGCTTCACCGTGTTTTCTGCACTGTCCAAGTACTGTGTAGGTGGTGCATGTGTCCACACTGGGGTATTGCCATCCAACAGACACCAGACAGATGGGTGCAAGGCCAGGAGGGATGTGAGTGCCATGGTTGACCATCAGACTGACAATTGGCTTCTCCTATTCTAATTGGGCACTTTTGGCAATGTTCAACTAAGGATGCCAGGGCTTGCTCTGTAATGTGCTGTACTTACTGTGGTGTGTGCGTTTGGTGCAGGTGACTGATTTCTGTCTGTTTCCCTATTGTTTGCAGATACATCCACGGCCACAGGAGGGGACAGCTCCACGGACCAGGAGGAGCCTCAGAGCCAGACTGGGTCAGCAGCCGAGGAGTGGTCGGAGAGACCCAGTGGCACGGAGGGCGAGGGGAGCCACACCGAGGAGTCCTCAGCACCATCCACCTCAGCTGAGGACCACAGCAGCTCGGAGGATGACTCCCTTGTGGATGCGGGTGTCAGCAGCCACCACACCCCAGCTAGTGTTGCTGTCCCCGCCACCACCACCACCACCACCACCGCCCTCCCTTCGGCTCCCATCCCGAGGTCCGTGGAGGCTCCCATGTTCGGGAGCGTGTCTCCTTCAGGCCAGGCACCGCACCCCCTGCCCCTGTGTCCCCTGGTTCCCTGAGTGAGGAGTCTGTGTACCTCCTTCGCCAGCTCCATGTAGGGCAGACAGCGATGCTGAGTGTCCTCCATGCACACACCACTCTGTTGACTCAGCTGGTGTCGTTCATGGAGGGCATCTCATCGGGCATGTCTGCCCTACAGAGGGGCAATAGGTCCATGGACTCCTCCCTGATGGCAGCAGTGTCCCTCCTCCAACAGTCCCTTGCCCCTCCTGCCTCTGCCCCATCCACACTCCCCAGCACCTTACCTGTCCCAAGCACACACACACCGGCACAGGCACACACCAGCACAGACACGAGCAGCACACAGACACACACGCCACGAACAAGGCGCACACCCACGCACAGTCAGGGAACTGAGACAACACTCACAGGGGATGGGGCCCAGGCACACACACACGCATCCACGAGCACTGCGCAGTCCTCTGTTGCCTCTCCCTCCAAAGCCCCCTCCCTTGCCTCACCTGCAACCCCAAAGACACAGCGGCTCTTCCTCAGTGACCTTGGCCTCTTCCCCTCCGATCCAGCTGATCCAGCAATCAGGGGGAAGAGGAAGCCCACCTACATGGAGCGGAGTGCCCCTCACCCCCGGACACCCTCCCCCAGGCGCAGACCGACTGACACCCCCATCCGCAAGTCCCCCGGACCCGGAAGAGCAAGACCCCGCCGCCGCCCTGCAGCTCAGGCACCAAGTCTCCTTCCTCCATCCCTCAGGCCCCCACTCCACAGGTGCCCCCACCACACCCTGCCCCAGGTTCCCCCACCCACAGATACACCATCCCCAAAAAGATCAGGCCTTCTCCCCCTGCCACTTGCTCTTCCGGCCCCACACCCCCCGCTGCGCTTGTCTGTGCCACTGGTGTGGAGACGGTGTCCTCCCCTCTGTCCTGCCCACCTTACCTGATCCCCATTCTCCTCCCCTGGAGGTAGGCACTGCAGTGGAGTCCACTACCACCCTGTCTGACTTGGGCACTGCAGTGGGGAACCTGTCTACTCCATCTGCACGGTCCACTGCAGTCGTGCCGGCACCCACACCATCTGAGTCATGCCCCCCAGTTGTGCCGGCACACACCATATCAGACACCTCCACTGCAGTTGTCAGTGGCCCTCCAGCACCCACCACCCCTTCCCTGCCTCCTTCTGGTGAGCCCTGATCCTGTCCCTGCGGTGCCTGGCCTGCCCCCCCGTATGCCCCTCCGAGGGGATTTTCCCTGGTTTTAATCAGTGCAGGCATGCGTATGGTGACATCTGCCACTGTCACCCTGTTTTGACTTTCAGGATGGACTGGCCATTGGCCTTTGTTTCTTTTTTTACTGGACTTCAAGTTTTGAACCCACATATGCTGAATAAAGCAACTTTCTTTTCTCTAGTGCTTTTGCTTCTGATGTACATGATGTTGATGATGCTAACCATGCCCTTGCTGCAGTGATGGGGATATTTGGTCTCATGAAAATGAAGTGTTACTGTGCAGGAACCCATGTGGTCCAGGGGGAATGTGTCCTATCCTGTGGTGTATCCATGTCATCCTTAGCAGCATCTGAGGGTATCATGTTTTCAGTATTTGGCAATGGGATTTCCTACTTACATTAGCAATGTCACGTCTGTGGCTTCCACCCCTGCACATCTGTTGTGCTTGCCATTGTTCAAT
Source organism: Calotriton arnoldi (assembly GCA_963921515.1). Lineage (NCBI taxonomy): Eukaryota > Metazoa > Chordata > Amphibia > Caudata > Salamandridae > Calotriton > Calotriton arnoldi. The sequence continues at coordinate 102,566 of CAWUFW010016271.1, forward strand.
TTGTCTACTTCCCTGACCGTGTGGCCATCTCCACTGGACATGCAGGTTTGGGCATCAATGGGGAAGGACTCATCTGTGTTGTCAGTGCAACTTGCTATACATGTGTGTTGGATCTGTGCTGATGATTTTGTTGACACTCCCATGACCAGGCTGATGTGACGGGAGCCTTCATTTGGTGCTAATTGTTGACTGTGTGACCAAGTGTTCTGCTGACATGATGGAGCCCTACTGAGGCAACATATGGCACAGCTTTCCTCACACAGGAGTGGAGTCCCCTCATGGCAGTGTGTACTCCTGTGACATCGCCTGCGCCCAAGGTGTGTGTTGTATGAGCATGTCTGTGTGTTCACTTCCATTTTGCTGTGCATGCTGGGATCCCTAGTGGTGTTCCTGTTTGTGATGCTTGCTGAGTTGACCTATGTTCCCCCAAAGTCTTCTCCCTGGGTTCTCTGTGATGTGGGTGCATGGCACATTACTGGTCATCAGGGTGTCAACCATAGGTGTGTTGGCCGTCAGGGCTGTGTTTGTGGGCAGACGCAGATGGGTCACAGTCAGGATTCCCCTTGGCACTTGTTGTTTACACCTGTCATGTGATTTCCAGTTTGTGTTAGCTTTCAGTGATTGTGACACGTTGTGTGTGTGACTGCTGGCACTCCTCAGGGTCAGGGCTGCAATGTTGGTAGTTGTCTATGTGTGTTGTTTGTGGGTGACCTTGGCTTCTTCATTGGTGTGGGACTGTGGCTGGGATCCCATTGGTTGGTGTGGTATTGGCGTCATGTCCATGTACAGCGTAGTGTGCAGTGTGTCAGACATTCAGGAGTCTTGTTGAGTGGCCATGTGTGATGTGTTTCTGCACCTTGGTTCCCACCACCACCCCTGGGATTGTCATGGGTGCATGTGCAATGTCACCAGTGCATGTGAGCTTCACTGCAGCACATTGTTGGAGGTCGAGGTGTGTGGTGTTGAGTGTGTGCAGATGAGAGTTGTTGCCCGGCTAGACCCCTGCCTCCATGTTGGCCTTGGCTTACTGGCCGTGCTGATTGATTTGTGCTTGTGTAGGTGTGATGGTAGTTTGTTGCTCAGGACACATGACTGTGGTTCACAGTGTGAACGACATCTAGCTTTGTCATCACAGTGGGATTGTAATGCAGCCCAGGGTCACCACATTGTGGGGACCCTGGGGGTAGTGCTGTGGTGTGTCTGTGTCTTGCTGTGTCAGTTGCTGTTCCTACATGCTTGTGTGACATGTGTGATTTGTGCTCCCTCTCATCTAACAATGCCTGATTGCCCACATAGGGTATTTGGATCCATGAGTTACCTTTGTGTGGCACTGTATGCACATCTGTGGAATTGGTATTCAGGCCTCCTCATGTGTTGTGTGGTTGCCTGGGGACACTGGCACCCCCTCACCTGTTGCGTTTGATGTGCAGTGTGGGTCTGCCTGTTTGTGTTTGTGCATCTGCACCACTGCATTGGCATATCTTTAGTGTGCCATTGGCTGTATGTTGTTTGGTGGGTTTCCCCTGCTGTCCCTGGGACTCCTAGGTCATCAGTCAGCACAATGATCATTGTTTGTGTGTCCCATTGCTGCCATGGTATGGTATCTGTTCACTTCACATCTACAGTCTCCACAGGGTATCTGCATTTGTGTGCCCATTGGTGCAAATATGTGGGTCTGCATTCTGATGGTCACTTCTGTCATTGTGTCATTGATGAATGTTGACAGTGTCAGCCCCCATGGGTGATGTTTGTCTGCACATGGCCTAAGGTATGTCTTAATTGCACTGCAGTGTTTGCCTCCCCCAATCTATGTTGCTATGGGACACAAGCACTACTTTGCCACTGATGTGTTTGTTGTTCTGTGACCAGGAATCATCCATGCAGTTTGGCAGTTGCAGCTTTTTCAATGTCAACACTAACATTTTGGTCTCTGTGATGATGGGGGTTTGGACCCCATTGCCACAATGTTCAAGATGTGCTTCAGCTATGGGCCCAACACTTACATTTTGGTCACTGTGATGATGGGGGTTTGGACCCCATTGCCACAATGTTCAAGATGTGCTTCAGCTATGGGCCCCACACTTAAATTTTGGTCACTGTGATGATGGGGGTTTGAACCCCATTGCCACGATGTTCAAGTTGTGCTTCAGCTATGGGCCCCACACTTACATTTTGGTCACTGTGATGATGGGGGTTTGGACCCCATTGCCACAATGTTCAAGATGTGCTTCAGCTATGGGCCCCACACTTACATTTTGGTCACTGTGATGATGGGGGTTTGAACCCCATTGCCTCAATGTTCAAGTTGTGCTTCAGCTATGGGCCCCACACTTACATTTTGGTCACTGTGATGATGGGGGTTTGGACCCCATTGCCACAATGTTCAAGATGTGCTTCAGATATGGGCCCCACACTTCCATTTTGGTCACTGTGATGATGGGGGTTGGACCCCATTGCCACAGTGGTCATGGTCTGCTTGCATTGTGGGGGCCACACACATTTATGTGTGGCACATGTGATAGGGGGTCACATTGTATGTTCAAAGTCATGTTCAGTGTTGTAGGCATTTGACACAGTCTACACACGCTTGTCATGGTGTTGGGGGGATGTCTTTATGTTGCATTGTTTATGTTGGTGTGTGCTTGTTGTGTCATGTATTAGCCATCCTGTGAGTGGGGGTGTTGTTGGTGGTAGGCATCCAGCCCCCCATGGGTAGAGGTGGTAGTGGTGGTGGGCATATGGCACCCCCTGGGTAAGGGTGGTAGTAGTGGTAGGCATCTGGCACCCCCTGGGTAGGGGTGGTAGTAGTGGTAGGCATCTGGCACCCCCTGGGTAGAGGTGGTAGTGGTGGTAGGCATCTGGCACCCCCTGCGTAAGGGTGGTAGTAGTGGTAGGCATCTGGCATCCCCTGGGTAGGGGTGGTAGTGGTGGTAGGCATCCAGCCCCCCATGGGTAGGGGTGGTAGTAGTGGTAGGCATCTGGCACCCCCTGAGTAGGGGTGGTAGTGGTGGTGGGCATCCAGGCCCCTATGTGTATATGTGGCATTGCTGATGGCCATCCCGCCCCTATGGTGCTGCTGTTGCTGGTGTGAGTAATTTCTGCATCCCTCTGTGTGTGTGTGATGTGTCGGGTACGTGTAGTTTATTTTTGTGGTTGGTGTCTGACTTACCTTCTGCGCCGTACGCGTCCGTGCCTGTTCCGGTAGTAGATGTAGAATATTGGTAGGATCAGCACGATGGGATTCATGGTTGGTTCGTCTCGTTCGTCTTTCTCTTTGCTTCACCTCGTCCTCGTCGCTGGCATGTTCGTCTCGTAGCCGTGGATCGTGTTGTGGCGCGAATCGGAGCTTATGTGCGCCTCTCCCGGATGCTTTGACGTGCCGTGCGTAGCGATGGGTTCGGCGCGTACGGAAAGCGCATCGTACTTTTCCGGCCGGACGGGGCTGCATTTTGGCTTCCGTACGACTCGATTTTGCGTTTCCGGATCCGCCTCGGTCGGATGACAGGACCTGGATTGGGTGAGTACGACTGGGTCGGAATCTATGCAGTTGTGCGCATCGTACTTGCTCGTTCGGTATGATGTGCGGATCGGTCGGGAAACAGGCATTCGCCTGGCTTTTTTCCCGGTCGAATAGTGTTAGGTGCGCCTCCGACCGAGATCGGAATCGGCCCCTATGTGTTAACCCATTTCACTCACTTTCACAAAGAAGCTGAACATGGATGCTTATGTGTACATAATCACGACTTAAACACGATCACTGCGACAGCTTCTCCAAAAAATGAGAGTCCAAAAACATATTTAGCTTCATAGTTTTATAATTTTAATAGTACACTACATTTTATATGGAATCCCTCACTAGGAAAACAGACACTTGTTATAGTACAATGAGTCTAAACACCTCCAATTTCTAAAAACGATGACCTCTCTCATTAACACCCTTCCCCAAATACACTCTATGCACAGTCCATAGCAACCCAACAGTAAAATGTAGGTCACAAGTTCACACCACATTCTAGTAGGACCATACTTGTAATAAAATGACCTGTGTGGTTTACTGTACAGAATATGAAGCATATCCAAGTCTGTATTACACTTTTTTATTTTTTCCATAGCCAATCATAGATCTAGTTAGTCATTCTCTCAACACACTACCTAATTTTATTTACCTACTTGTTCACAAGATCCAATCAAATATATATTTTTTTAAACTAGAAGCCCACCTCCATTTTACCTTTCTTTCATTTTGAAAACTGTCTCATTGAGCTCCAGCAGTCTCCTGTCTGCTACTTCTAATTCACTTCAAAATGGTTAGTGTGGATTGTGGGCCACAGCTATGTCTTTCGGGCTAGAGAGGCTGCTATAAAGAGAGGTATTGACAGGGACTTTGGTTGGCCTAATGTGGACATTAAATGGATTGGCCAGAGAGGATTAAAGTGGGAGCAATTGCTGCCTTGGGTTGAGAGTATTGCAGATTGCCAACATCCAGACCTCTTAATTGCACACTTTGGTGGCAATAACCTAGGCACTCTTACTGGGGTAGGTTTGGAAATCGCAATGAAGTAATCTTAGGCCAATTAATGGCACATTTTCTTTGCACTTTCTCTGTGTACTCCAATATATGCCAAAGGCAGAAATGGAAGTGGTCAAAACAATTCTGTCCGCAGATTGACAAAGCCAAGAAACATGTTAATAAAACAATTTCTGCATTCCTGAGAGACTATAACAACAACCTGCATTTTGACATGCATGGAATCTATAGAAGTGACAGAGTTCACTTTATAGATGAATGCAACAGGGTGTTTCTCAGCAACCTGAAACTCTGCATCCGCTCTTATATGTAGCTGTCACATACTCTCAGTGAACACAAAGGCATTTCTCAGAGCCACCCTAGTGCCCAAAATGTTGTTCATTTTCTTTAGAATTTACTTTTTTTTCAACAATTTCTTTATACTTTACAAGATGTCATAACTGTCGCAAATATGTTATAGAAGCACAAAACAAAAGCAGACTTTTAAAAAACCCCAGGTGGAGCTGGCGTAGTGCCACTACGCGGAGTTCCATGGAGTTGGGAAAAAAGTCTGCTCCCCTCCTCCACCCCCTAATATAAAATATTAAAACACACATTTAAAATGAAAAAAAGCACTTACCTGTACTGTGGCATCTGGGGGCTGCCCTCGTCCTCCTTTCCGTGGTCTCTCTCCCACAAACCCCTATATCCGACATACGTCTTGCGAGAACTATATTAGGGGGTGGAGGCGGGAAACCTTTATTTGTCGGGGGCTGGCTAACTCCGCTCCGCTGCAAAGTCGGAGTTTGGCCTACACTCCGCATTCTCCCCAGAGCGTGGAGTAGGAAAAACTCTGCACACTCCGCTGGCAGAGCAGAGTTCTCTGCCCGCCCTTACTTTTTAATGGCCACCAGCACATTGCAAATTTAGTGGGTGAATGAGTCTCTTAGTGGGTCTGTGAGTGGGTGTATGTGAATATGAGTAAGTCTGTGAGTAGCTGCATAAGTGACTGAGTGGGTCTGTAAGTGGAGCATGAGGGTCTGCAAGTAGGGCATGAGTAGGTGAGTGGGCTTGTGAATAGGTGCGTAAGTTGGTGTGGGTCTGTGAGGGCATGCTTGACTCGGTGAGTGGGTGCATGAACCACTCAATGGATATGTGACTGGGTGCATGAGTCTCTGAGTGGGTCTCTGAGTGGATGCATGAGTCTTTGAGTGGGTCTCTCAGTGGGTCTGTGAGTGGGTATGTGTGAGTGAGTCTGTGACTGGCTGTATGAGTGTCTAAGTCAGTCTGTAAGTGAGGCAAGAGGGTCTGTGAGTGGAGCATGAGTCTCTGAGTAGGCTTGTGAGTACGTGCGCATGTTGGTGTGGGTCTGTTAGGGGGGTGTGAGTGTCTCAGTGGGTCTCTGAGTAGGAACATAAGCATTATGCCATTTCGGCATTCCTGTTGTCGCGCACATTTGTAAAGTCATTGCAATACTCGTGAAATAGTCGTGAAGGACCCATGGCCACAGATATCATTAACTTTATTTTCCTAAATTTCTCAACAAGTACTGAATAGATTTACACCAAATAACTAAAAGCGTGATAATGTGAAACAAAATCTTCCTTTCTGCCAAATTTGGTATAATTCCCTCCCTCGCTTCAGGCTGCAGGTTCGACTAAATGTCTTATGGCAATTAAGATGAGAAATGCACTTATTTTGACCCTCCTTTTTCTCAACCCCCACTCCAAAGATCGCCGCAAAACTTTCAATGTACCAGGGCATTTTTTCTTGAGAATTATGTGAAGATTTGTCAAATGGCGGCAAAGATATAGTCAAGTCAAAAAACACTTTTCTTTTGGAAACATGGTCCTAACTATAACTACCTGATGGCGACCACCAGTAGGTTAGATAGGTAGATAGATAGATAGATAGATAGATGGATAGATATTGTATATATATAAATATATAAATATATCCAAAACAGAACCAGCGCGCCACCTCCTCGCACCAGAACACGACACAGCAATCCAAGGTTATATATATATACATATATATATATATATATATATATATATTCCTGACAGAGCTCCGGTAACAGGGGAACGCTTTGATGCTTCGTTGAAATATATATATATATATATATATATACAACAGACCCCTCCATAAAAGAGACCAGAGGACACAGCGGGGAGCTTTCGGAGGTTCCTTTAATGACAATTGCTGCAAGGCATGATGCATTTCGGCGTAGTGCCTTCGTCAGATGCCGCCAGCCAAGTGAAGTTCCTTCTCCTCCCTCCATTGTATTTCTATGGTCCTCCCGATATTGGAAGGTCAGTTGACTCCACTTGAATTGAATGCAGCTGCAGTCTAATGTCAAAGACTACAGCTCCCAGCATTCCATGTTACGGTAAGTACCGATAGTGGAGGCAAAGTTCTCTTGCTGAATAGCTCTGAAATACCTGGCAACGGAGGGGGCTTGATGATCTGAAGAAACCCCATGAATAAAAGTCCAGGACCCCCTTGGGTCCCCAACGTTCTGCCCCAGCATCTGAAAGTCAAGCAGGGCCATGAAGCGCAGATATAATAATCCCGCCTCTCCGTGCAGTCACGGACTGTCATTGACAGCAGCCACATGCCTGGCTTGACCCTGAGGCAGTCCTGCGGTATCCGATATATATATTCACTGAAAAAACCATAGGTTTCAGGGACGTTATAGTTAGAAATTAGCATTTAAAAAACCTTAGAAATTCATTGAAAAAACCATAGGTTTCAGGCACGTTATAGTTAGTTGGACATTTTACTCGTACAAAACCATAGAAATTCCGCTGTTATAGTTAGTTCAGCTAACTATAACTCGCGCCCCCACAATGCACTGCTGATGACGTCACATATTACATCATTCATGACATGGTCAGTGACTATACTGATGACATCACTAATGACAACTCAAATGACATCACTGATGACATCACTGATGACATCATCCAGTGACTGTGTGTTTCTTTAAAGTTTAAATATGTATTATATATATGCCACGGTGTATTGAAGAATGTGTGGGTGTATAAGTGTCTGGATGGAGGATTTAGTAGGTGCGTGACTGACTGTTTAAGTCAGTGATTACATGTGTCTTACTGAATGCATGGGTTAGTGACTAAACTGTGTGAATGTCTGTATCAGTCTGTTTGTTGTTGTATAAGCTGCTGCATGGGTTGGTCAGTAGCTACATCAGTGTCTATATGGGTTATCGATTGGTTGACTGAGTATTTGTATGGGTGCCTGGGTGTGTGTGTGGGTGGGTGGGAGGTGTGTGACTCTGTGCATAGATGTTTGAGTGGTTGATTCACTGGGTGTATGAGTTCAAGAGTGCATGTGGAAACAGCGGTATGGGTGGGTGTGTGTATGGGTGTGTTGGTGAGTGAATGGATGTCTCAGTGGTACATGTCCAAGTAACTACATATGTAAAAGGCAGTGTATGTGAGAGTTGGAGTATATAAATGACTATACGTGAGAGTCAGTGATTGTGAGAGTGGCTGTATGGATGAGTGTGTACTTGTATCAGTGATTGTATAAGAGAGTACGTATGGGTTTGTTTCTGTTTGAATAAGTGATGTGGTGTGTGTATAACTGTATAGGTCAGTAAATGGAAGTGTGATTTATTCTTTGCATGACTGACTAGGTGTGTGAGTAACTCTGGATGAGTGGTGGTGTGTGAGTGTCTGTAAAGGTGTATGAGTGCATATGATAGTGTTGTATTGATGAGTGACTGCATGTATGAGTGATTGTATGGGTGAATGAGTGGATGTGTGTGTAGACGTAGGAATCGGTGAGTGCGTATGTAGTAACTGGTATTGGTGTGTTCATGGTTTCGAAAATGGTAGTCTGTATTTTACAGTGGGTGTATCAAAGGTTATATTAGAGTGTGAAGAGGTGCATCAGATTTTCACGTGGATGATGTCATCAGTGATGTCATTTGAGATGTCATCAGTGATGTCATCAGTGATGTCATCAGTGATGTCACTGACCATGTCATGAATGATGTAATATGTGACGTCATCAGCAGTGCATTGCGGGGGTGCGAGGTATAGTTAGCTGAACTAACTATAACGGTGGAATTTCTATGGTTTTGTACGAGTAAAATGTCCAACTAACTATAACGTGCCTGAAACCTATGGTTTTTTCAGTGAATTTCTAAGGTTTTTTAAATGCTAATTTCTAACTATAACGTCCCTGAAACCTATGGTTTTTTCAATGAATTTCAAAGGTTTTTTAAATGCTAATTTCTAACTATAAAGTCCCTGAAACCTATGGTTTCTTCAGTGAATTTCAAAGGTTTTTTAAATGTAATTTCTAACTATAACGTCAATGAAACCTATGTTTTTTTTAGTGAATTTCAAAGGTTTTTTAAATGCTAATTTCTAACTATAACGTCCCTGAAACCTATGGTTTTTTCAGTGAATTTCAAAAGTTTTTTAAATGGTAATTTTTAAGTATAATAGTAGTTATACCTATGTTTTTTGTACTGAATTGCTAGATTTTTTTAACTGTTTATTTGTAAATATATTATTTATTAAACAATATTATATACTTTTTTGAAAATAGTAAAAAAAAAATTTAAAACAAATTAAAACTGAAATATAGAATAATTATTTAGTTTTTTTATTTTAATATATTTATATTCTTTTCTTTTTTAATTATTATTTTATTTTTTTATTTTTTTGGAGTCGCGCACCCAAAGTGTACCTAACACGGCGTGTGCGCGTATTCAAGCCGCCATTTTGGAAAAGTCGTGAAGGTTCCGCGTACGGTGTGCGACGGGTGCGTGTTTTCCAATTGCGTCATATACGTATAATATTACGTGCTGTGCGCGCTTGGTATGCGACCGGTCTGCGAGTCCTGCTCCCGCGTATTCGTGACACATGCGCATTACGGTACGCGACGTTTGCACGGTGGCGGGCCCCGCGTGACGTCATATACGTGCCGGGGCGCGCTGGGTGCGCGACTCCCGCAAAAGTTTTTATGTTCTAAAATGATATATATGTGTCTTTAATGTACATATTAGGGCAAGAGATTATCTAAGGTATTCATAAAAATAATATACTTCTACTTGTAATAAAGTTATATTATTTTTAAATATGTTTTAGCGGAGTCGCATCGGGTGCGTTCTTCGTGCGCGCTGCGTGCGCGAATCCCATGTGACCTCAAAAAAAAGGATTTGATTGGTTCATAACATTTTCCACTGTAACTATTGAAGGACCCCACCCATTTTAATCATTCTTTTTGGAGCACCTTGAGAGAAACTTCTGTTCTTCTACTTGAACCTGTTTGGCTTTTTTTTGGTGTTTTATCAAAACTTCCAAGGAAAATGGCATCAGAGCAGCAGCAGCAGGTGGAAGTATCTTCAGATGAAGAACTGTTGGAGGAGGCACCACCTAAAAAAGACCAGAATCTGTTGTGTGGAAGTTCTTCACTTTTCCTGCAGGTGAAAAAAAAGTGAATGCAAGAAAAGTGACCTGCATGATTTGCGCCAGGATCCTGTCAAGAGGGAGTGAGAAAAAGTATTCATGCGGCACTGCCAGCATGTATAAACATCTGCGCACTCTCCATCCTCGCAATCTTGCTCGGGAGGAAATCAGGCGAGCTGGTCAAAACCCATCACCAGCTGTGGCAAGCACATCAGGAGTGTCATCAGCAATACCTCCTATGGACATAAGACCAGAATTTGCCTTCCTTGAGCAACACTGTGTAAAGTGTAAAAAAATAATCTGCTATGGTGAACAGTCGGTGGATGCTGTTTGTGCTGCCCAAAGAAATCACCGCTGTTAATTTTTTTTTTTTGTTTGTTTTTGGAATGATATTTAATTCCAAAAGTTACCTGTTTACTTTGTTCCTTTTTTTGTTCAGTTTTTAAAAAAACACAAAAAAATACAAAATTGTTCAAATACTACAAAAAAATACAAAAGAAAAAAAAAGTTCTTGTCAGAACTACCTTATCTGGTTAAAAAAAGAACCATAATTGCATGGTAATGTCTGAAAGTTTGGGTGAATATATGTGTAGAGCATGATTGACTGAAAGAATGCATTAGTAGTGTATGGTGAATTTATATGGGCAGATGTATGAGGAAGTGCTGCAGCATGGCACTGCAAGCCCTTTGGCTGCACCGTGCTGCAGCACTTCAAGCTACAGGATGCAACATATTTACTTGAATATGTCGCATCTCTGTGCTTCCCTCTGCACTGGCGCACAAACTGTAGCCATGCGCTGGCGCAGGCACCCTTGCACCATGGTCCAAGGATGCCTGCGTCGTGGGGAGATTGTTCTTGTGCAGGAAGGGACACCTTCCTGTACAAAAACAATCACTAAAGGCATTTTCCTCCTTCAATGCGTGCTGTAGAATGCAGCACGCATTGAAAGAGGAAAAAATTAGGAGAAATTAAAACATTTCTCCTCGTTGCGCCTTTGTATGCCACCTCTAGGGTGGTGCAGCATTCACACACATCTCCAGATTTATGATTTCTCGTAAATCTTGAGATGTGTCTTGTTCCATGGGTGTTGTATGGGAACATACACAGCAACACCCATGTAACGCCCCTTCAACACAAAGTGCTGCGTGTGAAGGGGCCGTATTTACAAGAAGAGGAAAAGCCACGCAGGGTGGCTTTTCCTCTCCTTGTAAATATGGAGGTGCCCCCGGCGCCACCACTACGTCACAAAAAGTGATGTACTGGTGGCGTAGGGGGCTTGTAAATCTGCCCCATAAGTGTTTAGGTATTGGCGGAGTGATACGATAAGAACATAGTGCTGGATGGGTGATTGAGGAAGTGCATGAGACTGACAGGAGGAATCCTAGGCTATATGGGTACTACTTCAGTATTTAGTGGAGTGTACCAATAGTATGTATGTGCTTAGATGTTTGTAGGGATTGTGCACAGAATATTGTAGGTGTACTTGTATTAGTGCCTAGGCCATTCCATAAGAACATCACTAGTAATTGGAATTATCACAGTGCTGCAAATAGAGTGCATGGTAAATTTATAAGTGCTTAGGTATTGGCGGAGTGATAGGATAACAAAATAGTGCTGAATGAATGATTGAGGAAGTGTATGAGACTGACAGGAGGAATCCTAGGCTGCATGGGTACTACTTCAGTATTTAGTGGAGTGTACCAATAGAATGTATGTGGTTAGAGGTTTGTAGGCATTGTGCACAGAATACTGTAGGTGTACTTGTATTAGTGGCTATGCCATTCTATAAATACATGACTAGTAACTAGTATGATGACAGTGCTGTAAACAAATTTATAAGTGTTTAGGTATAGATTGAGTGATAGAATAAGTAGATAGTACTGGATGAGTGATTGGAGAAGGTCATGGGATTGACAGGAGGATTTCTAGGCTGCATGGGTACTACTTGGGTATTTAGTGCAGTGTAGCAATAGTATGTATCTGGTTAGAGGTGTACATGCATTCTGCACATAATACTGTAGGTGTACTTGTGTTAGAGGTTATGCCATTCAATTAGTACATGACTAGTAAGTGGAATGATTACAGTGCTACAAACAGGGTGTCTAATGCATTTATAAGTGGATAAACATTGGCAAACTGATAGCATAAGTATATAGTGGTGGATGGGTGATTGGAGAAGTGCATGGGACTGACAGGAGGATTCCTATGCAGCATGGGTAGTACCTTAGTATTTACAAGACTGTTCCCATAGTATGTATGTGCTTAGGGGTGTGCATACATAGTGCATAGAAGGTTGTATGTATACTTTTCTTAGTGGTTAGGACATTCCATAAGTACATCACTAGAAATTGGAAAGATTACAGTGACGCGAACAGACTGCATGGTGATTTTATAAGTGCTTAGGTATTGGCAGAGTGATAGGATAAGTAGATAGTGCTGGATGGGTGATTGGAAAAGTGCATGGGACAGACAGGAGGATTACTAGGCTGCATGGGTAGTAACTTAGTAAGTAGCTGGTTAGAGGTTTATATAGATAGTGCACAGCTGAATGTAGTGCATGGATAGTGTTTGGATTACTTAATCTTACCTTTACAGTAGTAGATATCAAAATTTTCTAAACATTTTTTGCAGTTGTTTTTTATAATTTAAATTTTTTTAAAAATACGAACTTTAGAATTATGATCTGTGAAAGAGAAGAAAAAATACAGTTATAATGTATAATATTATAATTTTATAAACACAACATAATTTAAGCATAATATAAATTATTTAGTTTGCCTTTTTTGCTGTTCTCAGAATATATTGAATTTCACTATAAATAGTGATTTCAATGTTACTCATCACATAACAGCGGGCAAAAAAAAAACAATCAATAACATTGTTTAAAAAAAAACAAATCTGTGTCAAAAATATTTTCAATATAGTCAACTATCTCTGCACATTGCATAAAAACAACATCCTCAATAACATACCATATAATACAAATCACACATATATAAAATGCTTCTTTGTAAGAGAATTTTGTTACTACAATATGAAAGAACCGAAACAATAATTCAATCAAGAATTCTTTATAATTTACATATACTCTAAATGATGTTCTTTAAAATATATGCTGTCAGAATATCCCAGAAAAAGTGCTTAATTCAAATTAATATCTTTCCTCTAGGCCAAATGATATTCCTGAAATCCTTTATACTGAAATTGTCCAATAGTAATCGTATTAATACATTTTAACATATTCCCAATAGGCCGAATTATGTTCTTAGAACTTTGGCTTTAAAAATATTAGGTAGGAATTTGGTAATTCGTTAGGCAAACGATGTCTAAAAACCAAATGAGCATCATTACAATATGTCCATCCTTTATTGCATTTTAAATAGACAGTGTAATGTCCAGATGTTGTAGAAGGACCATCATGGAAAATAATTGCTACTGCTACAAAAGTTCTTCCTGATATTGATAGTTGACTTGCTACAAAATTTTTAATTAAAGTTTCCAATTTTCTTCCATCAGCTGTACAACGTTGTATCATTAAAATTAGATATTGTCCAAATCTTTGTATAAATAGTGTTGATAACATTTCTGATTTGCATTGGCTACACTCCATGTTTTGATTTGCTGCTTTAACTAATTTGTTGAAAGACACTGTTTTACAGTCTGGTATTGTTAAATATATGAAACTTTCAGTGTCTATGTTAGTGGTAGAAGTAAACCTACAATTTTCACATTCATGTTCCCATTTATAACGAAGTCCAAATAGATTTTCAATTTGTATTCCTTCATCTTCTAATATTGCAAGTATATACATTAGAAATTCCTGAGCATCTTGTTGCACATTCTGTGTAAATTGCGTAGAACCAGAACATATATCTAGAAGATTCCGAATATCAGAAACACTTTGGATTTTACTTTTATCAGTTCTCAATTTTTCAAAAATAGAATGCAACAAGGAACAAAACCTTTTTTCTCGATTCTCCATAATGTGCTGTTGCAGATTTTCTAGAAAAAATACAACATTTACCACTACATTAGCATAGAAGTTGATACCTGAACTATTTTCTAACTGATATCCGACAATCTCTTCAATAGTGTCCTTTTTCTTTTTGCTTGGAATCTCAACATTATCTTGATTTTTTTCTTTTCTTTAACTTCACTACAGATATTCTCATATGTTCTTTTTCGACCTACTACACGCTTTTCATATACAGGATATTCACCTAAATTGGGAGCATATAATCTTCTTAACCGATTATACTCTCTTACACAATTTGCATCTGCACTAATCTTTCTCTCATCAAAATCAATTAAATACAATCCAGATAAAGTTCTGACTCGGAACAAAGCAACATATGCCATACCCTCTTTAAATACTGTACTTCCAATGTTTACCAAAGCACTGTCTACACTTAAACCTTGAGATTTATGAATAGTCACCGCATATGCCAAAGAAAGAGGAAACTGTTTTCTCCGAACATACAAATCTTTAACAAGCAAAAAATGAACCGAACAACGACCAATTTGTTTTACTTCTTCAATTTGATCAAATTTTATTTTCAAAAATTCAATTCCATCTCTATTTTGATAATTAACAAAATCAACAACTTTACCCATTGCACCATTTACTAAACCTTTTTCCACATCCAAATTACGCCGTAAAATTACCTGACAGTTTACACATAGATATAAATTCTTTTCTAAACCAGAAGAATCCAATTTTGTTTTTAATTTTTCCGTCAAAATAATAGTTCTTCCTTCATGTTCTATTTTATCAATGGCTTCCATTTTTATTATTTGTTCATTTTCCAGCTTTAAAAGTTCTTCATTGAATGTGGAACACTCTCGCAGTGTTGGCATTAGGCAGATTATAGATTTATTTTCTGCAATTTTTTGATATATTTTTTCAGGAACTATATTTTCATTTGGAAACAAGTTTGTAAGTAGCCGACTTTGCAAAGCTTGTTTGTCATGTTCTGTCAATACTCCAATTCTTATATCTTGAAGAATGGTTCCATAATCAACATCATTTGCATGTCGCATATTTTTTAATGAGTTCTTTGTTTTCAAAATATGACCAAATGTTAACGTTTTCAACACTTCCCAAAGACTTTCTGGTGTCTTCATGCACAAGCGTTTTAAATACAGGTTGCCCGTTTACAGGAGTAAATTGCAGTAGATCACCAAAAACTATCACATGTTTTCCTCCAAATAAGACATCGTATTCTGTTTTTTAGAATTTGCTGCATTCTTAAATGCACAAAGGCAAGCATTAAGTTTGAGACCATGCTCACCTCATCAATTATCAGAAGTTTCATTTTCTTTAGTACTCTTGAAACTTCATAACAAGCTTCTCCAGATAGCTTGTGATATTCCAATTTATTTTCATGCTCTACAGGTAGCATTAGTAAATTATGTAATGTAATTCC
The DNA here is from genome assembly GCA_963921515.1 of Calotriton arnoldi. Taxonomy (NCBI): domain Eukaryota; kingdom Metazoa; phylum Chordata; class Amphibia; order Caudata; family Salamandridae; genus Calotriton; species Calotriton arnoldi. The sequence continues at coordinate 117,944 of CAWUFW010016271.1, forward strand.
TTTAATGTTGTGTGCTGCCAACCCAGTTGGAGCAGTTACAACACAAGACAAATGTGAGTCAGTTGTTTTCTGTAGATAACTGGTCAAAACTTTAATTAAGAAACTTTTTCCTGTACCAGCTTGACCACTGACATACATTCGGATAGGTTGAAATGATGTGCATGTGCATTCTTTCTTTTCATGAAGAAAACCATGGCCGATCTGTTGTCTCACTTGCTGATATATTTCTTTCTGTTCAATATTTAGTTGTTCTTCCAAGTTTCCTAAGTCCATAATTTCTTCTTGAGCTTGATGCATTGCTGTTTCCACTTCACTGATAGCGATTGCTGCTTCATTTTCAAGAATTGGTTGTCCTAGTGGATCTTGACTCAGTGGAGCAGAACTTTGACTGTCTTGAGAACTGTCTCTAGCAATCTCAGCTGCAATAGTAGCTTCTTGATCAATTTCTTCATTCAACATTTTGAGATAATTTGCAAAAACTGTGCATTCAATGCTATCTTTACATGCATTGAAATACTCTTCATAGCACTGAAAATCTCCAAGTAATTCCAATTCCGTACGCCAAGGCTTGAAGAGTTGCAAAAGTGCTAAATAGAAAAATTCTCTTTTATCAGGAGTATCACAACTCAGTTTCCTATGATTAATCAGATTTCCTTTACTTTGTTTCACCAAACATCCTTCTGAACCAATCACTGCAAATTTACCTTCATTTATGTTTTCTGTAGTTTTTCTCTTAAAACTGTAATATTGCAGCACTTCATAGAGACATATGTTTTCAAGATGACAACTTCTATTTGGATAGTATGTATCCAACATGTTTGTTTTGACAATATCTGTTCTTTCCGGTTCATTTACTGCTAAATATTCGATTTCTTGTATAGATTTAAGTACTCGATTTCGCGTTGCAGCAAGACCTAGACTCACCCAAATGATTCCTCTTGACTTTGAATATAAATTTGCAGACGACAACCGATCCAAGCATTCGTACGCTCCAATCTCTCGATGGGATAACATCTTCAAACTAAAACTGTACAATTTCTTACTAAGGGGTCTATTATGATGGCGGGCGGACTTTGTCCGCCCGCCATCGCCCCGGGAAATGGGACCGCCCGCTAAGGATGCGGCGGTCCCGCATGGGCAATTAGGATGCTCCCGCCACACTGGCGGGCGCATCCCGCATTTTCTGTATTGCGGCGGGCGGTGCTCTCGCAGCACCCGCCGCAATACCAAAAAGGCATGTGCGCATTTGCATGCACAACGTGGAAGGCACCGCGCGGTGCCTGCCACGTCATCCATGCAAATGCGGGGGGGGTACCATAGGTACCCCCATGTGCCCCCACCCACCCCCCAACATCCTGGGGGCCCGCAACAGGCCGCCAACTATGGAAACCGCATGCCTTTCCGTGGCGGCAACGCCGCCACTGAAAGGCTGCTTCCCGCTGCCATCATAATATGGATGGCGGTGTCTAGCAGACACCGCCACCATATCAGGCCCCTTTTCCGCCCGGTCACCTGTGTGACTGGCGGAAAACCGGCGGACGGTCTTTCCGTCCGCCGGGGTCCCCCCGCCATACTAATATGGTGGGGGGAAATGGCATGCGGGTGGGGGAGAATGTCGGGCGGATCGCCACCACCATGCGGGCGGTGGCGATCCGCCCGACATTCTAATAGACCCCTAAGACTCTTCTTGTGAGAAGTTTCTTCCCACATTTCTTTTAACTCCGTCTTTTCTGATTTTGTTATGTATGATGTTACATACCGAGCAACAGCAATGGAATTATCCGCAACATACTGGATATCCATATTACCATTCCACATCGAGAGAATAACTGGATTATAATCATTGATATACTTTGATTCTTCACTTCTTTTCAAATTGTAAGTATTTTGGGGTGATTTTCTAGTGATGGTATGTCTCACTGCTGACATGAAACTGTTCACTCTTCCTTTGGATATTACTGGACGTGGAAATCCAAAACGACATTTGGTATAAAACTTTTCCTTCGACTTGTATTTCCGTTGACAGTATTTGCCACATCGATGACTTTGAAATCGTAACACTTGTTGCCTTAAGTTGTTTTCTTCTGTTCTTTTTGGTATAGCACATGTAACATAATCTTCAATAAAAGATAAAACAGTGTCATCCGAATCAGTTCCAAATTTGGGTGCATCCTTGATCCATAAAAGCATATGTATATGAGGAGCACCTCTAGCTTGATAATCCTTTCTCCAAAAGAAATCAATAACTTCTCCAAGAGGAGGATTCTTTTTATTGCAGATAAAAGACATCATAGCTTCAAACCTATGATTAAAATATCTGCATACATTTACAGGATCCAAAGAACACAATTCTCCAGGTGTCTTGTATTCAATATTTTTAATATTTGAATTTTCTTCTCGGAGTAAATCATCCCAAGCGTATTCAGCACAGCTTAGGGTAACAAACCACGTAGGAGTTCCTAAGTTCCTTAGCATGCATTTAAGTTCTCCATGAGGGCGATACCAATACTCATTAGTACCACGCTGACATGTCATCAAATTAATCAGTTGAGATTCTAAATGATCGTCTCTCTGATGTACTTTATCCATAAATTCCTTTGCAGATACATTTTGAAGATGTACTCCTGTTTTTAATATGTGGTTGACTGCATATGAAAGTCCAGACAAGTCACTCTCAAACAAAAAATGAAATATATATGGGATACATTGTCGAAATCTTGGATCTTCTGCATACAATCTTGTTGTCCGATATTCTGATGCAGGAATCTGTACTGATCATTCGTCATATCGTCCAACTTTTCCAGTTGGGAACAGCTGGGGAAAACAACGAGCTTCCAAACTTTTTTCCCAAACACTCATGGGAGTTCCCTTCGCTTTCTTCATTTGGAATAATTCAATAGTATTCCCCATGACTTCTTTCGAATGAAGTGGATGTACACTATAATGTTCATAAATTTCTTCACTTTTGGACATGTCCACTTTCTCAATTTGACCACTTGACATTTCACTATCATCTCCTAAAAGTATTTCTTCTTCTTCCACATACACATTTTTGTAGTAATCATTGTTTTTTATAAGATATAATGTTGCCTTTTGCACTTTCCTGACATCCACTAATTCCTGCCAGATTTTCTTACTCTTAGTAGGAACACCATTAACTAGAATAACTAGTGGTTCACTTTCTACATTCTGTACACCAATAGTTTCAATATTTGTCTTTAAATCTAGTGGTAAATATACAACTCTACCTTTTAATCCGCTCTGTAAATCTGTAGGAGGCAATTTACCTGTTTTAGGCTCCATACGAACAATAGCCTGAAATGGGTGCACACATTGAATCAGAATAGATTCATATGTGTTTAAATCTATCAGTTCTGGAGGAATAGTTACCAACTCTAGATTATTATGGACAGCTCTAGCAGGCATTTTATTATCGTCTAATTTGTTATAACAATATTTTACAAATACGCTGATCAGTACCCAAATCAAAGCAATCCTCTACCATCAAATAAGTTGCAAATTTCTTCCACTTATCATTATTTTCTCTTTCACTTTTTAAATACAGATCAACATTCCTAGTCTGATTTTTATAGTGAGTTCGTCGACAACAAATACAAGTATAATTTGGCCTTTCACACGAAATTACCTTAAACTTTGTAATTTGTTCTTCAAACTTCTCTGTACTACTATTTGCCACAGTTTCTTCAACACCTACTTCTATCACTGTCTCATTTTGTCCACTCTCTTCTTCAGGACCAAAGTAACGAAACTCTATTTCATCACAAACTTTTTTTACATCTGATACTGACCCACGCAAAAGAGCACTGTTTAAGTCATTTAAAATTATTGCTGGACTTTTTGCGTAATACAATCTTCTGACTAACTTCCGCATTTGAGAATGATGTACTGCTAACATTCTAAAATGATGAAAAACACTTTGACATACTTTTCTAGAAAGACAAGCCAGAGAATGACCTTGCAAACCGGTATTTTTTCTCACTCTGCAAGGATCTAGTCCTTGCAACATCTTAATCTTTTGTTTAACACTTTTTTACTATAGACTTGTAAAACATTCCGTAAAATATCAATAGATTCCTGTTGTATACTGCAAATACTACTACAATCCCAAGTATACACTGGGGCTTTAGTACGTCTCCCTAGAACTTCATCAGCTATCACTTCTTCTTCATTTCTGGGAACCATCTTCTCTTTTTCAATTGGACAACCATTTCTAACCTCATAAGTACGGCCACTGGTATCAACTGCAAGCAATAATGTATTGGTTTGAAAATAACTCTCTTCATTAAAAAAGGCTCTGAACTTGAACTGTGTTTCCATTCACCCAAAAAAATATCACAAAAGTTAGTTCTGTTAATTACTCTCTTGTTTTTACTTTTGGCCTTCATAAAATGTATTGGCTTATCTAGTGATCGAATTCTGTTTAAAATTAAAATGAATCATTTCCTTTTTAAATCAAAAGCCTTCTCAACAATAGTTTCAATCTGTTTCTTCTTTTTATAAAATGCTGATCTTTTTTTATATTTTTTCACATCTTTTAACAAATTAAAGACAACTCTATTGTAAAAGATTCTTTTCCTTATTTCATCAAATAGATTTTTTCTCCTTTTACCATACATTGTTTCTTTAGACCGTGATTTCCCATTATTTTTGCCTTTTTTTCTTCTTATTCTTTTTTGTTGTTGAGGCATTCTTTCTACTTTCCACATTGTGCACACTGTTTCTAGCCTTTGAAAGTTTTTTATTAAATTCTTTTGTTCTCTTACCACAAGACTTTTTCTTTTTTCCCACATGTTGTAGTTCATCTAATTTTTGCTGTTGTGTTTTCTTCAAATAATAATCCTTTTTTTGTTCTTTCCTCTTTTGTGTTATTCTAGTCATGGTAAGTTTTTTTAATGATGATGAACAATACCTGTTAAAAAAATATATATATGACATTATTAAAATAAATTTATAAAATATACTATTGTATTACTAAACAAACACGTTGTATATAAAAACAATTTAAACACTTTGTTTTAAAATCACAATTCATTTACTGCAAGACACAGATACTAACTGAATAATTGTAGAACTAAATAAGTAGTGTTTATGTGTTTAGAGGACTGCATCAATAGTGGATAGATGATTGTAATACTAGATGTATTAGTACCTGGGTCATTAAATGAGTACATGGGTACTGACTGGATAATTAGAGTGCTGGTACTTGAAAGCAGGGTGAGTTTATATGTGCTTGTGTTTCAGCATAGCGATTAGATAAGGACATGGTTCTGTCAGGATGATTGCAGGAGTGGACAGAGAGTGACAGTGTGATTACTGAACTGCATGGCTACTACCTGGATTTTTGCAGGAGTGAATCTGTAGTCTGCAGGGGGTTAGGGGACTGCATAGATTGTGCACATGTGACTGTAGCACTGCGTGTCTTAATGCCTGAGTCATGGAAAAAGCGCATGGACAGTGACTGGATATTTAGAGTGCTGGTAGTTGACAGCAGGGTGAGTTTATAAGTGCATGTGTTTCGGCACAGAGATTAGCTAAGGACATGGTTCTGTCAGGATGATTGCAGGAGTGCACAGAGACTGACACTGTGATTGCTGACTTGCATGCCTACTACCTGAATTTTTGCAGGAGTGAATCAGTAGTCTGCAGGGGGTTAGGGGACCACATACATTGTGCACATTTCACTGTACCACTGTGTCTCTTAATGCCTGAGGCATTGTACAAGTGCATGGACAGTGAGTAGATAGGTAGAGTGCTGGTAGTTCACAGCAGAGTGAGTTTATAAGTGCTTGTGTTTCGGCACAGAGATTAGATAAGGACATGGTTCTGTCAGGATGATTCCAGGAGTGGACAGAGAGTGACAGTGTGATTGCTGACTTGCATGGCTACTATCTGGATTTTGGCAGGAGTGAATCAGTACTCTGCAGGGGGTTAGGAGACCGCATAGATTGTGCACATGTAACTGTAGCACTGCATGTCTTAATGCCTGAAGCATTGTACAAGTGCATGAACAGTGACTGGATAATTAGAGTGCTGGTACTTGACAGCAGGGTGAGTTTATAAGTGCTTGTGTTTCAGCACAGTGATTAGATAAGGACATGGTTCTGTCAGGATGATAGTAGGAGTGGACAGAGATTGACACTGTGATTGCTGAACTACATGGCTACTACCTGAATTTTTACAGGAGTGAATCTGTAGTCTGCAGGGGGTTAGGGGACCACATAGATTCTGCACATCTGACTGTAGCACTGCGTGTCTTAATGCCTGAGTCATGGAAAAAGTGCATGGACAGTGACTGGATAGTTAGAGTGCTGGTAGTTGACAGCAGGGTGAGTTTATAAGTGCTTGTGTTTCGGCACAGAGATTAGATCAGGACATGGTTCTGTCAGGATGATTGCAGGAGTGCACAGAGACTGACACTGTGATTGCTGACTTGCATGCCTACTACCTGGATTTTTGCAGGAGTAAATCAGTAGTCTGCAGGGGGTTAGGGGACCTCATACATTGTGCACATGTGACTGTAGCACTGCATGTCTTAATGCCTGAGGCATTGTACAAGGGCATGGACAGTGAGTAGATAGGTAGAGTGCTGATAGTTCACAGCAGAGTGAGTTTATAAGTGCTTGTGTTTCGGCACAGAGATTAGATAAGGACATGGTTCTGTCAGGATGATTGCAGGAGTGGACAGAGAGTGACAGTATGATTGCTGACTTGCATGGCTACTACCTGTGTTTTGGCAGGAGTGAATCAGAAGTCTGCAGGGGGTTAGCAGACCGCATAGGTTGTGCACATGTGACTGTAGCACTGCGTGTCTTAATGCCTGAGTCATTGTACAAGTGCATGGACACTGACTGGATAGATAGAGTGCTGCTATTTGACAGAAGGGTGAGTTTATAAGTGCTTGTGTTTCGGCACAGAGATTAGATAAGGACATGGTTCTGTCAGGATGATTGCAGGAGTGTACAGAGAGTGACAGTGTGATTGCTGACTTGCATGGCTACTACCTGGATTTTGGCAGGAGTGAATCAGAAGTCTGCAGGGGGTTAGCAGACCGCATAGGTTGTGCACATGTGACTGTAGCACTGCGTGTCTTAATGCCTGAGTCATTGTACAAGTGCATGGACACTGACTGGATAGATAGAGTGCTGCTATTTGACAGAAGGGTGAGTTTATAAGTGCTTGTGTTTCAGCACAGTGATTAGATAAAGACTTGGTTCTCTTAGGATGATAGCAGGAGTGCACAGAGACTGACACTGTGATTGCTGAACTGCATGGCTACTTCCAGGTTTTTTACAGGAGTGAATCAGTAGCCTGCAGGGGGTTAGAGGACCACATAGATTGTGCACATTTGACTGTAGCACGGTGTGTCTTAATGCCTGAGGCATTGTACAAGTGCATGTACAGTGACTGGATAGTTAGAGTGCTGGTACTTGACAGCAGGGCAAGTTTATAAGTGCTTGTGTTTCAGTACAGTGATTAGAAAAGGTCATGGTTCTGTTAAGATGATTGCAGGAGTGGACAGAGAGTGACAGTGTGATTACTGAACTGCATGGCTACTACCTGGATTTTTGCAGGAGTGAATCTGTAGTCTGCAGGGGGTTAGGGGACCGCATAGATTGTGCACATGTAACTGTAGCACTGCGTGTCTTAATGCCTGAGTCATGGAAAAAGCGCATGGACAGTGACTGGATAGTTAGAGTGCTGGTAGTTGACAGCAGGGTGAGTTTATAAGTGCTTGTGTTTCGGCACAGAGATTAGATAAGGACATGGTTCTGTCAGGATGATTGCAGGAGTGCACAGAGACTGACACTGTGATTGTTGACTTGCATGCCTACTACCTGGATTTTTGCAGCAGTGAATCAGTAGTCTGCAGGGGGTTAGGGGACCACATACATTGTGCACATTTCACTGTACCACTGTGTCTGTTAATGCCTGAGGCATTGTACAAGTGCATGGACAGTGAGTAGATAGGTAGAGTGCTGATAGTTCACAGCAGAGTGAGTTTATAAGTGCTTGTGTTTCGGCACAGAGATTAGATAAGGACGTGGTTCTGTCAGGATGATTGCAGGAGTGGACAGAGAGTGACAGTGTGATTGCTGACTTGCATGGCTACTACCTGCATTTTGACAGGAGTGAATCAGTAGTCTGCAGGGGGTTAGGAGACCGCATCGATTGAGCACATGTGACTGTAGCACTGCATGTCTTAATGCCTGAGGCATTGTACAAGTGCATGAACAGTGACTGGATAATTAGAGTGCTGGTACTTGACAGCAGGGTGAGTTTATAAGTGCTTGTGTTTCAGCACAGTGATTAGATAAGGACATGGTTCTGTCAGGATGATAGTAGAAGTGGACAGAGATTGACACTGTGATTGCTGAACTACATGGCTACTACCAGGATTTTTTACGAGTGAACCAGTAGTCTGCAGGGGGTTAGGGGACCGCATAGATTGTGCACATGTGACTGTAGCACTGCATTTCTTAATGCCTGAGGCATTGTACAAGTGCATGAACAGTAACTGGATAGATAGAGTGCTGGTACTTGACAGCAGGGTGAGTTTATAAGTACTTGTGTTTCAGCACAGTGATTAGATAACGACATGGTTCTGTCAGGATGGTGGTAGGAGTGGACAGAGATTGACACTCTGATTGCTAAACTACATGGCTACTATCTGGGTTATTGCAGGAGTGAATCATTGGTCTGCAGGAGGTTAGGAGACTGCATAGATTGTGCACATTTGACTGTAGCACTGGGTGTCTTAATACCTGAGTCATTGTACAAGTGCATGGACAGTGACTGGATAGTTAGAGTGCTGCTATTTGACAGCAGGGTGAGTTTATAAGTGCTTGTGTTTTAGCACAGTGATTAGATAACAACATGGTTCTATCAGGATGATAGTAGGAGTGGACAGAGATTGACACTGTGATTGCTGAACTACATGGCTACTACCTGGATTTTTGCACGAGTGAATCAGTAGTCTGCAGGGGGTTAGGGGACCACATAGATTGTGCACATGTGACTGTAGCACTGCGTGTCTTAATGCCTGAGTCATTGTACAAGCGCATGGACAGTGACTGGATAGTTAGAATGCTGGTAGTTCACAGCAGGGTGAGTTTATAAGTGCTTCTGTTTCGGCACAGTGATTAGATAAGGACATGGTTAATAGAATGGTGAATTTATTACTGCTTGCGTTTTGGCACTGTGATTAATTAAGGACATGGCAGAATGATTGAAAGAGTCCACAGGGAGTGACAAAGGAATTGCTGGATTGCATATATACTGTATTGCTGATTTTACCACAACATAAGTTACTGTATGACTTACTCCTTAAATGCATAGATTGTAGTTAAATAATAACTACGAGGTTAGACAATATAGAACCAGTAAATCACTTCTCATGCAGTAATAAAATCCCATATTCACTACCTTAGAATTCCTCTAATCTGTCAAGTACCTCTCATTAATCCAGTAAATATAATTTCAACACTTATAAAAACAATCTAAACAAATACATGAGTCATGACATACTATCTACTTAAGTAGATAACTTCTATATACCAGAAAGAATACAATATACTGTTTTCTTTTGAGCTACATATTGACCATTAAATCTAAAACTATGCAACATCATCAAACTGTACCTCTCAACAGACTTAATGAAGAAGAATAATAAACAACACCTTTTTTATGAGGATTTCTAAAACCACACAAACTATACAAACTAATAACAGAATTGTAATCATTAACACCTTATATGATCATCTTGCAAACAGAACAGTTGTACCTCATTTTACCAAACTATCTATAATAATGCAATATTATTAAACTGTACCTTTTTACTGAGAAGAAATATGCATGCCTAATAAACTGCACCTTATATGAACATTTTTGAAAATACACATTCTTTGTGCATATTTAACCTATTAATAATAAATAACAGGCATCATTCAACTATACCTTTCAAGACACTTAATAATATATATATTACTGCACATACTATTTTTTAAACAAAGTTCAAATACAATAGAAATTATCCCAATATATATCAGTACATTTAATAAATTAATTTAACCAGCAGTTTCATAAAATTTTCAAATCTATATTACATAAATCTCTAAAAAATATAACTCACCTTTTAAATAAATCTGTTGAATGAAAAATCTCACACACTCAGACAGGATTCTGTTTAACACACAGTCAATATAGAGCAGCACACTTTCCAAAGTCAAACCAGTATTGGCAAAGTTTCCCTCTATTTTTCCATACATATACACATAAGCAACAAATGGCATTGCTTCCCAGTGTTTTTCAAATTGAAAAACGAATTTCCATTGGTCATAGAGATTAACACTTTACAACTGACATCTTCACCCCTTCTCCTTAATGTCAGTTTCCATAGCAACAGGTCATGCAACATTCAACTTAGCTGCCAGGTCACAAGTTCACCACACAATGTTGCAAATGACAACAGCAGGTGTGGTTGGCTTTGCAAAGCATGCCCTTATCCTTTCTGCTGTACCTTTCCAACATTTGTTACCAACCAATAAGAAACATGCTTTCTAAACAAAGTAAAATGCACCCTATATTTGAATGTAGAATTTTCTTAAACAGCCAATCAACTCTCTACTTTCTTAAAAACAGCATCTTGTCCACCATTTTAGATAGATTTCATTCTACCACCTGCCTACCTCAGCTACAGGCATCTTCTGATTACCTACAGACCTTCAAGATGCTTTCTGTGTGGATTATTGGGCACAGCTATGTTTTCTGGTGCAAAAGGTATGCTGAAAGCAGAGGTATTGACAAAGACCTAGGTTTGCAAAATGTAGACATTAAATGGATTGGAAAGAGAGGATTAAAGTGGCACCAATTGATGCCATTGGTTCAATCCTTTTTGCATCTCCAACCACCTGACCTCATGATTGTGCACTGCGGTGGCAATGACCTAGGCACAATGACTGGGCTAGGTCTGGACATGCTAATGAAGGACACCTTTGCAGAATTGATGTTGCTTTTCTCCCAAACTGCCTTTGTGTACTTTAACATATGCCAAAGACAGAAATGGAACTGGTCCAATCATTTCTGTCCACAGATTGAGAAAGCTAGAAAAAATGTCAATAAAGCTGTTTCTGCTTACCTCAGAGACCATAGTATGGGCTCCATATACAACAACAATATGCGTTTTGATATGGATGGTATCTACAGGAGTGATGGTGTACATTTCACAGATAAGGGAAACAGAGTCCTTCTCAACAACTTAAGACTCTGCATCGGCACTTACATGTAGCTACAAAAATCTCCCAATAAACACAAGGGCTCATTTTAGAGCCACCCAAGATCCAAACATATAACCTAGGTTTATTATAAAAAAAATCTTAATTTTTTTTGCTTGGAGTCGCGCAGTAAGGGTCGCGTACCCCGCGCGTTCACACCAGGGGGCTGCGCTGGGAGTCACGCACCCCTCGCGTTCACACCAGGGGGCCGCGCTGTGAGTCATGCACCCCTCGCGTTCACAGCAGGGGGCCGTGCTGTGAGTCATGCACCCCTCGCGTTCACAGCAGGGGGCCGCGCTGAGCGCCGCACTAGGGTCGCGACTCCAAATTTTTCGATAAAAAAAAACGACTCCTACCAGTAATTTATATTCACCCCGGGGACTCCATCCCCCGGGGCCTAGCCACTTCGTAGGGGACCGTGGGGGAGCCCCAATGCCCCCACGATCCCGCCGGCTCCCCACCTCCTGCGGGAGCCGGCACTGCTTTCCACATGGGGAGCTGCTAACATGCAGCTCCCCGTGTGGAAAAGCAATCTGCTTGGATTTTGGAAGAGAGAGCAGGTTTCGCTGCTCTCTCTACCAAAATCCAAACCCGAGTTTGCTATGGTAGGGCGGGAGACGTGCTCCTGCCCTACCATAGCAAACAGCAGTGTCCCGGGGGTGGGCACCCCGGGACACTGCAGGAGCCGGCCCTGGGGGGTGGCGGTCCCCAGGGCCATCAAAGGCTCCAGGAGGGGGGCTGTACAGCCCCCCTCCCAACTTTTCCAAAGCCCCAGGGAGGTGATGGTCCCCGGGCTCGGGGGTCCAAAATGGACCCCCGCATTTAAACAGTTAGTGCCCAGGGAGTTGGTGGTCCCCAGGGCGTGTGGGAGGGCTCGAGCCCCCCCACACAGTTTTTGTTGTATGTAAAAAACAAAGTCCCGGGGAGGTGGCGGTCCCCGGGGCTGCGGGGGCCCCCCGCTTTACATTTACCAATTCCCCCGGGACCTGGCCCTCCCGGGGGCTTAAAATTAACGAAGCGAGGAAGCCCTCGCTCCCTCCCGGGGGCTTAAAATTAACGAAGCAAGGAAGCCCTTGCTTCATTTTTTTACATTTTTTGTCCGGATCCGCGCACCCAGCGTGCATTCCGCTGTTTTTTTTATTTAAAAAAATGCTTTTTTGGGCCCTGGGGGTCCTTGTGGGACTCCCTGAGCAGGCCTAGGGGGTGAGGGTGTTTCTACCCTGCCCCATTTTCTTGTTTTTTGCGTTTGTTTCCCTGTTTTCTTGTGCCTCGGTTACCGAGGCACAAGATGGCTGCTAACACTTCCTGGTTTGGAGTGTTGACAGCCAATTAGAATAAAGCTCGTGATCGGGAGGGTGCGCGGATCCACTGCGGCCATAGATATCGAAACTTTTATTTTTTTACTTTCTCAGCAACTACTGAACGGATTTACACCATTTAAAAAAAGGTCTCTTTCTGAACCAAGGGCTACCTTTTTGCCAAATTTGGTGTAATTCCGTTCAGCAGTTTAGGCTGTAACCGTGTTTAACGTTTCCTATGGGAAATGCATTTTTCGACCTCTATTTTTTTAATTTCTCAGGAACTACTGAACGGATTTACACCATTTAAAAAAAAGGTCTCTTTCTGAACCAAGGGCTACCTTTTTGCCAAGTTTGGTGTAATTCTGTGCAGCAGTTCGGGCTGTAGCTTTGTCTAAAGTTTCCTACGGGAATTAACATGGAGAAAACACGTTTTGGGACCCCCCTTTTTTCTCGGCCCCCGCTTGCCGAATCACCCCGAAACTTTCAAGACAGGAGCTGACCGGAGCGGGCTACGAGTTTTGAAATTTCGCGAAGATTCGTCAACCGGAGCCAAAGATATTGAGAAAACAAAAATGAGTTTTCTATTGAAACTAGGTCCTAACTATAACTATCTACTGGCGACCGCCAGTAGATAATATATATATATATATATATATATATATATATATATATATATATATGAACACCAACTCCAGTTTTCCGTTTCCCTGGATGCCAACACAGGGACTCAGGTCATAGTTTAAAAAGATTCTCTTTTATTTCTTATTCTGGTAACGCGTTTCGCCTGTTTCCACAGGCTTGCTCACACCAATAACGCCATTGCCATTCCTTCAGTTTAAAAACAATAAATATCCGATCACGTGGTTTGCTGTTTCCAATACAATGGAAAACAGACTGCATCACACACCGTGTTAAATTCAATCAAGAAGAAATACTTGCAGTGTAACAGATTTAAAACAATTTAAAACATTTCATCTACATGTTTTACATATATAAGACCCTCTAAATTTCTGGCAATGCTCAAGTGTATATTTACTTAGTTTTGGGAATTTCCTGATAAATTTCATTTTGTAATCAGCCAATGTATTCCTTGGCAAGTGCCATAATTTGTTTGAGCGCACTATTAATGTTCCTTGAGATTCTACGGCATACAGAATTGGCAACAGGCATAAAGTGCAATTATCTTTATAAAAACACATTAAAATTCATATATTTCCATAAATACTGCAATCATTTTAAAAAAGACCTCTTTAAAAATATATTCTTTCTATTGAGGAGAATTTTGTCCATTAACAATTTCCTTTTGCAGTTTAGGTCGAGTATGAACACACCATGATTTGGTAACTCAGACTTTTTTATCCTAAAGCACATTCATTTATATGCAAAATCATGTCCAAAGGGGTATCACACTTTGTTGTAACATTAGAACAATGTACGGTCAAATTCTAAAGTGCTAATGCAATGTGCAAAAATAGCAATGTACAAATATTCTCAATACAGTACATCAATAGTTCAGTGCAACAAATAATAAAGTGCAAGTGCTTTTTACCGGAATTAACTGAACTTCCTCATTGAATCTAATGTGAACCCAATATTCTCCATGAAAGTCTGCAGATGTTTATTAGTTTGGGGCCCTCTACATCAGCCATTAAATCAAATTGATACCTAAAATTCCTCTTATTGGTATCTAAACTATTATTGCTACAAATTTCTGTTGCCTTTCTGTATTTCAATCTCATTATTTTATTATCTTTACACGGCAGTACTTAATCACTAAAAAAAAATCACTAAAAAAAATCTTTTTTTCTCAATTATGAATTCTCAGAACTTGTTAAAAACAGCCATATTTTCTTTCTCTATGGATACTGCTAGTGGCTCAGATGTACATGCAAATCCTCATCTGTATTCATTCCCATCGGGATTCTGGTGTTAAAAAGCATTATGTATTTAGATTCCAGTTGTCGTAATCTTTTCTCCCTATTTCCGCCTCTTCTCATTTTTGGTATCTGATCTATAACAAAATAGGTTAAATCTTGTAACCTGCCTTTATGTGCCTCATTCATATGGCGAGCCACCGGGTATGTCTTGTCATTATTTTTTATTGCTCGCATATGTTGTAAAATACGGACGTGGACCATGTGAATGATGCTTCCTATGTACAACTTAGGACAGGAGCATTTTAAAATGTAAATCACATGGGTACTTCAGCAGTTTAAAAAACACCTGATTTTCCATGGATTTGCCATGTATGGAGAGTTTATTTGCTTAGTGTTTTGGGCAATAGAACAGGCTTTGCACTTTTGGCATTTGTAAAAGCCTGGATTCTCCTTTAACCAGCTGCCCGATTTGATTACTTCCGGGCTGCTGTCCACCAACTCCTGTCTCATTGATTTTGCCTTTTTAAAGGTTACCTGCGGCCTCCGTTTGACCACAGCACCAAGCATGGGGTCACTCCTTATCAGATGCCAGTGCCTACTCACACAATCTCTCACTTTTGTGTGGTAGGCACTGTATCCTGTGATCAGTCTTATTTCATCATTATCCTGTCTTTTATTTACTGCTCTTTCTTTTTTAGGTGACAACAAGTCTTCTCTTTTGATGCTATTAACTTTTTGTAATGCTTGATTCAGGACCTGTTTTTTGTAGCCCCTTTCCTCAAACCTTTGCGTTAAGCTATCCTGAGCTTCCTCTAATGCCTGCCTCTCGCTGCAGTTTCTTTTCATCCTAAGATGTTCCGCATAGGGAATACTCATTTTAAGGTTGATGGGGTGAAAGCTATCAGCGTGCAGGATAGAGTTTCCTGCAGTGTCCTTCCTCTACGTGCGTGTATGCAATGTGTTCTTCTTTATATATATTTCAAGGTCTAAGAATGTAACTGACGTCCTGTCTATGGTGTGTGTGTGAATTTGATATTCAGTAAGTTGTTATTTAATTTCTTAATAAAATCTTTTGCTGACTCCTCTGAGCCCTCCCACACTACAAACAGGTCGTCTATAAACCTTTTCCATATTACCACATTTTCGTTCCATTCCTGTGCATGTTCAGTCATGAGCACCTGCTCCTCCCACCAGCCCATATGCAAATTAGCATAGCTGGGGGCGAAGCAGGTGCCCATCGCCATACCACGCACCTGTCTGTACGTCTCATTTCCAAACAAAAAGCAATTGTTTTCTATGCACATTTTGCCCATCTCAATTAGCATTCTGGAATGTTTATACAAAGAAATGTGACGTGTGTCCAAAAAGTGACGCGTAGCATTTAGTCCTGCTTCATGCTCGATACTCGTATATAACGAGATAACGTCTAAAGTTATTAACAAGTAGCTATCTTTCCAAATTAGTGTTTCAATCTTATTTAGAAAATCTCGAGTGTCTTGTATATAAGCTGGAAGTTTTGCAACAAAATCCTGTAAGAAGTGATCCAAATAAGTTGACGTTGTCTCAAATAAACTTCCTTTAGCGGAAATTATCGGTCTCCCCGGTGGATTGTCTTTGTTCTTATGAATTTTAGGGATTAGATATAAGATCGGTGTTACCGGGTTATCTATCTTCAAAAATAGATACTCTCCTTGAGATAACAGGCATAATCCCTCCAACGTGCCAATTCTTTATGCAATTTGTTCTTAATTTCCGTAAAGTTACTGTAAGGAATCTTGATGTAACAATTTTTATCACTGAGTTGTGATGTTGCCTCTTTGTTGTACATTGTTAGTGGCCAGAGGACCACATTCCCTCCTTTGTCCGATTCTCGGACCACTATATTCTTATCCTTTTTTATCTTGTCCATAACTTTGATGTACTTCTTGTCTTGAGAGGTGAATTCCTTTTCAAAGTTCTTGTTTGATGTTAATGCTAAATCCTTTAAATCTTTTATCACAGCCTCTGAAAACGAGTCAATCAAATCTCTTGGCACATTTGGAATAAAAGTGGTTGTTGGTTTAAAAGACGTTTTCACTCCTTTGCATGTATCAATTCCCAGGGTCTCCATTGTGTCTCTCAATATCCCCTCTGGTTGCAATCCTTCACATTCCATTTCTAGTTCATGGATCTCTTGTAGCATTTGGAAATCTCCAACCTCAAAATTTAAAATTTCTCCTTTTGTCTCTTCCACATTTCTAAATTGATTTTTTTGAGAAAAGAATTTTTTTAATTTTAGTTTCCTTATAAACTTAAAGAAATCTATGCGTGTTTGTCAATAGTCAAAATTGGTTTTTCTGCAGTATGACAATCCTAATGATAGTATATTGCTTTCTTCTTCAGATAACACCAGATTTGTCAGATTTATCACCATTGATGGATTACACTTTATTTGCGACTGTTCCTTTCCTTTGTTTTTGTTCCAGACCTTAGCTCCATTCCATCCTCTCCTGTTTTTGCGCTTTCTCTGTGATTTTTTCCTTTCTGTTGTTGTGGCCTCTTTCTGTTGCTCTGTGATCTGTCTATGCCTAAAAAAAGAAATTCCTCAACTACTGTTGGTATTTCTTCCATATTCTGGGCCGCACCTGCGCATCATCTTCGGAGCCAGTCTCCTCGTCAGAGCTTGCCACCGAACTTCTTTCAGAAGCACTGTCATTTTCTTTATTGTGGGGTCCTTGCTTTCTCCAAGTCCCAGCTTTCCCAGATAGTCCCTGTCTCCTGATATTGTCGAAGCGGCGAGCAAAAGTATAAATCTGTCCTCTCTGGTAATCCAGTTTATCTCGAAAAATGTTGTTGCTTTTCTATCTGTGATAGTTTGTTCTTGTTTTTTTAATTTAACTAATAATTCCGTCTCAAATTTATCCGAGACATCTGTTTTTATCATTTGAGATAGTTCGGATTCGATTTTCTTTATTTCATCCAACAATTTATTTCTGTCCTTTTGTGCGTATTTAATGAGTATCTTCATCCTGTTACAGGATGATTCTGCGTTGTTTGCGGCCCACTCTTTTAACATCTCGGGGTCAGGGTTTTCGAATGTTGGTGCCACCAAAATTCTCAGCCCTCGTGGGACCCTCCCGACGTCCAAATATCTTTCCAGGGACCTTACTTCCCACCATTTGGCAACCTCTCCTCGTTTCAATTTCTCCAATTTACTCATTAAGTCCTGGGCACTTGCATCTGGAGTTACTGTTTGTGATTTTTCTTTACGGTTCACATTAATGCTAATATTATCGTCAAACACTGAGTTTGCTGCCTCCTCTCGCTCTTGTAGCCATGTATCCATAATGGCTCACTTACGTACACGTACACGTTAGTCTAGGCACCGTAATATATTCTCTTGAGAATCTTTGTGTATTTTTATAGACCAATGTCCCACCGGGTGACCTCCCCGGCTCCTCTCCCCAATCACTTTTATTTTCGGAAAGACCGTACTCCGTGGCACGGGTCTCACCCGACTGCAGGCGTCCTCCGACTCACTGCTTTCTGGCTCGTTCCCTCCTCGCGGTGATTCTCTCCCAAATCTGCTTTCAGTGCTTTATATATATATACAAACTCCAATCCTTTCATATAACGCACTTCAGACACGAAGCAGGCACAGACTCCTTCAAGGTGTGAATATTTATTTATTTAATTGTTCCCTTTAACATATAGAGGCCACTGCCTCATCCATGATGTGTTTCGACCGCCAACACGCAGTCTTGATCACATAAACACGCTGTGTTAACTTGTAGCCTTTTAAAGCATCTTACACCACGTGTTCCCCCTGATAGACATAGTCAGCATATTGTTTAATGTTAACTTCTTTTTGCTTAAAAAATAACATTATTGGTAATAGCATATTGTTGAGTATTCTACCATTGTCAACTTAAACAAATACCTCTCACATTATGTTGTCACAGTGGTGTCTCATGTTCATCATAACATATATTATAGCCTTCAATTGCTTGCTCTATGACCACATCCATGTATTTTTACTTATAGCAGTTCATCATTATTGCATGCATAAATGGTGTAGTCTGTGGCCATCTGTTATGTTGGATCACATATTTATGTAGTAGAATACCTCTAATATGAGGTGAATCCTAGGTATATATATTAACCAAAATATGCTAATGCTCATAATTTATACTTTTGCAACCACGTTCTTGACAAAAAATGTTTACATTAATATTCAGTGTATGTTAACATATTATATATGCAGTATGTCCCGAAGCCTAATGATCCACATTAAAATTAATAAAGTGCAAAGTGCTAAGAAAGTGCAAATAGTGTATTAAAGTGCTTAGATAGAGAAGCCCAGCTTAATACCAATTCATATTGTAGTACAAATACAGTTATCCCTCTGCTTAAATATGATGAAGTGACGATTTCCCTATGCAAAAAACAAATACCCATTAGGACACCATTTGTATCCTTGATTATCAATTTTGATTAGTTCCGGCACTATCAATATCATCTTTCCAAATCTATAAATTTAATTTAAAGTGCTGATGTAAAGGTGAGGTAGATAATATAATAAATAATTATATAAAGAGTCTTGTGTCTTCTTATATCTGAAAACTGAAGCAGAGAAATTCTTTCTAACATCTTTTGATTATAGTTAAATACAGTGCACTTTTGTAATTCACCATCGTGGGGCCTGAATCAGTTTCTACCATTACTCTTTCTATTTCCATTTACAGTTAGGATCATAAAATATTGTGAAGATACTCGCTCGTGTTGAGCCCATTTTGTATTTTTGAATCCAGCTCAAGGATACATTTTGATTCCAGTTGTCTGAGTAGTTTTTCTCTGTTGATCCCTCTTCTTAAAATAGGTACTGCCCCTATTACAAAATATTTAAAATTGGTTAAGTTGTTGTTATGTACCAGTTTAAAATGTCGTGCGACAGGGTAAAATGGATCAGAGCTTACTATTGCTCTTAAGTGCTGTAATATTCTGCTGTGTACCTATAAGTTTGTGCTTCCCATGTATTTTAAACCACCCAGACACTCAAGCACATAAACCGCGTACTCAGTTCTGCATGTATAGTGCCCTCTGATATTAACTGTTTTTTCCGTAAACGCTGGTGTATATCTAGTCATATTAATACCAACTTGACATGCTCTGCACGAGCTACATTTGTAAAATCCATTCTTGGGGGACAACCAATTCAAGCTCGAACTCATTTCAGGGCTGCTGCTAACCAAAGAATTGTGCATGGAGGGAGCTCGTCTAAATGTGAGTATGGGTTTGACAGAGAGGACTTGGCCCAATGTAATATCTGTTAAAACAATGGGTCATTGTTTATTGATGACGGATCTTATTTGCCTCTCTTCTTTACAAAACGTTGTAACAAGCCTAATGCCATCTGGTTTGTCTGGTTTTATGCAATCCTCACACGACTGTGTTTGATATTAGTAGAAGCCTTGAAAAGAATAGACTCCCTAGATTTGGCATTGGCTTTTATCTTGGCTTGATTCAAACTAATTGAGTCATAGCCTCGTTCTAAAAATCTGTCACTGGCCTCCTTTTGACATATCTCCAGTTCAACCTCTGAGCTACAGATTTTACGAATTCTGAGGTATTCTCCATATGGGATACTATGGATGAGATGTCTAGGATGTGAACTTATGGCAAGGAGAATCAAAATCCCTGCTGTTATTTTTCTATGTAGCTTTGATTCTACTCGACCATTGTTAAGATATATTTGTACATCCATAAACTCTATTGCTTGGCTACTGATTTGTGCTGTGAATTCCAGATCAATGTATTTGTATTAATTTGTTCCACAAATAATGCATCACTCTCCACAGATCCCCTCCAAACAATGAAAACATCATCAATAAAAAACCTCGAATAGACCACATGGTTGTTCCAATCTTGATTATGTTTCACCTTGAGAACCTGCTCCTCCCACCAGTCCACATGGAAACACGTGTAACTAGGGGAGAAGCAGGCTCCCATAGCAACCCCCTCAATTGTTGAAAGATTTCCTTATCAAACATAAAATAGTTATTGGTGAGACATAAGTTGATCATTTTTAGCAACATTTGATTGTGGTTGTAAAAACAAATTGGTCTCCTATCCAAAAAGTGCTTTACAGCGTTTAATCCATCTTTATGTTTTATCCTTGTATGTAGTGAGGACATTTCCATAGTAATAAAAATTTAATCATCTTTTCAGGTCATTTGGTACAATTTCTTGAGAAAATAGCCTGTGTCTTTTATGTATGATGGTAAACTGGTAACAATCTCCTACAAAACATAATCCACATACTGGGAAATTTTCTCAAAAAGACCCCTTTTTGCTGAAATGATCGGTCCCCCAGGTATTGGTGAGGTCCCTTTATGTACGTTAGGGATAAAGTATATTACTGGAGTAACTGGGAATTCATTATTTAAAAATCAAAATTCATCTTTTGGGATCAGTCCTTCTCATCTCCATCGAGTCAAATCGTTTTTGACTGCAGATTTAACAGCCCTTACTTCTTGCGGTGTAGATCTTTTGTAACATGTTGTGTCATCTAATGCCTTTAGGCCTCCTTAAGATATTCTGTTTTGGGCCATAATACCACGTTACCACCCTTGTCCGATTTGTTCTTAATAATTTCAGTAAATTAAAATATTGTTTTTCCCGAGGTTTCCATTTACTTTTGACTGTGTTCTTCTTCCGAATGAGCTTCTTTAGTTCTTCTATCACCGGATCATTGAATACATCAACTGCATCCCTCGGCATCATTGGAATAAATGTTGAAACTGGCTTACATGGGCTTTCAAATGTTTCTGAAATATTGACACCTGCTCTATTGATTACTGTTGTGTGGACATTGTCATATTGTGTATTTGTTCCTCATCCCCGAGTGTTTCTAATGCCTTCAGTGCTTCCACAACCAAAGCCTGTAATGTGCTCTGTTGAATATCGCACATCTTGCTTACTTTAGATGGCCGAGCAGTTGCATTTTTGAGTTTGAAGAATTTTATCAGTTTCAGCTTTCTTATGAATTTAAAGACATCAATTCTGGTCTGATTGTAATTAAAGTTGCTTTCGGGACAGAAGGTAAGACCCAGATCCAATAATTGCATTTCCGCTTTTGTTAATTGTATGTCAGTTAAATGGATAACTGTCTTGTCATTAACTTTTACTTTCACCTCCGCTTTCTGGCCTGCACTTTTTTGTTGACGTTGACTCCTTGATTTCCTCCTCTCCCTTTTATTTGATTGCTTCGCACCTTGTTTGTATTGAGGATTCCGTGGGCTTAATGTTTGTCTGCGATCCTGCCTTAAAAAATCAAGCGCCTCTGCCAGCGTGAAATTGTTGTTTTCTATGCTTTTCTTGTTTTTCGCCGAATCATTGCCATCCTCCGAGTCAGTTCCGCTCTGTATAGAGCTTAAATCGGAAGCTGATGTTCCTTCAGTTACATAAGTGCTGCTAGTAGCATTCTGACTCACAGCAATGGAGCTGGTTAAATGTTGTCGTTTGGCAGTGTCAAATTTTCTTTAAAAAGTAAAGATTTGCCCTGTTTCGTGATAATTTTTATCTCTTGCAAATGTAAACGCTTTTCTGGTCTTAATATCATCCTCATGTTTTTTTAAACGTTCCATTATTTCCTGCAGCTTTTCGCGATCAACTCCTTTTGTTCCAATCCTTCTAATAGGCCATTTATACGTTCAATTTCCTTCAGCGTTGTGGCACGATCAATATCTGCATATTTGATTAAAATGAGCACCAATTTCATTGACACCTCCAAATTACTCTGTGCCCATTTTCAAAGCTAGGCGACACCATAATGCGTAGCCCTCGAGGTACTCTTCCTGCTTCACAATAATTTTCCAGGGATATCTTCTCCCTCCACTTGGTAAGCTCAGTTCTCATGTTCTTTTCAAGTAGTTTCAAAAGTGTCCTCACATCCTTTGTTTCTGTGGTGTCACTGGGTATTGTATTTCCTTTGTCCCTAGTAACTTCCGGTAAATTCAGAAACAAGGATTCTGCTGCGGCTTCCCTGTCTCGCAGACATCTTTTCAAATAGCGGGACAACTGATTGCACACCTACCCACCTGTCAATTTGTGTGTTTTCCGACCCGTCTTACCGTTGGTCTTTGCTGTGCTTCATGGGTACTCCGACTCTCGGTATCAGCACCCGACGGGTACTCTCCTCTCCGACAGGGGGTTACCACGGCTGTTCTCCTGCCTTATCAAGTTGCAAAAGCACGTTGTCAGCTGTATGCCACACAACCTTCTTCCAGGGAGGGGGTCCGTGATTCAGAAACAGCCATTTTCTGTTTCAATGGAATCCAAACTCCAATCCTTTCATAAAACGCACTTCAGATACGAAGCAGGCACGGACTCCTTCAAGATGCGAATATTGATTTATTTAATTGTTCCCTTTAACATATAGAGGCCACTGCCTCGTCCATGACGGGTTTCGACCGCCAATACGCGGTCTTGATCACATAAACGCGCTACGTTTACTTGTAGCCTTTTAAAGCATCTTACACCATGTGTGCACCCTAATAATAGACATAGGCAACAGACTATACTGAATAGTTAATACATAGTAGTTACCATACACGAACTTATTCATATTTTAAATAAACTTGGTATATAAAACACATTCTTATTGCTGATTCAATTCATTGCTACTGACATGATCATATTGTTTAATTTTAACTTCTTTTTGCCTAAAAAATTAGCATTATTGTTAATAGCATATTGGTGAGTATTCTACCATTGCCAATTTAAACAAATACCTCTCACATTATGTTGCCATAGTGTTGTCTCATGTTCATCATAACTTATATTATAGCCTTCAATGTCTTGCTCTGTGACCACATCCATGTATTTTTACTTATAGCAGTTCATCATTATTGCATGCATAAATGGTGTAGTCTGTGGCCATCTGTTATGTTGGATCACATATTGATATAGTAGAATACCGCTAATATAAGTTGAATCCTAGGTATATATATTAACCAAAATATGGTAATGCTCATAATTTATACTATTGCAACCAAGTTCTTGACAAAAAATGTTTACATTAATATTCAGTGTATGTTAACATATTATATATGCAGTATGTCCTGAAGTCTAATGATCCACATTAAAATTAATAAAGTGCAAATTGCTAACAAAGTGCAAATAGTGCTTTAAAAGAGAAGCCTGATAACAGCACATCTTAATACCAATTCATATTGTAGTACAAATACATTTATCCCTCTGCTTAAATATGATAAAGTGCTGATTTCCATATATATATATATATATATATATATATATATATATCAGAAGAAAATATGCCGAAGCCCAGTTCCAGGAATCACAAATGCAACAGAAGAAAATATACAATGTATGCTTTAAATGCAAGAGTCACGTGGGGGCATGGTTTTTAAAGAAGCACACAGTCACTTTATTGACAAAGCTGCCTCACCTGTGAACAAGGCTCATTGAGGAGTTGAAACGCATCAGGATAACACCATGAGAGCATGCTGCTTTCTGAATAAATGCATTTGTGATTCCTGGAACTGGGCTTCGGCATATTTTCTTCTGTTGTTAATTGACAGGCTGCTCCGTGCCTGTTGTCGCCAGAGGCCGCCCTGCAGGGTTGGGGGCTCCCTTTGCTCGGAGGTTTCTTTTGGACTTGAAATGGGGAGCATGACCCGCTTGCCTTGATGCCTGCCAAAGGATTTACCCGGTTACTTAAGGCTGAGGTGAGCAAGGGATAGGAGAAGAGGTGAACCATTCTCCTCTTGACTTTTCCAGGACACACAGCAACATTTAGAATTCTATTTTTAACAACGTTGTGCTCAGAAAAGAATACTGACTGTGCCAAAGGAAAGTGAAAAATGCACGTTACTCGATTTTTGTAAGAACTTTATTTTCACAAATTGCACAGGAAATATAATCATGTTTCATTAAAAAAACACATCGCAGTTGGCAAAGAATGAAATTACATTCTCCGTGCATTGTGGGACATGTATGCTTTAAATGCAAGAGTCACGTGGGGGCATGGTTTTTAAAGAAGCACACAGTCACTTTATTGACAAAGCTGCCTCACCTGTGAACAAGGCTCATTGAGGAGTTGAAACGCGTCAGGATAACACCATGAGAGCATGCTGCTTTCTGAATAAATGCATTTGTGATTCCTGGAACTGGGCTTCGGCATATTTTCTTCTGTTGTTAATTGACAGGCTGCTCCGTGCCTGTTGTCGCCAAAGGCCGCCCTGCAGGGTTGGGGGCTCCCTTTGCTCGGAGGTTTCTTTTGGACTTGAAATGGGGAGCATGACCCGCTTACCTTGATGCCTGCCAAAGGATTTACCCGGTTACTTAAGGCTGAGGTGAGCAAGGGATACGAGAGGAGGTGAACCATTCTCCTCTTGACTTTTCCAGGACACACAGCAACATTTAGAATTCTATTTTTAACAACGTTGTGCTCAGAAAAGAATACTGACTGTGCCAAAGGAAAGTGAAAAATGCACGTTACTCGATTTTTGGAAGAACTTTATTTTCACAAATTGCACAGGAAATATAATCATGTTTCATTAGAAAAACACATCGCAGTTGGCAAAGAATGAAATTACATCCTCCGTGCATTGTGGGACATGTATGCTTTAAATGCAAGAGTCACGTGGGGGCATGGTTTTTAAAGAAGCACACAGTCACTTTATTGACAAAGCTGCCTCACCTGTGAACAAGGCTCATTGAGGAGTTGAAACGCGTCAGGATAACCCCATGAGAGCATGCTGCTTTCTGAATAAATGCATTTGTGATTCCTGGAACTGGGCTTCGGCATATTTTCTTCTGTTGTTAATTGACAGGCTGCTCCGTGCCTGTTGTCGCCAGAGGCCGCCCTGCAGGGTTGGGGGCTCCCTTTGCTCGGAGGTTTCTTTTGGACTTGGATATATATATATATATATATATATATATATATATATATATATGTATATATATTCCAAAGATCCGCAAAGTAATGCGCGCTCTCGGAAGTTGTAGAAAAGCAGTTTTATTTTTTTCAGTGTAACGCATTTCGAAAGATAAACTTTCTTGATCACACACTGAACGTTGTGACAAGGGACGTAGCTTGAGGGACATACTGGTGCATGCTGATGTCACAGAGCCCCGTGATTTAGGCATACATAACCTTAAGGGGTTTTACCCCTGTGGCCATTGTAAGGCATGCCGTACCAGCCACATGGTCAAGGAATTCAGTACACCAAACCATAGTGGAAATAAAATCATATCTCAATTTCTTACATGTAGTACAGCGTACGCTATCTACGTTTTGGAGTGTCCATGCAGAAAAAGATATATAGGGAGCACAACTCACATGGTCAAGAAAAGGGTCCTTGAACATCTAAGGGCAATAACCAACAAAGACCCTCACTACCCGGTAGCACGTCATTTTGCCGACTACCACCTGTCCAATAGTTCCCTATTACGCTACTTTGCTATAGAACATGTACAGAAGGGTCCGAGAGGAGGTAACAGAGAACTAAAACTTAGAAAACAAGAATCTAAGTGGATTTTAGATCTCGAGACCAAGTACCCGAAGGGGCACAATCAGGATGAAGAATTAGCAACACATTTAATTGAGGAGTAATATGTGTTTAACATCTGTTCTCCATTGGTGTTTTTCCTTCATGATGCTTAAATAACTGTTTTACAATGTGTACAGATATATTAATATGTATATACACATAATTTTTAACCCTTAATTTTCTTGTTTCTTCTTTCACAGGAGGAAAGGAAGGGGCCCACCGAATTTCCAAGGGCACATCACGGGCCGCCTACCCTTTTTTACCCCTCTTTTGGGAGTGCACCTTTTGATGGATAGATAAGAACTTTTTACCTTATTTATTATTTTCACTTTATCACATTGTTTACTTGGTACTCGTGGACTATGAACAGAGGTTTTCTTGCCATTTGGCATTAGCATCGCTTCACTGTACACTGCACAACTTAGGTCAGGGACATGTAGGAAGTGCAGTTGGATGTCCAGCCTGAAGCGGAGTCTATGAATTTAGTTCCGCATCACTGTACATAGAGAGCACACGACCTTTACTGCCTTGGAGGAGCCCACGTTCGTAGTAGGGGCTCTCTCTTATGTGTGCCCCCATATTCCTAACGGTTTTTTGCCACTTGGCGCTAGTATTGCGTGAGACACACTAACTATTTCCCTGACCTTGCTCGCAATATGAGCACTCGCCTTTAATGAGAGCACCTGCCACTTGGCGTTAGTAGGGGAGAACGCATGTTAGTATCAGCGTTACCCTTGGTCATTAAGCGGGCATCAAGACTCCTTTGCACTGTATATAGCAAGCACGAGCACTTGGATTTTAGCCTAAGCACTGACAGTGATAAGGGACACCAATACAAGGTTATGATCCTGTTTGGGGACACGCTAATCCATTAAGAACTGTATTCTAATAAGTATTAACAGTTGGCACAAAAGGACAATGGGAAGTGATCCCTTTACTTTCGTCTTTCCTTCTCTCCTTTGGACCATCTAATGACACTTACATTATGTATATTAATAATGTACAAGACATTATATTGTTTTTCACTTTTCTTTCCTTTGAAAAGTGCAAATTGAATTACATTATGTATTGCAATAATGTATTGGTGAGCTATGCAACCTTTTACAACCAGGCAACAGTGTATTAACTTTGTGGTATGTATTATAATGATGTTCCAATATGGCCGCCACAGTTGTGATTCAGTGAATGTTGAATTTCATTGTAAGTCCACTTTCTACACCTAGTACCAAGAGTATGTATTGCACCTTGTCACAACGTTCAGTGTGTGATCAAGAAAGTTTATCTTTCGAAATGCGTTACAGTGAAGAAAAATAAAACTGATTTTCTACAACTTCCAAGAGCGCGCTTTACTTTGCGGATCTTTGGAACATTATTGCCGGTTTGAGCTTTGCCGGCTCAGTGCGCCACCAAACAGCGGGCGGATTTCCTGGGAGGGGCTTTCTAGTATTGAGTATATATATATATATATATATATATATATATATATATATATATATATATATATATATATTTATATATATTATCTACTGGCGGTCGCCAGTAGATAGTTATAGTTAGGACCTATTTTCCATAGGAAATCCGCAACATTCTATTTGAAATAACTTCGGCGCCGGTTGACAAATCTTCGTGAAAGTTTCCAACTTGTTGGGACGCTCCGGTCCGCTCCTATCCTGAAAGTCTCGGGGTGATTCGTCAAGCGGGGGCCGAGAAAAAAGGGGGGTCCCAAAACGCATTTTCCCGATTCATTTTTCCATAAGAACCTTTAGTCGCAGCTACAGCCCGAACTGCTGAACGGAATGACACCAAATTTGGCAAAGAGGTAGCCCTTGGTTCAGTGTCGTGCCTTTTGCTTAAATGGTGTAAATCCGTTCAGTAGTTCCTGAGAAAATCAAAAGTAAAGTCACATATATATCTATGGCCGAGTAGGGTCCGCGTACCCTCCCGATCACGAGCTGCATGCTAATTGGCTGTCAAGTGGCTGTCAACACTACAAATCAGGAAGTGTTGGCAGCCATTTTGTCCCTCGGTAGAACCGAGGGGCAGAAACAAGTGCGCAAAGCGCAAAAGGGGGCAGGGTAGAAACACCCTGACCCCTAGGTCTGCTCAGGGGTCCCACAAGGACCCCCTGGGCAGAAAAAGCATTTTTTTTTTTTAAATCAGCGGGATGCGCTTAGGGTGCGCGGATCCCGCCGAGAAAAAAAAAAGAAACAAGTGCGGAAAACGCACAAAGGGAACAGGGTAGAAACACCCTGACCCCCTAGGTCTGCTCAGGGGGTCCCACAAGGACCCCCTGGCCAGAAAAAAGCATTTAAAAAAATCGGCGGGATGCGCTTAGGGTGCGCAAATCCTGCCGAGAAAAAAAAAATCGAAGCGCGGTCTCCCGCGCTTCGATGGTATTTCGCCCCCGGGTGGGCCAAGTCCCGGGGGCATATGGGGGTTTATTTATAATATGTGGGGGGTCTCTAAGGCCCCCCCAAGCCCCGGGGACTGCCACCCCCCGGGGCTTTGAAAACAAAATGGTGCGGGAGGGCTCTCGGCCCTCCCGCAGTCCCGGGGACCGCCACCCTCCGGGGCTTCTTTTTTTAAAATTAATAGTACCTGTGTGGGGGGGCTCCAGCCCCCCCACATGCCCCGGGGACCGCCACCTCCCCGGGGCACTAACAAAATAAATGTGGGGGTCCGTTTCAGACCCCCGAAGCCCCGGGGACCACCACCTCCCCGGGGCTGTGCACAGGATGGGAGGGGGCCCTCCTGGAGCCTGTGGTGGCCCTGGGGACCGCCACCCCCCAGGGCTGGCTCCTGCAGTGTCCCGGGGTGCCTACCCCGGGACACTGCTGTTTGCAATGGCAGGACGGGAGCCTCGCGGCTCCCGCCCTGTCATTGCAAACTGCTTTGCTTCATTGAAGCGAGAGCAGGTTTCCTGCTCTCGCTTCAATGAAGCAGCAGATTGCTTTCCACAAGGGGAGCTGCATGTCAGCAGCTCCCTTATGGAAAGCAATGCCGGCTCCCTCAGGACGCGGGGAGCCGGCGGGACCGTGCGGGGATTGGGGACCCCCACGGTCCCCAACTAGTGGCCACGCCCCAGGGGATGGGGTCCCCGGGGCTATTAGTGGCTTGGGAGGGGGTCCACGCAGCCCCCCTCCCCAAAAATAAAAAAATTTGAAGAAAAAAAAAAATTGGTTTTAAAAAGAGGGCATGCCCCGGGGATGGGGTCCCCGGGGCCAATAGAGCCCAGGGAAGGGGGCCACACGGCCCCCTTCCCGTATTGTTTAAAAAAAAAAAATCATCAGGCCCCGGGGATGGGGTCCCCGGGGCCAAAAGTGGCCAAGGAAGGGGGCCACGCAGCCCCCCTCAATACAAAAAAAATACAAAAAAATAAAAAGACCGGCATTGTGCCGGAGGCCCGCCCCCTCTCTGCAGCAGTCTGCAAACGCACCCCTGGCGCGTTTGCAGATGGGGAACGATTCCCCTTGAATACTGGGGGTCCCTGGGGCCAACTAGCCCACCAGGAACCTCCAGTATGCGCCAGGGGCTGCATTGCAGAGAGGTGTACAGAGGCCACGCCCCTTTTACACCTCTCTGCAACGCAGCTCTGTGGCGCTTTTGGAGGTACATGGTGGGCTAGTTGGACTCCAGGGACCCTCAGGATTCAAGGGGACTTAATCCCCCAACTTAAAATGCGCCACGGGCGCGTTTGCACAGTGGTGAAGGGAGGGCGGGGCTTCAGGTGACATGTGTTCAAACAGGCCCCGTGGAGCGTTTTAAGATGGGGAATTAAATCCTCTTCAATCCTGAGGGTCTCTGGGGCCAACTAGCCCACCAGGTACCTCCAATAAGCGCCACAGAGCTGCGTTGCAGAGTGTTGTAAAAAGGGGCGTGGCCTCTGTACACCTCTCTGCAACGCAGCCCCCTGGCGCATACTGGAGGTTTCTGGTGGGCTAGTTGGCCCCTAGGGACCCTCGGGATTGAGGAGGAATTAATTCTCCAACTTAAAACACGCCACAGGGCGTGTTTGCAGACATGTCACCTCAGGCCCCACCCCTTCCTTCACCATTGTGCAAATATTCCTCTAAAATCAGCCGAACTACGAATTCCGATTTACTCACCTATTATCAGGAGAGACCTCAGTGCTGCATCTTTGAGCCCAGTACTGATCCTAAAAAGTAATTTTAACCGTACTTACCAGTAACTTGAATTTCCTTCCATAGGATATCATTGCCTGCTTTTTGCTGAAAAAGTTTCTAAGTGTCGATTTTTGAAACATACAAATATTCCTCTAAAATCAGCAGAACTACGAATTCCGATTTACTCACCTGTTATCAGGAGAGACCTCAGTGCTGCATCTTTGAGCCCAGTACTGATCCTGAAAAGTAATTCTAACCGTACTTACCAGTAACTTGAATTTCCTTCCATAGGCTAACATTGACTGGTTTCACTTGGAAATTCTTCTAAGTGTGGAGTTTTGTAACTTTATAATATTCCTCTAAAATCAGCTGAACTACGAATTCCAATTTACTCACCTGTTATCAGGAGAGACCTCAGTGCTGCATCTTTGAGCCCAGTACAGATCCTGGAAAGTAATTCGAACCGTACTTACCAGTAACTTGAATTTCCTTCCAGAGGCTAACATTGACTGGTTTCACTTGGAAATTCTTCTGTGTGGAGTTTTGGAACGTTATAATATTCCTCTAAAATCAGCCGAACTACGAATTCCGATTTACTCACCTGTTATCAGGAGAGAACCCAGTGCTGCATCTTTTAGCCCAGCACTGACCCTGAAAAGTAATTCTAACCGTACTTACCTGTAACTTGTATTTCCTTCCATAGGAATCCATTGTCTGGTTTTCAGCAGAAAAGTTTCAAAGTGTCGATTTTCACAAACTACAAATATTCCTTAAAAATCGCCTGTATGACTTAAACGCATTCTTTCAACTGTTTATAGGAGATGCACCAGTGCTGGATCCAGGATCCACCACTGAGTAAGAAAAAGTAACGATAACACTACTTACCTGCTAAGTGAATTTCCTCCCATAGGATAACATTGGTGATTCTATGTGAAAAAGTTTCTAAGTGTCAACTTTTAAAATACAATAATATTCCATAAAAATCACTACTGTAAACAAAACGCTTTTACTCAACTGTTTACAGGAGATGTCCCAGGACTGAATCTAGGATCCAGTCCTGTGGTTAGAAAAGTAATCCATAAAGTAACTAATTGCATTTAACTAGAAATTCACATTGAGCTCAATGTTGCATTGTGTTTGAAATTGTGTTGCCCATTACAACAACTGTAACTACTGTACTTAAAAGTCTATTGCCTATTTGCAAAGTATTTAAACTAAAGTAATTCATTCTGAGAAAGTATATTTTGTAATGTAATGTATAATGTAATTACAATGTAATTTAATAAATAAAATATCTAAAAATAAATAGTTTAAAAAATGTAGTAAATCAGTATCAAAAAAATAAATATAACAATTAATACATTTAAAAATTGTCATTTACAAAACCTTTGAAATTCACTGAAAAAAACCATATGTTTCAGACATGTTATAGTTAGGAATTAGCATTTAAAAAACCTTTGAAATTCACTGAAAAAACCATAGGTTTCAGGCACGTTATAGTTAGAAATTAGCATTTAAAAAACCTTACAAATTCACTGAAAAAACCATAGGTGTTAGGGACAGTTATAGTTAGTTGGACATTGCACTTGTACAAAACCCGTGAAATTCCCCTGTTATAGTTAGTTCAGCTAACTATAACTCGCGCCCCCGCAATGCACTGCAGATGACGTCACATATTACATCACTCATGACATGGTCAGTGACATCACTGATGACATCACTGATGACATCTCAAATGACATCACTGATGACATCACTGATGACATCATCCACGTGATAATCTGATGCACCTCCTCACACCCTAATATAACCTTTGATACACCCACTCTAAATTACAGACTGCCATTCGCAAAACCATAGACACTCCAACACCAATAACTACATACCCACTCACTGATTCTTAGGTCTACACACACATCCACTCACTCACCCGTACAGTCACTCATACTTACGGTCACTCAGTACAGGACTATCATATGCACTCATACTCCTATATAGACACTTAAACACCGCCACTCATCCATAGAGGTACTCACACACCTAGTCCGTCATACAAATAATTAAACACACTGCCATTTACTCACCTATACAGTTATCCACACACCAGCTCACTTACTCATACAAATACTAGCACATTCTTACGCTCTTATACAATCACTGATACAAGCACACACTCATCCATACAGTCACTCTCACAATCACACACTCTCGCTTATAGCTATTTATATACTCCAACACACATATATACTGCCTTTCACAAATGTAGTTACTCACACATGTACCACTGAGATATACATTCACTCACTAACACACCCATACACACACTCACCCACCCATTCAGTCCATCACAGATGCACTCTTGAAACCATCCACCCAGTGAATCACTGTAGGAGAGTAGGATCTGCCTCTTATGTTGCCCCCACTTTTTTCTGATGTTCACACTGGTTTCTGGCTATAGTCAGGCTGGGACCCTGCCAATCAGGGCCCCAGCCTCTCTGTTCTCTCTAAACGACTTGGAGTGCACTCTAGGTGCACTAGTGATTGGATACTGTGGTACCTTATGAGTCCCTAGTATATGGTACCTTAGGTGCCAAGGGCATAGGTACTGCACAGGCCTACCAGGGGCTGAAGCATGTATTATGCCACCCCTGGGAAGCAGACTAAATCTGACACCACAGGCCTGCTACTGCAGCCTGGGTAAGGTGGTGCATGCACCCCTTACTGTGATATAGGCTATCTATATCACTACATAGATACACACATATAAACCTATAAGTCACTCCTATGGCAGGCCTTATCAGTCCTGAAGGCAGAGTGCTTGGTTCCTATGTGAGAGGGTGCCCCTGCATGAGCAGAGCCCCTCTGCAGCATTCGGAGACCCTTCTCTGAGGCTGTTTGTAGTGCAGCCTGACCATATACTCTTAAGCGCATTATAACCTCGCGTTAAATGCTAACTTTGGGATGGCTGCACGGAAACATGTCGTGTTTGGTGTCAAACATCTTGGAATACTATCCCCCCGCCAGCTTTGGCGGCGGGGGTAGCATTCCACCCTTCTAGAGGGATAGACATGTACCTACTGTGGAAACACAGTAGAATCCTGAAGAGCCCTGGCATCACAAAATGGATGCCACCAGTCACAGACACTGGGCTGCCCTCCTGCTGATGACCGAAACTCGCAGTGGAGGGAGCCCAACAATAGGTATCCTGTCACAGGAGGGTGTGACCACCTTCCAGACAGGGTTTAGTGTATTGGGGCTGGGTGGGTGCACTCCTAGAGTGCTTTGAAGTCCTGCACTGGAGGAGCAGAAGGCTCCTCTGTGCATATGCCAGTTAAACCAGCTCAGGGGCTACCTGCCCCTGCTCTGGTGCGAAACTGGACAAAGGGAAGTGGGTGTAGCCAGCCCCTCCCCTGACCCTCCCATAGGTGGGGTCATAGAGCTAGTCCCTCCCTTTCTTTTAGTATAAGAGGGGGAACCTGTGCATTGCAAACTAGATACCCCTGGATGATGCTCTGAAGAAGAATCCTGGACTTTCGATGTTCCACTACCTCTGGAAGACTGAAGAATCTCCCTTGGAGGCAAGGAGTGACTCCCCTGCTTGGCAGGCACCAAAAACTACAACGACAGTCGCAAACTACGCCGCTCCCGCCAGAGCCCGAAGTCCCTGCAGCCCAAGATGAGGATTGCCTGACTTCCCAAAGGCCATCGTGAGTCCCCAGTGAAGCTGAGGCCAGTGGACCCCACGAGTAATGAGGAACCGCAGTCCCTGGGTAACGTGCACTATTGTCAAGTGCAACCCCTTCATGACATTCTACGAACCTGTGCTTTGGACCACGTGTGGTCCCAGCCTCTAGCATAAATCCCTCTGAAGATCAGAGGCCTACCTTGTCCCGAGTGACCGTAGGCCCCTGTTAAAGGAATCCTCCCGAGGTGTCTTTGCAATCCCTTGCCAGCCAGCTTGTGGGTCCCCTGAAGACTTTTCTAAAGAACCAAAGGGCTCCCCTGGTTGCATCAGGCCTGCCCTGACTTAACTTTGCTGGGTGAGTTCCCCAGATCTTGCTGGTCTGCACCATTGACTTTTTATGCTTTCCACAAGACTTGCTGCTACCAAGGCTTGTTGGCTCCAATCGGGTTGCCGACACCACAGTCAGCTGCAGACTTCGTGGGACACGCCGAATCCATCTCCTGGTTGTTGTTGACACCTCCTGGACCTCGTGGCCAAAGAGTCAAGATACCCATGAACGACATGAATCTGCCGACGACGGTGGGCATTCATCTTCCTTGCCCCGAGTCACTGCCCAGTGACTTTGAACACTGTCCTCTCTGCTTTCAGGTCTTCCTTCTTCCGAATCCAGGCTTGGATTCCACCGGACACTTCTTCGGACTTCACAAGCAGCAAGTCTTCATTGGCTCCCATTGAAAACGACGCTGCGACCCGACACCAAAGGACACTTATGCACCCGGCTTCCCTGGGTGAGGTAACTCCAGCACTACAGTGCTCCTGTGGGTGTTGGCCCTAGAACTACTTACCCTGTAAGTGACTTGCTTGTAGCTACTCCCGAAGTGCCCTTAAACTCTTAATTTCTAACCGCGACTTGCCGCATTGAAGTCAACGGCGATCCGCGCCTGTGTTCACGCACTGCACGCATCCCCCGTGGGTCCTTTACTTACCTGCCTTGGGTGGTTTCGTGAGGCCCCAACACTTCTGAAGGCCCTGGGCCTTGTCCCTTTGCAAGTCGTTGTTCTTAAGTTTCTTTTTTAGTATATGGTCTGGTACGCCCCTAGGGCCCAGCCATATTTGTGCTTAATTTATTGTGAAACACTGATTTGTGCATATGTTCTTGACTTCTAATCTCATAAAGAGATTAGTAGAGAGTTGTTTAGTAATAAATACATATATATTTTATATATATACCTGTGTGGTGTATTTTCATTTGGTGATTCAAGAGATTGTGTGATAAAACAAGCTGCTTTACATTCCTCCAAGACTTAGCCTGAAGGCTGCTCTCCACAGCTACCACTAGGATAGCTTTCTATAAAGGTTGTCTTAAACCTACCTACCATAAGAGTCGAATTTTACTGGTGCAAGGTGTCCACTTTAACTAGTGAACAGCATATACCAGGCCAACTTCTCACGTTGGTGGCAGCGTGTGGGATTCCAGCTTGCTATTGTTTTACCAGAAAATCTCTATTTGAATTACTAACTGAAAACCACTATAGGTACTCAAGGTACATATAAAGTCAAGCTTAGTATCAATAAGTTCTACTGAACTTAGAGCTGTGTGCCAAGGGATAGCACACCCTTTCTACAGCTCAAGCTAGTATCAGTAGGCCACAAACTAGTGTAGGTAGTACAACACTGCACAACACTAGAATGTCCTTAAAGGGTGGACCCAGTGGATCCACTCAGCCTCAGTATAAGGACATGGCTTTCTCTGAGTTGAGAACCATGTATGCTGCAAGGCACCTGAAGCTAGGACAGAGTCCCTCCACACTACACCTGATAGATCTGCTGACAGCAGATGATCTTAGATTAGCTCTAGGAGCTAATGGATCTGAATCAGTGGGTGGGTCAATTACAGTGTCTGGGTCAGATGATGACATCTGGATGACCAAGACTCTGTGATTGTAGGGCCAGGTCCCAAGGGGTCTGAACAGGACAGAGGAATTCTCCCTAAGAGAACTGACATAGTGGAGTACAGGCCTAGGTCCCTTTCTAGGGAATCTGAGCACTCCAATTACTCTGGCAGTGAATCTGTCTACCAGAGGAACTCCTACTTCTCAAGAAGAGAGACCTCCTCTGACAGAATGTAGAAACTGCTGCAGTATGAGGAAGCAAGGTTTGCCCTCAAAACCAAGCAGTTGGCATTAGATAAGGAAGCCCTGGAGCTCCAGAGAGCTTCTAGAAAAGAGGGGTTAGAACCCCTGGTGGCAGCAACAGTGTCCCTAGAGGCAGAGAATATATTCCAGACCATAGGAACCTGAGCAAGGTTGTTCCTCCCTACCAGAGTGGGGATGATATCCATAAGTGGGTAACTGCTATGGAAAGGGCCTGTAGAGTACAACAGGTCCCCCAAAAGCAGTGGGCAGCAATCTTGTGGCTCTCCTTTTCAGATAAAGGTAGAGACAAGCTCCTCACTGTTAGAGAAGAGGATGCTGATGACTATGAAGTCCTGAAGAGTGCACTGATAGATGGGTTTGGCATAACCACTGAGCAGTACAGGTTGAAGTTCAGAGACACCCAGAAGGCACAGACTCAGGACTGGACTGACTTTGTAGATTGTGCAACCAAGGCTCTGGAGGGTTGGCTGGTTGGCAGTAGGGTTACTGATTTCAAGGGATTGTATAATCTAATGATGAGAGAACAGATCCTTAATAATTGCCAGAACCAGTTGTTGCATCAATACCTGGTGGACTCAGATCTGACCTCTCCCCAAGAATTGGGAAAGAAGGCAGACAAGTGGGTCAGAACCAGGGTGAGGCAGAAAACCCAGAACCAAGGGGGTGACACAAAGAAGCAGGATTCTAAGGGCTCTGAGAAAAGTGGGGATAAGTCAAAAGACCAGAAGTCTTCACAAGGGCCCCAAAAATCGGCATCTGGTGGGGAGTCACAATCCAACAAGGGAAAAGGCCAAAAGAAGCCCTGGTGCAAATCCTGTAAACAGAAAGGGCACTGGACTTCTGATTGTAACAAGTCCAAAGACCAAACCACCACCACTCCTGCCCCTAAGGCAACTGTTCCCCCTAGTTCAGCTACTGGTGGAGGTGGTACACAGAATAAGGGTGTAGTAGGGTTGACCCTGGGTTCTGAAGTGGACTCTGGCCTAGTCAGAGTACCCACTCAGGCAATGCTGATTTGCGATGGAGACATGGACATGTCCTTCCTTGTGAGCCCCAGTAATCTGGGCAAATACAAACAGCAGCCTGTAATAAATGGCAAACAGGCTTTGGCATTTAGGGACACAGGTGCTAGTGTCACCATGGTGGCAGAGGATCTTGTGGACCCTGGACAGATCATCCTGGGCGAAATGTACCAGGTGACCAATGCAAGCAATGTCAGGACCAACCATAGTCTGGCAGTTGTGAATTTCTCCTGGGGAGGGGTAACTGGCCTCAAGAAGGTTGTAGTCAGTGCAGACCTCCCTGTAGAATGTCTATTGGGCAATGATCTAGAAACTTCAGCCTGGTCTGAAGTAGAGTTATGGACTCATGCTAAGATGTTAGGCATCCCTGCAGAGGTATTTGCTGTGACCAGGTCACAGGCCAAAATGCATGACACTGAACCAGCTCTGGATCCTGAAACCATGGACCAGATGCTTCCCAAGAAGAGGAGCAGTAGGGTTAAGGCAGTGCCTTCCCCTCTGTCTCAGATCACTGATTCCCCTCTTAAGGGAGGAGGAGCAGCTCCTGAAGAAGGAACTGCCCCAGAGGAACTTGAGCCTGATCAGGTTGAGTTCTTGGGGGCAGGGGGCCCTTCTAGGGAGGATCTGAGTAAGGAGCAACAGTGCTGCCCCTCTCTTGAACCCCTCAGACAGCAGGCTGCTGCTGAGGCTGCTGGGAGTGCTAGTGGGTCCCATAAAGTTTATTGGGATGAGGGACTCTTATATTCTGAGGGTAGAGATCCCTGGAGCCACCAGGAGGTTGGTAATACCTCAGAAGTTTAGGGGGTTCCTCTTGACCCTAGCACATGATATCCCTTTAGCAGGTCACTTGGGCCAAAACAAGACCTGGGACAGGCTTGTTCCACATTTTCATTGGCCACATATGTCAGAGGACACAAAGGAGTTTTGTCGCTCCTGTGTCACATGCCAAGCCAGTGGCAAGGCAGGTGGCACTACAAAGGCCCCCTGATACTACTACCTGTGGTGGGGTTACCCTTTGAAAGGGTAGGGATTGACATTGTTGGTCCCCTTGACCCTCAAACTGCATCTTGGCACAGATTTATCCTGGTGGTCGTGGATCATGCCACCAGGTACCCAGAGGCAATTCCCCTGAGGACCACCACAGCCCCTGTGGTGGCAAGAGCCCTCATTGGAGTTTTCTCCAGAGTGGGTTTCCCAAAGGAGGTCATCTCTGACAGAGTAACAAACTTCATGTCAGGATATCTGAAAGCAATGTGGAAGGAGTGTGGTGTAACTTATAAGTTCACCACCCCTATCACCCACAATGCAATGGGTTGGTTGAACGTTTCAACAAAACCCTGAAGGGAATGATTAAAGGACTCCCAGAGAAGCTTAGGCGGAAATGGGACCTTCTTCTTCCCTGCCTGTTGTTTGCATACAGAGAGGTTCCACAGAAGGGGGTTGGTTACAGCCCATTTGAGCTTCTGTTTGGGCATCCTGTAAGAGGTCCATTATGTTTGGTAAAAGAGGGCTGGGAGTTACCTCTCAAACCCCCCAAACAAGATGTGATGGACTATGTACTTGGTCTCCGCTCCAGGATGGCCGAATACATGAAAAAGAGAACCAAAAACCTGGAGGCCAGTCAAGAATTACAAAAAGCTTGGCATGACCAAAAGGCTGTGCTGACTGTGTACCAGCCAGGACAGAAAGTGTGGGTGTTGGAGCCTGTGGCCCCAGCAGCCCTCCAAGACAAGTGGAGTGGCCCCCATACAATAGTTGAACAAAAGGGAGAAGTCATCTATCTGGTGAATCTTAGAACTCCCAGGAGCCCCCTGAGGGTGCTCCATGTCAACAGATTAAAGCCATATGTTGACAGGGCTGACATGAGCTTGCTCATGGCAACTGATGAGGACCAGGAGGAGGAGAGTGACCCTCTCCCTGACCTGCTCTCACAGAACCCTGATGATGGGTCAGTAGATGGTGTTGCTTTGGCAAGCAGCCTCACTGACCATCAGCAAACTGAGTGCAGACAAGTTCTGCAACAGTACAGACATATGTTTAGCCTGACCCCTAGTCAGACTACCTGGTGCACCCATGAGGTGGACACTGGAGACAGTCTGCCTGTCAAGAGTAAAATCTACAGGCAACCTGACCATGTCAGGGACTGTATCAGGACTGAAGTCCAGAAAATGTTGGAGTTAGGTGTGATTGAGCCTTCAGATAGCCCTTGGGCTAGCCCAGTAGTCCTAGTACCCAAGCCTCATACCCAGGGTGGTAAGAAAGAAATGAGGTTTTGTGTAGACTACAGAGGCCTCAATGCAGTCACCAGGACTGATGCCTATCCCATACCAAGGGCAGATGAGCTGATTGATACTTTGGCCTCAGCCAAGTATCTAAGTACATTTGACCTAACAGCTGGCTACTGGCAGATCAGATTAGCTGATGATGCAAAAGCCAAAACAGCATTTTTGACCCCTGGTGGGCACTACCACTTTGTGGTGATGCCCTTTG
Organism: Calotriton arnoldi; assembly: GCA_963921515.1. NCBI lineage: Eukaryota > Metazoa > Chordata > Amphibia > Caudata > Salamandridae > Calotriton > Calotriton arnoldi. Next base: position 157,445 of record CAWUFW010016271.1, read on the forward strand.
GATTGAAAAATGCACCTGCCACTTTTCAGAGGTTGGTGAATAAAGTTCTGGCAGGGATGGAAACTTATTGCTCAGCTTATCTAGATGATATTGCTGTCTTTAGTTCCTCCTGGCAGGATCACCTGGTCCACCTCAGAAATGTTTTGGAGGCCCTGCAGAAAGCAGGCCTCACTATCAAGGCCACTAAGTGCCAGATAGGGCAGAGTCAGGTTGTGTACCTGGGCCACCTTGTGGGTGGAGGCCAGGTTCAGCCTTTACAGAGTAAAATCCAAACCATAATGCAATGGGTTGCTCCAACCACCCAGACACAGGTGAGAGCCTTCTTAGGCCTAACTGGGTACTATAGGAGGTTTGTGAAGGGATATGGATCTATAGTGACCCCCTTGAATGATCTGACCTCAAAGAAAATGCCAAACAAGGTTCAGTGGACAGCTAGCTGTCAGAAGGCATTTGAAGACCTAAAGCAGGCCATGTGCACTGCCCCCATCTTACAGAGTCCAGACTACACCAAAAAGTTCATTGTCCAAACAGATGCTTCTGAGCTGGGTGTGGGAGCTGAACTGTCTCAACTGAATGATGAAGGTCAAGACCAGCCAGTCGCTTTTATTAGCAGAAGGCTGACCCCTAGAGAGAAACGTTGGTCAGCTATAGAGAGGAGGCCTTTGCTGTGGTGTGGGCCCTGAAGAAGCTGAGGCCATACTTGTTTGGCACTCACTTCATAGTTCAGACTGACCACAAGCCCCTCCTATGGCTTAAACAGATGAAAGGTGAAAACCCAAAACTTTTGAGGTGGTCCATTTCCCTACAGGGGATGGACTATACAGTGGAACATAGGCCTGGGACCCAACATGCCAATGCAGATGGACTCTCAAGGTATTTCCACTTAGAGAACGAAGACTCAACTGGTCAAGGTTAGTTTAGTGTCCCTGCGTTTGGGGGGGGGGGTTGTGTAGGAGAGTAGGATCTGCCTCTTATGTTGCCCCCACTTTTTTTCTGATGTTCACACTGATTTCTGGCTATAGTCAGGCTGGGACCCTGCCAATCAGGGCCCCAGCCTCTCTTTTCTCTCTAAACGACTTGGAGTGCACTCTAGGTGCACTAGTGATTGGATACTGTGGTATCTTATGAGTCCCTAGTATATGATACCTTAGGTGCCAAGGGCATAGGTACTTCACAGGCCTACCAGGGGCTGAAGCATGTATTATGCCACCCCTGGGAAGCAGACTAAATCTGACACCACAGGCCTGCTACTGCAGCCTGGGTAAGGTGGTGCATGCACCTCTTACTGTGATATAGGCTACCTATATCACTACATAGATACACACATATAAACCTATAAGTCACTTCTATGGCAGGCCTTATCAATCCTGAAGGCAGAGTGCTTGGTTCCTATGTGAGAGGGTGCCCCTGCATGAGCAGAGCCCCTCTGCAGCATTCGGAGACCCTTCTCTGAGGCTGTTTGTAGTGCAGCCTGACCATATACTCTTAAGCGCATTATAACCTCGCGTTAAATGCTAACTTTGGGATGGCTGCACGGAAACATGTCGTGTTTGGTGTCAAACATCTTGGAATACTACCCCCCCGCCAGTTCTGGCGGCGGGGGTAGCATTCCACCCTTCTAGAGGGATAGACATGTACCTACTGTGGAAACGCGGTAGAATCCTGAAGAGCCCTGGCATCACAAAATGGATGCCACCAGTCACAGACACTGGGCTGCCCTCCTGCTGATGACCGAAACTCGCAGTGGAGGAAGCCCAACAATAGGTATCCTGTCACAGGAGGGTGTGACCACCTTCCAGACAGGGTTAAGTGTATTGGGGCTGGGTGGGTGCACTCCTAGAGTGCTTTGAAGTCCTTCACTGGAGGAGCAGAAGGCTCCTCTGTGCATATGCCAGTTCAAACCAGCTCAGGGGCTACCTGCCCCTGCTCTGGCGCGAAACTGGACAAAGGGAAGTGGGTGTAGCCACCCCCTCCCCTGACCCTCCCATAGGTGGGGTGTGAGAAGTTGGCCTGGTATATGCTGTTCACTAATTAAAGTGGACACCTTGCACCAGAACAATTCGACTCTTATGGTTGGTAGGTTTAAGACAACCTTTATAGATAGCTATCCTAGTGGTAGCTGTGGAGAGCAGCCTTCAGGCAAAGTCTAGGAGGAATGTAAAGCAGCTTGTTTTACCACACAATCTCTTGAATCACCAAATGAAAAGACACCACACAGGTATATATATCAAATATATATGTATTTATTAATAAACAACTCTCTACTAATCTCTTTATGAGATTAGAAGTCAGGAACATAGGTACAAATCAAATGTCATCAAAATAAGTTAGCACAATCAAATATTGCAATCTTAGTTTGGCTAGACCTAGGTCTGGAGCAGTTAGAATCGAGGGACCCCCAAGAACCACCCCAGGTAGTTGTAGGAGACCCACAGGGGACGGACGCGGTGTCCTGGCACCAGTGCGAGTCCTGTACGAGTCTATGCGAACAGACGCGATTGAGATTTCAATGTTAAAGGTCCCTTGCGTGTTCGAGGCGAACACACCGATCGGTCCTTGTATGAGTCGAAGGACGCGGTTACAGATAGAGTTGCAAGGGAGATGGACGCGCTGTGTCTAACACAGACGCAACCCTTGTACGAGTCAGCGCACTGGAGATTTCAATGTTACAGGCCCCTTGTGTGTTCGAGGTGAACCCACCGATCGGACTCAGTACGAGTCGAAGGACACGGTTACAAATAGAGCTACAAGGGAGATGGACGCGATGTGTCTAACACAGACGCGAACCCTGTACGACTCAGCGCAATTGTCGCATTTAGAAAATAAGAGTTTTAGGGCACTTCTAGGGTAGCCACAATCAAGGCACTTACAGGGTAAGTAGTTCTAGGGCCCACACCCACAGGAGCACCGTAATGCTAAAGTTACCTCACCCAGGGGAGCCGGGTGCATAGGTGTCCTTTGGTGTCAGGTCGCGGCGCCGTTTTCAATGGGAGCCAGTGAAGACTTGCTGCTTGCGGCGACAGAAGAAGTGTCCGGTGGAATCCAAGCCTGGATTCGGAAGGAGGAAGACCTGAAAGCAGAGGGGACAGTGTTCAAGGGCACTTGGCAGTGACCCGGGGCAAGGAAGATGAATGCCCACCGTCGTCGACAGATTCAGGTTGTTCACTGTTGTCTTGACTCTTCAACCACGAGGTCCAGGAGGTGTCGAGGACAGCCAGGAGCTGGATTCAGCGTGCCCCCCAAAGTGTGCAGCTGACTGCAGTGTCGGCGACCCGATTGGATCCAACAAGCCTTGGTAGCAGCAAGTCTTGTGGTGGAACGGAAAAGTCAATGGTGCAGACCAGCAAGGTCTGAGGAACTTACCCAGCGAGGGTAGGTCAGGGCAGGCCTGGAACAATCAGAGGAGCCCTTTGGTTTCTTTGGACAGTCTTCTAAGGACCCACAAGCCGCCTGGCAAGGGATCGCGAAGATGCCTCAGGAGGATTCACTCAACAGGGGCCCACGGTCACTCGGGACGGTGTAGGCCTCTGATTTAGGGAGGGATCTCTGCTGGAGGATGGGAACACACGTGGTCCAAAGCACAAGTTCGTAGAACGTCGCGAAGGGGTTTCACTCGACAATAGTGCACGGTACCCAGGGTCTGCGGTTCCTCATCGCTCGTGGGGTCCACTTGCCTCAGTTTCGCTGGGGACTCACGATGGCCTTGGAGAAGTCAGAACATTCTCTTCCTGGGCTGCAGGGACTTTGGGCTCCAGCGGGAGCGGCGTAGTTTGCGACCGTCGTTGTCGTTTTTGGTGCCTGCCAAGCAGGGGAGTCACTCCTTGACTCCAAGGGAGATTCTTCAGTCTTCCAAAGGTAGTGGAACGTCGAAGGTCCGGGATTCTTCTTGTAGAGCGTCATCCAGGGGTATCTAGTTTGCAATGCACAGGTTCCCCCTCTTATACTAAAAGAAAGGGAGGGCCTAGCTCTATGACCCCACCTATGGGAGGGTCAGGGGAGTGGGTGGTTACACCCACTTCCCTTTGTCCAGTTTCATGCCAGAGCAGGGGCAGGTAGCCCCTGAGCCGGTTTGAACTGGGGTATGCACAGAGGAGCCTTCTGCTCCCCCAGTGCAGGACTTCAAAGCACTGTAAGAGTGCACCCACCCAGCCCCAATACACTAAACCCTGTCTGGGAGGTGGTCACACCCCCTTGGGACAGGATATCTATTGTTGGGCTTCCTCCACTGCGAGTGTTGGTCATCAGCAGGAGGGCAGCCCAGTGTCTGTGACTGGTGGCATCCATTTTGTGATGCCAGGGCTCTGCAGGATTCTACCGCGTTTCCACAGTAGGTACATGTCTATCCCTCTAGAAGGGTGGAATGCTACCCCGCCGCCAGAACTGGCGGGGGGTAGTATTCCAAGATGTTTGACACCAAACACAACATGTTTTGATGCAGCCATTCCAAAGTTAGCATTCTACCGCGAGGATATAATGCACTTAAGAGTATATTGTTTAACCGCATCCACAAACAGCCACAGAGAATGGACTCTGAGAGCTGCAGAGGGGCCCTGCTCAGGCAGAGGCACCCTCTCACATAGGAACCAAGCACCCTGCCCTCAGGATTGATAGGGCCTGCCTTAGGGGTGACTGATAGGTTTAAATGTGTGTGCAGGAGAGATATAGGGAACCTATATCTCAGTGAGGGGTGCTAGCACCACCTCACCCAGGCTGCAGTAGCAGCCTGTGGTGTCAGATTTAGTCTGCTTCCCAGGGGTGGCATAATACATGCTTCAGCCCCTGGTAGGCCTGTGAAGTGCCTATGCCCTTGGTACCTAAGGTACCATATACTAGGGACTCATAAGGTACCACAGTATCCAATCACTAGTGCACCTAGAGTGCACTCCAAATCGTTTAGAGAGAACAGAGAGGCTGGGGCCCTGATTGGCAGGGTCCCAGCCAGACTATAGCCAGAAACCAGTGTAAACATCAGAAAAAAAGTGGGGGCAACATAAGAGGCAGATCCTACTCTCCTACATGGGGTCATAGAGCTAGTCCCTCCCTTTCTTTTAGTATAAGAGGGGGAACCTGTGCATTGTAAACTAGATACCCCTGGACGACGCTCTGAAGAAGAATCCTGGACCTTCGACGTTCCACTACCTCTGGAAGACTGAAGAATCTCCCTTGGAGTCAAGGAGTGACTCCCCTGCTTGGCAGGCACTAAAAACGACAACGATAATCACAAACTACGCCACTCCCGCCGGAGCCCGAAGTCCCTGCAGCCCAAGACAAGGATTTCCTGACTTCTCAAAGGCCATCGTGAGCCTCCTGCGAAGCTGAGGCTAGTGGACCCCACGAGTGACGAGGAACTGCAGTCCCTGGGTACCGTGCACTATTTTCAAGTGCAACCCCTTCACGACATTTTACGAACCTATGCTTTGGACCACGTGTGGTCCCAACCTCTAGCAGGAATCCCTCCGAAGATCAGAGGCCTTCCCCATCCCGAGTGACCGTGGGCCCCTGTTGAAGGAATCCTCCCAAGGCGTCTTTGCAATCCCTTGCCAGCTGGCTTGTGGGTCCCCTGAAGACTTTTCTAAAGAACCAAAGGGCTCCCATGGTTGCTCCAGGCCTGCCCTGACTTACCCTTGCTGGGTGAGTTCCCCAGACCTTGCTGGTCTGCACCATTGACTTTTTATGCTTTCCACAAGACTTGCTGCTACCAAGGATTGTTGGCTCCAATTGGGTTGCCAACACTGCAGTCAGCTGCAGACTTTGTGGGATACGCCGAAGCCAGCTCCTGGTTGTCGTCGACGCCTCCTGAACCTCATGGCCGAAGAGTCAAGACACCCATGAACGACCTGAATCTGCTGACGACGGTGGGCATTCATCTTCCTTGCCCAGAGTCACTGCCCAGTGACTTTGAACACTGTCCCCTCTGCTTTCAGGTCTTCCTTCTTCCGAATCCAGGCTTGGATTCCACCAGACACTTCTTCGGACTTCACAAGCAGCAAGTCTTCATTGGCTCCCATTGAAAACGATGCCGCGACCCGACACCAAAGGACACCTATGCACCCGGCTTCCCTGGGTGAGGTAACTCCAGCACTATGGTGCTCTTGTGGGTGTTGGCCCTAGAACTACTTACCCTGTAAGTGACTTGCTTGTAGCTACTCCCGAAGTGCCCTTAAACTCTTAATTTCTAACCGCGACTTGCCCCATTGAAGTCTACGGCGATCCGCGCCTGTGTTCACGCACTGCACGCGTCCCCCGTGGGTTCTTTATTTACCTGCCTTGGGTGGTTTTGTGAGGCCCCAACACTTCTGAAGGCCCTGGGCCTTGTCCCTTTGCAAGTCGTTGTTCTTAAGTCTCTTTTTTAGTATATGGTCTGGTACGCCCCTAGGGCCCCAGCCATATTTGTGCTTAATTTATTGTGAAACGTTGATTTGTGCATATGTTCTTGACTTCTAATCTCATAAAGAGATTAGTAGAGAGTTGTTTAGTAATAAATACATATATATTTTATATATATATACCTGTGTGGTGTCTTCATTTGGTGATTCAAGAGATTGTGTGGTAAAACAAGCTGCTTTACATTCCTCCAAGACTTAGCCTGAAGGCTGCTCTCCACAGCTACCACTAGGATAGCTTTCTATAAAGGTTGTCTTAAACCTACCTACCATAAGAGTCGAATTGTACTGGTGCAAGGTGTCCACTTTAACTAGTGAACAGCATATACCAGGCCAACTTCTCACAATCACCCACTCACACATCTATGCACAGAGTCGCACACACCCCACCCACACAAACACTCAGGCACCCATACAGATACTCAGACAACCAATCAATAACTCATATAGACACTCATGTAGCTATTCACAAACCCATGCAGCCACTTACACAGCAACAGACAGACGGATACAGACATTCACCCAGTTTAGTCACTAACCCATGCATTCAGTAAGATATGTTTAATCACTCACTTATAGAGTTAGTCACGCACCTACTAAATCATCCATACAGACACTTATACACCCACTCATTCTTCAATACGCCTTTCCCTATATATATTAAAAATATTTAAACTTTACAGAAACACACAGTCACTGGATGATGTCATCAGTGATGTCATTTGAGATGTCATCAGTGATGTCATCAGTGATGTCACTGACCATGTCATGAGTGATGTAATATGTGACGTCATCAGCAGTGCATTGCGGGGCGCGAGTTATAGTTAGCTGAACTAACTATAACGGGGGAATTTCACGGGTTTTGTATGAGTGCAATGTCCAACTAACTAGAACTGTCCCTAAAATCTATGGTTTTTTCAGTGAATTTGTAAGGTTTTTTAAATGCTAATTTCTAACTATAACGTGCCTGAAACCTATGGTTTTTTCAGTGAATATATATATACATATACACACACATATATATATATATTTTCCATATGACTTTTGACGAGAAAGACGCCCAGCACAACGGGTCGGGGCTTGCTGGCGACGTCACCGCCTCAATATTCCTAACAAAACCCATGCACACTCCCTGCATGCAAGTCGAGCCCTCCAAACGAGAGTGGTTTCAAACTTCTTTATTCCAGCAGGTAAGCCAGCAGCACAACAGCCTGCATTACGCGTTTCAATCCCCGCGGACCATAATCATATGCAAATTTGAGGGGGCGGTGTTTGGGGAGTTTAAATACATTTCAGAGTCAGACAGCATGAAAGGACTCAAGTATAGGTGCTCTCTCTTTTTCGTGAATTACACTTCTAGTCAGTGCGTGCAATCCACTGTTACTCATATTGGGGAAATCAAGACATCAATGAAAGTCCATACTCTCTTCAATCTACTGCTATTGCACAATTTTATCACAATATTCGAGTTGGACAGTCCATGATCAAAATTTTCGAATTCATCTGCACTTCAATAACCATAATGCATTGCACCTGTGATTCCAAATCACTACATCATTCCTCAAAGTCCATAGTACTCAGTTCATTTTTCTGAGCAGAACCATGCCTTCATAAGCCTCATGTGTATTCAATTCCGTGTAGGGCTAAATGGCAAAGTTTAATTCAGTTCGTTTCCCAAACATTCATCCTCGTGTGCTTGTCATTTTGATTGTAAATATCTGTACCCGTTTGTTCAAAGTCATGTTAGTCCTCCACTCTCAACGTGTAAGAGGTAATCCTCCTGCAAACACTGGCTGATTCCAAACTTTTGTCAAAATAATCAGCAGGCAGGCCTCCTATTCTCACATATGAGTACTATGGACTTTGAGGAATGATGTAGTTATTGAAGAGAGTATGGACTTTCATTGATGTCTTTTGATTTCCCCAATATGAGTAACAGTGGATTGCACGCACTGACTGTAAGTGTAATTCACGAAAAAGAGAGAGCACCTATACTGGAGTCCTTTCTTGCGGTCTGACGCTGAAATGTATTTAAACTCCCCAAACACCGCCCCCTCAAATTTGCATATGATTAAGGTCCGTGGGGGATTGAAACGCGTAATGCAGGCTGTTGTGCTGCTGGCTTACCTGCTGGAATAAAGAAGTTTGAAACCACTCTCGTTTGGAGGGCTTGACTTGCATGCAGGGAGTGTGCATGGGTTTCGTTTGGAATATATATATATATATATATATATACATATATATATATATATATATATTGTTTTTTTTTCTTTCTTCTCAGCATGCAGTGGCATTTCAATTGAGTGATAACAGGAGCGGTATCAGGGAGTAGTAACCCTTGGTCCTGATGAATAGCCTTGGGGTAGGGCTTGAAACATGTTGACCTGTGAAAATCAGGAACATAAAGTCCACTGAGTTTCTATTTTCCCCATTTTTTAACCATACCGGATAGAGGTACAAATAAAACATTTTTCCTACTAGCCAGGCATTAATTTTACACACCCCCCACTCCTATTTTTCCTTCCTTTACCATATAGACTAACACCAAAGTGCTCCCACATAACTTGTAGATCGTTGCACGCCCTGTTCCGCAGCAGAACAGGAAGAACCCAATAATGAAGCACGCCACCAAGGGAAAACTCTGGTGGGTGAGGGTTATCTAAAGAAAACCTTCCGTTTTCCAATACACCCAGATGGGAAAGAAAGTCTCAAGCGATGGATGGGCTCTTTTTGTTTACAATAAAAACGGGAAGCCAGCAGAAAAAATCTCCATTTACTATAGCAGAAAGTCGCTTCAGTAATAGCAGCTCTCCCATTAAAGATGCCACTGTGTTTGTAGCCAATTACTGCTATGAGTTTGTAACTAATCTTCCCCTCTATTTCATAGGATGGAGAGGAGCAAGGTGCTGCTCATGCTGGGGTGTGGTTGCAGTGTTCACTCAGGTTCAATGAAGTCTGTGTAGGTCTGAAATATTTCAATCAATCACTCCATTACAGTTTGTATGACCTACTCTTTGCTACTTCTGGTGCCAAGAAGCACCTGGTCAGAAAGGGCATGGAACACTCACCAGCTGCTGGCTTTCGAGCCCTTCGATCGACAGTGCTGCTTCAAGTGGTCTAAACTTCAACTTTAGACTTTCTCTGGGAATCAGCACCATTTTGAACTTGTTTCTGCTATCTTATTGTTTTCAGTTCCAAATGTGTCAGTGTCATGGGACTATTTTATACAGAATTATTAAAGATTTTGTGTGAGCCTCCTGATGTTGCGGATGGTCACGCTGGCATAGGCTCTTTAACTATCTAATCGTTCCAAATCCCTGGGATTCTAAAAACACCAATCTCGGCTTTGAAACACATAGCAAAAAAGACTGGCAATGCCTGGTGCACCTATCCCTGCTGTGTAGAAATAAAGCTTTTCACCAGAATCCGACTTCAGATCTGCCATCAATGCATTTCTGTGGATGTAGTGCTCCGCTCACCAGCATCCCACATGGCCTTTTGACCTCCACTAAAGAGTGTACTCTATGATGTGGCACAATGAAGAAAGAAATATGGGGCACATCAAGACCCTATCATGTGCTAGGATATTTATGTGAAACCTATATATATTCACTGAAGAAGAAAAAAAAAAATCAAAGGTTACAGGTACGTTCTAGTCAGGCTCAGATTTCACTTGTACAAATCCTTTGAAATTCAGCAGTTATAGTTACTTGAGCCAACTATAAAACTTAAACCCCGGCAATGCACTGCTTACGACCTCAAATATTTATTTTTTTGATAATCAACTGTATTAATTTTGAGAGAACAAAGAAAAGTTTAGCAGCAACAGCACAGTACACAGGTCCATATATATGGCATTGCAAGTATATTGATAATATTATACAATATGCACAGCGATCAAGCACATCACTTGTTAAAACAAGCAGTCCATCGAAAGTAAGGAGCTAACCCCATGGACCCCATTAACCCAATTGGTCCGTCCATTTACCCCATATCTTTTGGTATTTGGCCAGGCAGCCCCTGGCTTACGACCTCAAATATTACATCACTCATGACATGGTCAGTGACATCACTGATGCCATCATTCAGTGAGTGAAAGTGTTTTGTAAATGTTTGAGACTGTATTAGTTAAATTAATATTCTTTCTAAACTAGTAATGAGTGATACTGTTTTTACAATAGGTCATCTGAATGGGTGTGTGACTATCAGTGTGGGAGTGGGTGTCTGAGTGCTGTATGTGTGTATAAGGGTGTGTGTGTGAGTAGCTGAATGGGTGTGTGAATGACTGTTAGTGGCTGTATTGGTGACTAAGTGTGATTGGCTGTATGGGTGAGTGAGTGGCTAACTTAGTGGCTCTATGGGTGGGGGAATGTGTGAGTGGCTCTTTTGGTGATTGGGTGGCTATGCGAGTGGCTCTATGGGTGGGTGAGTGGGTGTGTTATTGGCTGTTTGAATGGATGCATGGGAAAAGTGAGTGTGTGTGAGTGGCTGTTTTGCACAGTAAGTGCCTGTGTGACTGGCTGTATAGGTGAGTGGGTGTGTGACTGCTTGTATGGATGTGTGAATGGGTAAGTGGTCAACTGGATAAGTGAATGGATGTGCGAGTAGCTGTCTGGGTAAGTGAGTGGCGGTGTGAGTAGCTGTATAGGGGAGTGAGTGGCTGTATTAGTGAGCGAGTGGCTCCGAGTCGCTCAATGGGTGAGAGAATGCTAGTGTGGGTGAGTGAGTGGTTGGGTGTGTGAGTGGCTGTAGGGGTGGGTGGGTGCGTAAATGGCTGCATGGGTGGGTGATTTGGCTGTGTTAGTGGCTATATGAATGAGTGGGTGTGTGTGAGTCGCTGAATGGGAGAGTGGACGTATGAGAGTTGTATGGGGTGCGTGTGGTTCTGTGGATGAGGTCATGAGTAATGTCACTGACCAGGTCATGAATGATGTAATATGCGAGGCCATAGGCAGTGCATTTAGGGGGGCATAAGTTATAGTTAGCTTAGGTAACATCTGCTGAATTTCAATGGTTTTGTACAAGTGAACAAGAGCCCAACTATAACGTCCCTGTAACCATTGGCTTTTTTCAGTGAATTTCTATGGTTTTTTTTTAACCATAACTGTAAGCTGTTACCTTTGAAAGTGGGTCTGTGAGTGTCTGTGAGAGGGTGGGTGAGTGGGTGTGTGAGTGAGTGTCTGAGTTCCTGTGTGGGTCTGTGAGTGCCAGTGTATGTCTGAGTAGTGCTATGGATTTTGGGCACTTGCATTACCATGGCCTCTGCTCTCACCAGGAGACGACAAGAAAGAAACCACTCATCACAGTCACTACACATCAGATTGTGCTCCAACAGATCAACTATGAATTCACCTCCAATAAGAATTTCATATCGTTTTTCAACACGGAATACGAGAGGCAACACACTTGCTTTGCCTTCGTCAAGCCCAAGAAGTTAGTATAGTTGTGTTTTACTGAAGTGGAGCTTCAACTGGGGCACCTGCTATGATTATATTTTTAAGTATTTCCCTTTGACTTTTAATTTCTGTAAAATTAGTACCAGGGCAGGAATCTAACCTAATTTTTTCCAATAAGAGTTACCAGTTTTGCCGAAAACCCACCTAGTCCACCTAACTGGAGTACTTTCATTTGGTTAATTAGTAAGTGCTACCTCCTTGGGTAAATGTCTTGTGCAGATTCTCCACTACAGCTGCATAAAGGACCACGAGGTGTGCATGTAATTTCGGCAATGTGAGTGTTTCTCATGCGTCTTCATCCACAAATCTGTGATAACCTAAATCCTCCTCAAGAGAAGACAACGAGACTACCAAGAGGTGAATCTCCATCAAACAAGGGTACTTCCTCTTAACTAAATGAAGTGCTTCTTTGTTTGGTGGAGAGGTCCTTATATTCCTCTCCATCAATAAAGCGTCACCAACAGCCTGGAAACGCGATTGGGGGCCTTTTGTTAAGCTATCCATCAACGTGGGAATAGGCGGGAAGACTGTTACATACTAATAAGGAAAACTGGGCATGGCCAAACGGGCGAAGCTTGCAGATGATTTTGTGCATTTGCATACTCCGGGTAACTAAAATGAGAACCGTGCTGTCCGTTTTTATTTTTTTTCCAAGGGGGGGGCACAGCCCCTCTCGCCGTGCCAAAATCAGCACCCGGTACCCCATACTTCAGGGACTGGGCATGACTACATGGGTGCCCTCGCCCCACCCATGGCACCCAGTGTGCATCGTTGGGGACTTCGGGGGGAGGATGAGGGAGCCTAAACGGTCCACTCGCAGTCCCTACCTGCTCTCCGCCTCCTGGGCGAGCCAGCACTGCTCCTGCACGAAATGCAGCTTCCAGTGTGTGGGAGCAATCGTTTGATCCGTTTCCCTGCAGGCAGGGAAACAGATGAAAACTCTGCTCCCAGCAAGCGGGAGCAGTTTGACAGCTCCTGCTTGCTGGGAGCATTTAGTGTTTGCGCTTGCTTTGCGGGAGCGGTAACAGCTTTTGCCAAGCAAACAGCTATCTCTCGAGGATGGGCACCTCGGGAGATAGAAGAAGCCGGCCTAGGGGGTGGCGGTCCCCAGGGCCATTAATGGCTCCAGAAGAGGGGCCACGCGGCCGCCATCTTTACTATGCATGGGCCAACCCCGGGGAGGTGGTGGTCCCTGGGGCCGTATAAGGCAGTTTTAAATATTACATAGCTCCAGGGAGGTGGTGGTCCCTGGGTGTCCGTGCACCCCCCACCCCACTTTAGTGGTTTCTTTTTTTTGCCCCAGGGTGGTGGTGGTCCCCGGGGCTTCAAACGCCCCCCCCCCCGACTTAAAAATTAAAGCCCTGGGGAGGTAGATGCGATTTCGCGGCTAAAATTTAACTAAAAATGCTTTTTCACGCTGGCAGGGACCCCAGCACCAGATCTAGGGGGTGAGTGTATTCCTACCCTGCCCCCTATTCTTTATTTTTAACTTTTTGGGGGGGGATTTAGCAGAGGCAGAGTCCCAAGATGGCTGCCAAAACTTCATGATTGAAATGAGATCGTGAGGATTCGGAGGATTCATGCTTCTAGATATACAAATTTGGATTTCTTTTAATGACTTTAAAAACTATTAAACGGATTTACACCATATATCAAAAAGAGCTACCTTTCTGCCAAATTTTGTGTAATTCCATCCAGCGGTTCGGCTGTAGTAGTGTGCTAAACCCCAATGGGAATTAAAATGGGAAACTATTTTTTTGCCCCCTTCTCCCTCCCTGACGCCCCAAATCTTTCCATGTTCAACAAGACCCAGTGGAACAGTTTTTGGAGGAACATTTTGTGAACATTTGTCAACCAGCGCCAAAGATATAGGCAAGTCAAAAAACGCTTTTCCTATGGAAACTAGGTCCTCACTATAACTACCTACTGGAGACCGCCAGTGGGTAATAGCTATCTATATCTATCCTATAAGTAAATATAGGGAAGATTATTTTCCGAAGATATAACTTTAACTAGTCAGAGTGCAATTCTTTATGTATTGTTACATTTATATGGCTCTTCTTACCCCAGGTGTGGGCCATAAAGTGTTCCAAGTTGCATCATGTCAGACATCTGCAAATCCTCTTTTGCTTCCTAGAGTAAGCCTAAAGTTGCTATCCATATAGAGTAAAGGGTTTGAGGGTGGTAAGCTGTGTAGGGCATTATGCTCTGAGGAGTCGCTTTTTACAGTTTACGGGACTGATTACAAGGGCTCTGATGTTGAATGCGATATTTATTGTACCCGATAAAATTAGACACTGTGGTGTTAAGACAGTATTGGTGCCTAGCTGGAGTTTTTCCCTACCACACCAAAATCCATGCCCCCAGTATTTATTTTTTATCTGGTAAATTCCATCATGTTAGAGCTTTGGAAATTTTAAGAGGGCACAGACTTTATTGCACCTTTTAATTAATAGGTGCTTTAAACATCACATAAGGAAGCAACACCGCCCATATGACATTTTCTTGGTGAATTTCAAGGTAGAGTGTTATGTCTTGGCTCTAAGGTTCCGGTTTGGTTGAAGGAAGATGGCACTGATGCCATTGAATGTACAACGCAATGTGGCTTTAAGGAGATCAGTATAACTAAGGCTCATTGTGAGGTGCTCTCAGAGTGGATGAGCGGTTTGGATCCTGTGTTTTAGATCTGCAAAGGCCTGCAAAGAGAGCAGGGGAAGGTCTCCAGGTGATACTGTAGGAGCTGTGTAGCTGGGAGAGTGAAAGCACCATGGGGACAGTGAGTGAAGAAAAAAAACTGGTGTTTCAGGATGTAATACTTATCACTATTTTAGGACAAGGTACATAAGCTTCTAATATGTAGAAACTTGAAATTGTTGGATGGGAGAGGTCAGGAGCGGACTATAAGGAGGGAGACAAGGACACACTGCATAAAAGTGATTGATCAGACTAAGATGTACTGGGGTAGTATTAGAAAATTCTTATTAACTTATAGAGAGCCCCTGGGATTCCCAACAACAGCCATATAGTAAAGCAATAGCTTGGACATGCTTTCAAGAACTGCTGTATATGATATAAAGGTGGACACAGGCTGACATCACTACTGCGACGCTCAAGTGTTTGACTTTCTGATCAGAACAAAGCTCAGCCCAGAAGTTATGAAATAAATGGATAGGAGGATGCAATCGACAGTGGACCCGTCACAAATGGAAAGGAAATTCACAGTGGAAGAATAACCCAAATATATAAAATGTAGATCAAGAGAAGAATGCAGAAAATAGCAAATGGGAACATAGTCCAATGACCAGAACTTATAAGTATTCACTCTCAGTCGTGGTTTAGCAACATTCTTCCAAAAGACAGAGAAAAGAGCTGCCAGTGAGAGAAGAAAAAAAAGAGCAGCCAAAGGTCTATAAAAGAGATGGAGGATGGGTCATAAAATAGGGGCAGGACCCAGGGACAGCAGCCAAGAGGCACAGATAGAACTTTGTTGACATCAGATGTGGTCTGGGAGACAAAAACTCTGATTAAGGTAACTGAAATGGGTTATACGGAAACTCTCACATTCAACCTTATTGATGCACTGTCTTACTAGGAAGACTTGGCTTTGATGTCACGCACCAAGAATTAACTGTAGGAGCACTACAATTTTGCGGTCTTCAGAATAATGCTGTTGTGCACACAATGACAGTTCTCATTTATGCAGCCTGTTTTAATTCCTTGAAAGGTGGTTAGCCTTTCCTTTATCTCCCTTAGAAAATGTGATGCTCCTCGGGTACACCCAAAAAAATGCAGACATCATGATGACCGTCAACCCTGTAGGCTGACTTTTTAAAACAATTATTTTGGGCACAGCCATTACAAGATACCCACTTACAGTGCAAGCTTATTGTTTATAAAGATGGAAGCATAATGTGAACATGTGCATGGAACTGGCACATTTTGCACCATGGTAATTTAGACTTACAGAAGCTTTATGGTCTCCGAACCCCTTTTTGGTTTTGTAAATATGAGTTTAAATAAAAACAATAAAAAAAAAAAAAACACAATGGTCAAATGGTATATAAACCCCAAGATTTGACCATGACTGACAACTGGAAGAGGTTGTCAATCTAGAATTATTGCCATAGGTCATACCAGATTGCTGAGCTGATCATTGTCAATCGGATCTATTCTAAAAGCTGTGAAGAAGTACCCTTCACCAAGAGCACATATCCTGCTTCTGTGGCAGAGCTCTGGTAAGGAAAGCTGCAGCTAGCTATTCAAAAGGTATGCTGTGATATCCATCCTAAAATACTCGCTAAGCAGATTTTGCTACTTAAAGCTTAAGCTAAGGTTTAGCATAGCTCTTACAAATAGCTTTAGGGTGTTAGAATGTCAGAAACTCTTCAACAATGTTGGAAAAATTTACCTTGAATTTGCTGACCGTTATATGCTTAACTGCTTTTATTTTTGTATTCTGTGTGGTGCCGTACATGTTTTATGCACTAGACTGGGGATTTTAAAACAAATATTAAAGTACTAGTCCTCGTTTTTGAGTGCGATCTTTATGTTATTTATAAACAAAAGATTCTTTAGATTAATACTGTGACCCTGAACTCCTACAGTGACATGAAGACAGAGCCTGCACAAGACTGCACAGTAGGCTCATGTAAGGGCTGCGGTCCTCAGACTTTCTTGTTCAATGATGGTGCATTGAGCTGCGTCCTTGCGTCAGAAGGTTAGAAATCCTACCCCTGCTGCTCTAGGGCCATATTAAATAGAAGGTACGAGTGTAAGATGGTTTTAAACCACACAGTCTGCCCACTGTGAGCATCTGTTCATACCATTTGCTCTACGTAATGCACCAGCTGCCTTCCAAAAACTTGTTTAATGATATATTTTGTGACATTTTTGTATGTTTTTGTTGTCATTTATTTAGATGACCTTATTTTCTCTGACTCGTTACCAGAACATTGGAAGGATGTAAGAGTGGATTTAGAAGCACACCGTATCCATTCATTCTACGCCAAATTGGAGAAATTTTACTTGGAGACAACCTTTATTTTTGATATTTTATATAGAGCAAAACTTGGCCCGAGGGCCTTGCACCAGATTACGATCCACAAGGTCAGATTCATTTTTTTTTAATTCTGGGAGATTAAGGGGCATATTAGCAAGACCCACGTTAAAATTATCGCCGTTTTAGCGGCAGGAAACTGCCGCTAAAACGGCGATAATGGGCTTGCTAATATGCGTTATAGAATTCCAATAGAAGCCAAGGTTAGATGTGCAGGACATCTAACCTGGGCTTCTATTGGAATTCTATAACACATATTAGCAAGCCCATTATCGCCGATTTAGCGGCAGTTTCCTGCCGCTAAAACGGCGATAATTTTAACGTGGGTCTTGCTAATATGCCCCTAAGTTATTTGCCACGAATCGCAGGATGTTGATCGGACACCAGAACTTGAACCTGGTGCCCCAGTTTCAAAGTCAGCAGCTCTGGCCATTGGGCTACTTCTCCTCCAAACTTCCATTTCTTTTCTAGAATGTGTGGTATCTTCAAAAGTTCAGATGGACCCTGAAAAGGTTACAGCAGTGTTAATTTAGCCTTAAACCCAAACAGGGAGTTGCATTCGTTTTCCTAAATAACACGGTCACCAAGACTCACAAAAGATTAACTGTATGTGTAATTAGGATGTCTGTGTATAGGGCATATGAATCCAGTTGTACATGTCCCGGGTTAAACCAGTTAATTCCCAAAGGCAGAAATCTCCTCCAATGGTAGACATTGATGGGAAACTGGAGTTTGAAGTTTAATTCATCTTAGAGCCAAGGATTAAGAAAGGACAACTGCAATAACTCTCTGAGATCAAACGTTTACAACCTCTGTGGAAACTGTAAACTGAGAGCTGCTGATCCCAACATCACAAAACATTGAAAGGATCTACAAAAGGAAGGGGGAAATTCAGATGATTATTATCTTAACATTTAAAGGACAGTCCTAAAAAAGTACTTCTCTACTTGTCTCTTGTAACAGGCCATCTGTGTCTATCAGCAAATCTTTTCTGATTGAGTTTTGCCTTCACAGCTAAGCCGAATCAATAGGTATTGTGAAGAGGGACTAGACATTATCTTAAACTAAAAGGGCAGGATTCTCATGTGGATGTACATCCTGTATGGCACTTAGATATTACTTCTAATCACACCCTACTTCTGGGGTGCACATTTAGACACATCGCAAGTGTTGGGACGGAAAAGTCCCTTGCATGGTGATGGACATGCAACCCTGCCCAAGTACGCAAATTGTAATGCTTAGATCCCCGATGCGTATTATTCTTGTCATGCCTGACACAGTTCATGCCTGTGTGCCATGACAGACTTGTCTCACAGATTGCAGTCTTTTTAAACAGTGCGAGCGACCAAAGTACTTCCATCATAGTGGTGAAAGGCTACTGCCTTTGCCAGGAGTTAAGCAGCACGAGCATGGTGGTAGCAGTATACTGTGTAGTTAGTTATCACTAGGACTGAACAGGCTTTTTTACCTGTATTACTCGAGGAAGGCCTACAGGCTCACTTATTTATGGTTTCACTGCTGTGTGCTTAACTCGCCCTTGGACTACATCCGTTTGGTGTGTAGTGATGTGCAGTGCATGTATATTATTATGTTACTGCCATTTACAGAGCGCACGTTCTCCAAGGCTTTCAAGGCGCTTACAATACTTCTTCGACTCAGAACGCAGAAAGTTGTTACTTGCTATCTTAGGTCTGTTTAAAAAAAGAAAAAAGTTTGTAACAATTTATGAAAGGTCCTAAAGACCATCTCCAGACGGATTTCATCTGATAAGGTATTCCAGGTGGCCAGAGCCATCACTGAATAACTCTAGTCCCCCAACTAGGATTACCAAATTTTGGAACAAGGCGATTTACCTTTGTTGATCTCAAATTTCTCGAGGGTGTAAATTTCTGGATTCCTTCAGCCACAAATTTAGGGGCTGTTCCATTCATGCTTTTTTTTTTTTTTCTTAAACACTATACAACACACCTAAATTGAATTTGTTTCTTTATCGGATGCCAGTGTCGTTTTGTTAATAAAAATGTGGCATGGGTATGTCCAGGTAGAAGAAAGATCAGCCTTGCGGCCTCGATTTGAATTACTTGAAGTTTATGCTGGGCAACATCTGGAAGTCCAAAGAATGGGACTAATCAAGTCTTGAGGCGATTGCTACTGTCACCATTAATTTCCTCGCCAGATAGCAATTGTGCAATTTGTCCTCAACATTTTTAATAGAAAAGAGCATTTAGACATGATAGACCCTACCTGGGGATATAAACGCAAGGTTTCCATCAATCACAACCCCCAAACTATTAGCAGACGTTGTAGGAGTTGGTGCTGGACCGAGTTCACTTGGCCAATAAAGGTTGTTCCGAATGCTAGATCTGTTGTTCAGCAGCAATATTTCAGTCTTGTCTGCATTTAGCTTCACTGGTTAGTTGCCATAGAGCACATGAAATAACAACAGAGTAATTTGCATAGTTCTTTACACTACAATCTGAACCCGTCAACACCTTTATCAAAAGCTTAATATACAGATTGAAAAGGTACAGCAACAGAAAACAGCCTTAGGAAACTCCAAATTCTAGCCAATCACTTCTGCTGGGGGAAAAAGAAAAAAAAAGACTAATTTTAAGGACTGCGTCCGATACTCTAAAAAGGATTTGATCCAATTTAAGGAGTTGTCCTGCTCCACTTACTCAGTTACACAGTTGATCAGAATCTTATGACCAACCATGTCAAAAGCTAGCCGCGCGCCCTATACACAAATCCAAACCATCAACACCTAACAGGCCCAACAGCGCAGACAGCCTCTCTGTGGCATCGACTGACAAAGAAACTGGGATGGCATTACAAAGTGACATAGGCAACTCCCCTCTGGGAGGCAGAGAGACTGGGCGCCTGTTTTGGATTTAATAAACGGGAAACTATGGTTATATCAAATGGTGGGTGATCTCTGGGTCAAGGGGAAAATACCATCATTCGCAGAATTACAGATAGAATATAAAATATCAGAAACCAAAATATTTCGATATCTACAAATTAACCATGCACTGGCAGCAGCTAGCCCATCTGACCGGGAACTGCCAGAGGCTTCTCCTCTAGAAAACAGACTGCTAACAGAATAAATGACACGGGGATCCATCTCCATGACGTACCAAAAAAATAATAAACATCTACCTGACCCACTCTCACGACTCCGTACACGGTGGCAGGCAGATTTAGGACACCTCGAAGATGGCGAGTGGCGAGAAGCGCTCCTCCTCCTCCCCACGAGAAATAGCCATAACATCGCAACTTAGACTGATACAACTCAAAGTATTACACCGAATGTATTACTCCTGTGAAACCAAGGTGAAAATGGGGAAAAGGGAAAGCTCATTACGTAACCGTACTTGTTCGCAGATGGGCACATACTACCATATAAAATGGGAATGTCCGATAATACAACAGTACTGGGAAACAGTGGTGTCACAGCTGCGGCAAGTATGTGGGAAGGTCTGTCTCTGCAGCCTAGATAGTGCCTCCTTAATGTATGGGAGGCTATAGACTTGACCCGCATGGAGCAGACGTGGGCAACCTTGGGGACTGCAATAGCGAAGCGAAATATAGCCCGTACATAGGGAAGCACAGGAAGCACCTACAGCAGAGGAATGGAAGCGAGATATGGACTGGTGCATGCTGGCTGAAAAAGCGGTCTTTGTAAACAGGGGATGCCCCCGGAAGCCATGTCAAAAGCTGCAGACAGGTCATACAAAACAAAGGCATCATCCCTCCCTTGGCCCTCCTATTCCTCTTAACTCATCCACCACAGATGTGATCACAGACTGCTGTGACAAGGTCTAAATCCAGCTTGGACAGGGTGGCGAAAGGCAGTACTCTATAGATGTCTGCATGATTATCTGGCTACACAGGCCTTTAATAATTTAGCTGGGACTGGAATCAGTGAAATTGGATGATAGGTTTTACATACCTCAAGAAGTCCTCTAATGGTTTCTTCAATAGAGGAATCACTTCAGCATGTTTAAAAGTCGGTGGCACAATGCCCAGTTGAAGTGATTTATTAAGTAGCTGTATCAATGGACTATTTCTTACTGTAGCCATTTATTTTAAAATGGCTGATGGGCCAGTGTCCTGTGGAGATTCAGATTTACCCATAGCAATTAGTTTGTCCAATCTAGTTTCTCAATTTCTGAGAAGCTGGTTAATTTTATACTATCAGCTCCCTCATAGGCCCTGGAAAGTCAGAATGGATAACCTTAAAACTATCTTTGATTATCTTTATTTTGTCTCGAAGAAACAATCAAGTTTATCATATAGATCTCGAGAGCCATCCACATTTGAGGTTACATTTTAAGGAGGGGGGAGGTCTTTTGCAATCTTGAAAGTTTCTTTCTGCTCGTTACTTCCATGATCTTATTAGTATAATAGTTGGATTTCACCAGAGTTAACTTGGCTTTATATTCTGCAAGCCCAAATTTGATTTCACATTCTTCCTGGTACTTACTACGCCATGGACTTTCATTCTGGCAAAATTTTAGTTTGACCTCTTTTAGCTGTTTGATAAATCACAGTGCAGGTTTTGACGGATTGGTCACTCACTGCTTTTGCAATGACATAAGCTTGTTGGTGGCCGCAGTTACCCAGTTTGTAAACTCTCTTTCTGCCTCAATCACTGATTCACTTCATATGGGTGTAGTCTGCTTAAGGATGGTTTCCATCTCTTTAGTATTCAACTGTTCCCACTTAAGATTGTAAATTCCATAGAATGACTACTTAAAGTCGTCATAATGGGAACAGATAGCTCTATCAAGTGATTGAAAGGTTGGTCAAATTTAGTGTCCATACCAAATCCAGAGAAAAGGCCTTTAATATTTATAGGGTTCAGTTATGCATTGTTGGAATCTTCTTAATGTCATTCAATCTATAACATCCTGACATTTAGAGTTTGTCAAATGAGAAATTAAAATATCAAATTACCATTATTTGCCATATATTGTGGTGGGTGGTACATAAGTAGGCAAACCACTGTGATATTTTTTTATTCAATCTTAAACATTAGTAAAACTATGTTTTCAAATGATTTACATTGAAGCTGATGGGTTTGCCTGTGCATAATAGCTGCCACTCTACCCTCCTTCTTAGTACCTTCTCTATTCTTGTATAATAACAAATAATCATTTGGGATTGCTTCCAATACTTCTAGTAGAGAATCCTCTGTTAACCATTACTCACTAATCAGGTCACGCTTTGCCTGCTCTATGTAGTCATTAATTTCCAGTCTATGTTCAAATAAGGAGTGTGCTTTAAGATATGCCACAGTCAGTGATTGTACCACAGATTCCCTAGTTGAAGTATTGATGGCCTGAGTGGTTCTCAGAAGGTTAATGCCCTCTCTCAACTCTATTTGTGGTTTTGAGGCTAATACCCCATATGATTTTAGAGTTCTAACAAGCTCTGTAGGTATATTTAGGCCTACCTTGTGAAATCGATACAATTTATTCGTTGTGCAAGTGATTTTTTGGGCCCCCGATTGGGTGCAGACGGGTTTGTCTTTGGCATGCAATACATGGGAGACGTAGTGCTGTGCAGTGTGTGTGTGTTTTATGCATGTGTGCCTGTGAATGGTTCCATTTGGGGAGACCCAGGGCCAACTGGAGGACCATGAGGAGGTAGAAGAACCCCCCCCCCACCTCCCCTTGCCCCCAAACATGGATTTCTGGATTGCAGCCTTCCTGTGAGCTGGGTGGGACAAACTAGAGGAAGGGAGAGTCTGGCTCTTCAGTATACAAGGGTGATCTTTGATTCAGAGAGAGGTCACCAGTAAAGGGTCTGGGCACCTCTCAGGAAGGAGATGGGCCTGATGAGAGAATCATAAATAGGAGGGCTGAGGTCGCAGGGTAACCTTTTGATACACAGATCGCTGTGACTGACATACGGGTGTATACCTCTAGTCACTCCCGAGGCCTATGTTGTAGGGCTATCAGATTTGGAGTAGTTCCTGCTGTGACAGACTTATTTAAGGAGCAAGCACAAAGCAAAGGAGAAGGCACTTCAAAATGGAAGCAGAACCCCAACATAAACTTCAAAGACTCGGACTCTAAATCACATTTGGTGTCTGGAAATGAACTATAAGGGGAGAGCAAGGCCTCTAAAAATGGTTAACTGTCAAGCAGCCAGTCGTGTTGTATGAGAAGAATCTCTGCCAGATTTCTGCCTGTGACCAACACTGGGGGATCAACACCTGTCAGTCTCCCAGCTGGGTGAGTGGACCTCACCCAGGAAATCCAAGATCATCTGCCCCTGAAGCACCACCAGTGTGCCCTCTGAAGAAGAGGAGAGTGTTGGAAGGAGTGGGGGACCCTGGCGATTGGACCCTGGTAGCTAGATGAAAGGAGACCGCTGCTGCACCAATTGGACTGTAGCCCATGTGTGGAGTGAAGTAAGCAACCCTGTATACTAGGTGGGGCCACCGTTAAGATTACTGCCATGCCAATCAGGCCAAAGCGCCGTATGGAGTGAAGTTGCCAACCCTGTATGCCAGGTGGGGCCATTGTGAAGATAGCGGCCATGTCGATCGGGCGCAGTCCGTGTACTGAGTGAGGACGGAGACCCCGTATGCTTGGGGGGGTTGGGAGGGGGAGACCACCAGAAAATGGCAAGGATCATGGTCTGGTGTAGAAGAGGAGGCCGCTGTGGTGACCCACGCATGTCCAAACTGTGACTGAGGACCAGGAGTGTCGAATCATCCCCTGCACCCCCTTACAGCTTTGGAGGATCTTACTAACATCGGGGACCCTGCTGGTCCCTGCCTCCACAGAACCATGTGTGAGGAAATTGAAGAACCCCGAATGCCACCCCTCCAGGGCCGCGTGTGAAGAACTCACGGAGACAGCCATTGCTGCTTCAGCACCTGTGAAGGGGGCGCACTCAGACTCCAGTTGTGCAGGTCTGACAGATTTGAGGGCCAGATGACCTGGGAGAACTCGACTGTCGTATAGCGTTCTGAGCTGGAACATTTTTGACTGTAGTAAGAGTTGGTGTGGAACTCCTGAGACTAGGACTACTATTGGGGCTTAACCCGAATGTCACCTATAGTGAATGGGAAATAATCACTACCGCTAGCAAGAGGTGAGTGGGACTCAGGAACCCGCCTGTTAAAACACTAGAGACCTGAACTCAGGGGACTGTGTGCATCGTTTGTGCATGTCGTATTTTACTTTGTGTATGATATAAATTGTCTTTTTTTCATAAAACCAAGTATTTGACTGGGCAATCACTTATTGCGGCTGCTGAACTTATTTTGAGTTTTGAGCCTTTGTTCACCCAGGGTCTACCTCCCCCTTGGAGAAGCCTTGTACTGCTCGACCCATGCTACCAGGGAGAGTCAAGTGCTGAAGGGGTACTTAACCCAGTTGCTTAGGGTCCATAGTAGGTTGGGCCCCAGAACATCAGGAGTAAAAGGCCTCAAACTCCCCACAGTTGGGGCCAGTCGCTCCTGCTTGACCCATGAACAGGGTTTTGACATTAACGGACTGGATTGCAATAACAGAGATTAACCTAGAAGAGGACCAGTCCCGCTGTAGAGCATATTACGTAAACAGTAGCTGTCAATGTGAAAGGCTTGTGTTTGGGGATCCATAGCAGCAATAAAGGTGCCTTAATATTCCTGCACCTCAGGCTGCTTCTTACTCTCCAGATAGTATCGTAACAAACCCCATATATCCCTACGCTTATTATGGGCAGGCTGAAGCATAGCACAACATTCAGATGAGTCATTACAGTACACAGCGTCTCGTAACCAGCCACTTGTCTTAGGCAGAGGTACCTTTAACCAGGTCATAGTCACCCTGCAATAAGAGCAGAGATGGAAGTCGTCTTACAGACGATGGAATGTTTGCTAAATGGTTAAGTTTGGCAATCTTAAGGGTCCAGGTCAGTGAGTTTCTATGATGGAAACTAGGTTTTCTGTGACATCGCGCCAGTAAGAAAAGCCTAATGGGGCACTGCCAAGCCAGATGAAAACTCCTGCTCTCTCCATGGCACATCTGCGACATCTGGTACTAATCAACTTTATGTAGCATAACCAGAATATAATACACCCTATTTAAGAAATTGAAAATGAGTAAATCTGTGTCTATGTTTCTTGGCGATCAGCCTGATCTGATAGCAGCATTCCCAAGTCTTCTCATCAATACCAAGTTCCGTCTCGCACAAACTCTTGGAGGGTAGGGTAGCAATCTCAAACAAAACAAAGCATAATTTATAAAGTTTTGAAACCCATCAATTATTAGCGGACAAAAGCATGAATAGCAGAAAGAAATTTGGGTCGCAAAATGCCACCTGTCTCAATAGAAAATAAGTGAAGACACCCAAAGCATTTGTAACAGCCCTCAATTTATGATCTTCTAGGGACAAAGGTTGGCCACCCAGAAACAACTGTCTGAGAGGATTGATCTTCCTCCGTTCATGTGAAGATATTATCAGAGTAATAAGACAAGGAGAGGCACCAACTCGTAACCATAATTTACTTATGTTGCTCAAGAGTTCATAAAGTTCCACAGAAAGCTCTAGAGGCAATAGTCTACTTAAAAATGTTCTTTACTTGGATAATGTAATCCTGAGCAATAGAACAAAGAGCCTACATGTTTCGCTCTTTAACAAAAAAGCTTCTTCAGGGCTGCAAATTACACAAAAGTAAGAAAAATATATATAAAATTAGTAAATTCAAATACAACCATATGAATGTTAATACATCATTTCAAGCATTAACAAAAGGGACCCAGCTGGAGTATTCCTTCTCCGTGTATACATATAAACTCAAATTGGGTATCACAGAAGGCCAACCACAGTTGGCAAATGAAACATTTCTAGTTTTAAAACAACCAAATTCAAATCCAATCATTGTCTTCACTACATGATTTCAACAATAATAGAGAGGACAATGAACAAAGCAACCAAAATAAAAGCAAATGATGATTCATAGGCCTAAGAGTCATTTTACACAAGGGAAATTAGATTTATTTAGCAATTTATCAGCTCCAATATTGGATTTGGTATATAGTAAACATTCTAAAATATTTGCGCTGTATGCATGTTGATTTGGAACAGAATGCCTCCGCTATTTACTGAAAGCTGATGTAGTGTTCTAACTAGATACAAGAAAGTATTAAATATCCTTTGAATATTCAGGTTGTACTTATGTGGATTGCAATAGAATGCTTCCATTATGGATTAATTACTACACAGAGACTGACTGTTCCACCATGGCGGGCATTAAAAATGTGGCGGTCTTGAGGCCAGATATTGTAAGCACTCCCATGAGCAATGTATATATATATATATATATATATATATATATATATATATATATATATATATATATTTATTCACTGAAAAAACAATAGGTTTCAGGGACGTTACAGTTATTTGGACATTTCACTCGTACAAAACCAGAGAAATTCAGGCGTTATAGTTAGTTGGGCTAACTATAACTCACGCCCCCGCAATGCACTGCTGATGACGTTACATATTACATCACTCATGACATGGTCAGTGACATCACTGATGAGATCTCAATTGACATCACTGATGACATCATCCACGTGATCATCTGATGCACCTCCTCACACCCTAATATAACCTTTGAAACACCACCGCTAAAATACGGACTACTATTCTTGAAACCATAGACACACTAATACCAGTTAGTACATACCTACTCACTGATCCATAGGTCTACACACACATCCACTCACCCATACATGCAGGCACTCATCAATATAGGTATTGAAATATGCAATCATACACCTGTACAGATACTCACACACCGCCACACACCCATAGAGTTACTCACACACCTAGTCAGTCTTGCAAAAAATCAATCACTACTCACCTATACAGTTATACACACACCACTTCACTTATTCATACAGATACTATCACATACTTATTGTCTTATACAATCACTGACACAAGCACACAGTCATACATACAGTTAATCTCACAATCATTCACTATCATATGTAGACATTTATATATTCCAACACTCACATATACTGTCTTTTACATATGTAGTTACTTACACATGTACTACTGAGATATCCATTCACTCACCAACACACCCATACAAACACTCACCCACCCACACAGACCTTCATAGATGCACTCTTAAACCCATATACCCAGTGAATCACCCACACACATATCTATGCACAGAGTCACACACCCCCTACCCACGCACACAGACACTCACACATCCATACAGATACTCAGACAACCAATCATTAATCCATATAGATACTCATTTACATACTCACCAACCCATGCAACCGCTTACACACCAACTGACAGACTGATACAGACATTCACACAGTTTATTCACTAACCCATGCATTCAGTGACACATTTAATTACTCACTTATACACTCAGTCACGCACCTACTAAATCCTCCATCCAGACACTCATACACCCACTCATTCTTCAATACACCTTGGCATATATATAATACATAGTTAAACTTTAAATAAACTCACAGTCACTGGATGATGTCATCAGTGATGTCATTTGAGATGTCATCAGTGATGTCATCAGTGATGTCACTGACCATGTCATCAGTGATGTAATATGTAACGTCATCAGCAGTGCATTGCGGGGGCGTGAGTTATAGTTAGCCCAAGTGAAATGTCCAAATAACTAAAACGTCCCTGAAACCTATGGT
This sequence comes from Calotriton arnoldi, assembly GCA_963921515.1. Classification (NCBI taxonomy): domain Eukaryota; kingdom Metazoa; phylum Chordata; class Amphibia; order Caudata; family Salamandridae; genus Calotriton; species Calotriton arnoldi. The sequence continues at coordinate 185,040 of CAWUFW010016271.1, forward strand.
TTTTTCAGTGAATATATATATATATATATTTCACTTAAAAAACCAAAGGTTACAGGGACGTTATAGTTGGGCTGACATTGCACTCATACAAAACCAGAGAAATTCAGCAGTCCCTACAATGCACTGCTTATGACCTCACATTTTTTTCTTCACTCATGACATGCTCAGGGACATCACTGAAGACATCTCAAATGACATCACTAATGACATCAATGATGACATCATCCAGGGACTGTGAGTGTTTTTAAAATGTTTATGAGTGTTAAATATATATACCAAGGTGTATTGATGAATCAGTAGGTGTATGAGTGCCTGCATTGATGATTCAGTGGGTGCGTGACTGACTGTAAAAGTGAGTGATTAGGTGTCTCAGTGAATGTATCGGTCACTGTTGGAAAGTGGATTATTGGTAGGGGCAAATGTAGGTCTGGCACTGGCAATAAGGCCACTAACTATTTGTAGGACTCAGCATAGGTCTTAGAAAATTATTCCTATGCTCAACCCTTGGTAACGTGGCTGCGAGCAGACATGCTTAACTTCAAAGACAGGTATGTAAAGAATTTAAAAACACCAATTCAGTAAATAATTAAGACACAACACATAATAAAACTCCAACACCAATTTATAAACATAGGAAATATTTTTATCTTTAAAATGACACCAAAAACGACAAAAATCCAATGTAGGGAACCAGAGATATGAATTTTCAAAGATTTAATAAAATATAGCACTTAGAAGATTATAGCACCATATTGGGATACCTGCTCGCGATAGACCGGGTCAAAGTCAAAGTTTCAGGCCGACCGCGATGGAGCCCTGGATGGCTACAGCTCGCGGCAGGTCCCGGTCTCAGTTTCTACCTTCACAAACTTTTCTGGAGCTTTTCTCCCCGAGGCCCCTTGACGCTCCCAGCCAGTCCAGGTCCGGTGCGGGTCCACCGGCTTGCCTTTCGACGAACGCCCGGTCAACTTCCCTGGAGCGGACTTAGAAACTTTTTCTTTAGTGCTTCAGCGGGGCAACACAGGAGCCCAGGCCGACACGGGGTGGAAGACAGGCGGCTTGGCTCTCGCGGTTGCTCCCGGCCGCCTTTTCTACGAGTGGACTTAGAAACCTTTCTGGAGCTTTTTCTCGCGGGGTCTCTCGATGCTCCTCATGTAGCCGGGTCCGGTGAGGGTCCACCGGCTTCAGATTTCTTCTAGTCCCGGTCAAACTCTGGAAGTGGGTCCGACGGAGCTTTTAGCAGGACGAACCTGGATGGCTTGGCCGACTCGTGGTTGAAGGCAGGCGGCTTGGCTGACCAGGTTGAGTCGGTCCCTCTATGGAGCTTTTTTTCAAAGTTCCTCCAAACTTCTCCAAACTTCTTGAACTTCTTCCTGAAGTTAATCAAAAGGTCCCAAAGTGTCTCAAACTCACTCCAAGGGTCTGGAAGCTCCAATATGGTCCTTGAAAGTTGAGGACTTCAGTTCCCACAATCCACGTGGACGTCACCCTTACAAATCCACTGGTAGTTCCCCAAGGTGCAGATTTAGTTGGTGATGTTCCAGATGAGCTCTTTTAACCTGTAGCTTTCAGGGAGTCCACTCTTTAGTACCTTTTCAGCAAGATAATCCACAGGGCTGTAGTTTCAGATGGTGCAGTCTTCAGAGGTCAGGCCTTAGAAATCTTTGCACAGAAAAATCTTCTCAGCCTGGCAATGTCTTTCTTCAGTAAGTTTCAAGCAGCAGATCTGGAGGGCTCTGCCCCTCTCAGATACTTATTCCATGTTCTCTGGGTCAGACAGGAGGTCACTCCTGACCAATGGGAGCAGGGTAACTCCTCAAAGATATGACCACTTCCTGTAGAGTGTGGCATTATTTTGTCCCAGAGTGCATCAAATCTTCCAAATCCATAATGGCAGAATTTCCAGCAAGGAGGCAAGAGCTGGATAAACACACCCTAGGATGGCTAATTTACTTAGACTCTCCCCTGCATCTGCTCATACCTTCCTTAATCCCCCATCTGCCTGAGGGATAAAGTTCAGAGTTGTAAAATGACACTAGGTTCTGCTTTTCTCTTTGAAGCCCATGGTTTATGACCCCTCCCCCTGGCCTGGCATTCCTGTGGACCAGCACACTGCCCTCCCAGCCCAGCTGCATAACCCCAGGGGCTCTTTAACACCTCTCCAGGCAGGCTGGCTAATCCACTTAACTCTGACCAATCAGGGCAGACCACTGGAAGGCTGAATCTGGACCTACAAACAAGAAAGTCTTATAACTTCTTGTATGTACACTTTAGGAGAAATTCAACAATATCATATTGTTGGATTTATTAATACCATTCAGGGAAATCTTTGAATGGCCTCTGTAGCCCTCTCCTATCAAGAGTTATTAATTAATAACTTCCTACCATGTTAACCTATGTAACAGGGGATTTGCAATGGGAAAAATGACTTGGGCCATTTTTCCAGGACCAGGACTTACAAAAACATATTTTATAAGTACTTTGCTTATATCTACAGGTCCCCCACCCCATAGGACAACTAGGGAGACTTTAGGGGTTCTGAATATGTAAACATATTGCAGATCCTCACTTCACAGTGCTCCTAGCATCAAAGTCGAATTTGGGCAGCACTTTACCCCAATGTGGGAGTGAAATGTGAAATTTCACTTTACCCAGGCATATAAAAACTCATTTTATGAGGTCTACCTTATAGATACCTGACCCCCCACCCCTGGGATAACTAGGGAGACCCTGGGGTCCCTAATATGCCAAAACATTGTAGGTTATCCATTTTTAAGTGCCCCAAACCCCAAAGTCGAGTTTGGGCACAATTTACTTTTAAAAGCAGTCCTGGCACCCAGGGCTGCTTTTAAACTGACCTCAGGCTTCAGCAGTGCACACATGCAAGTGCAAAAAGAGCTGCTGGCCTCTAAACTGCCATGCCCTAGGGTACTAGGGACTTCTAGGTAGTTTCAATCCCCTGCCCTATTATATACTAGGGGCTTATGGGGTAGGTCATGCCAATCACAGGGGTACCCCACCATACCATTGTGTACCCTAGTGTATGTAGGTGTTTTAACTGTATTCTAATGTGTCTCTTTCAGCCTTGCCATGGCCCTGGGCCTGGTTAGGCAGAGCCCAGGGTCAGTCAGAGTCAGTTACCACCAGTATCAGTCAGCAAAAAGTTGGGGGGTGCCCAGGGCACAGGATGACTTTGCAACAGTCACTGACTAGGTTGTCTGAATGTCTGTATCAGTCTGTCAGTTGGAGTCTAAGTGGCTGTATGGGTGTATGCGTGGGTATGCGAGTGGCTGTATGGGTGAGTGATTGGTTATATGAGTACCTGTATGGGTGTCTGACTGTCTGTATGGGTGGGTGAGGTGTGTGTGACTGCCTGTATGGAAAAGTGAGTGAGTGAGTCAGTGGCTGTATGGGTTAGTGAGTATGTTTATGGTTGTGTAGGTGAGTGGATTTGTCAGTAGTGTATGGGTGAGTAACTGGGTATGTGAAAGACAGCATAGATGAGTGATGGGGTATATGAGTGACTGAATGTGAGAGTGGCTATATGGGTGAGTGTGTGCTTGTGTCAGTGACTATGGGTAAGTGAGTATGTGTTAGTATCTGTATGAGTAAGTAAGTTGTTATGTTTCATATAGATACCCCAACATAGGCTCAGGGAATCACCTAACCCTTCACCTATATTCTCTCCTACCATTACACTACATAACGGTACTTGGGACTGACTTTTTACCTAGTTACGGTACTGCTTACAAGACGTGGGGTTTTCCCTGAAAACTAGCTTCATCCATTATGTATGAGGATTCTTGGAACCTCAGCAGGACTACCATCGCCTGCATAATAACTATGTATAAGGGTCATTCCTTCCGTCATCCTAAGTACGAGATGACACAGCAAGGTAGAACCCCTGAGGGTACCACTTTGGGTATATATACACCATATCTTTGCTGAGGCAGAGAGAGGAGAAAAAGGACTTCCATGCTGACATACTGACACGAGACGCTGAGGTTCCTGCACGCAGACACTCCAGCTCGCAGTGGTCTGACATCCCTCGCGGGGTGTCCATCTCAAGACCAAGACGGGGTCCTACAGTCTCTCACTTCAGGTAATGGGGTTGACTTTATCCTAGAGGGATTCTTGGCTTTACACCCACATACATGCTAGGTACACTTAGGTACATCTAGTTAGGGTCGCATCATAGGAGTACGCATTATTACTGTCATGGATTTTATATACCTGTCTGTACTCATTGTTTCCGCACTATGGTAGGATTCTACCATCCTTTTTACTCTGTTGGTGCTTATAATCATTTATATCTGTTTCTGTCTAATGGTTGTTTCAGCACCCTATTTTACACTAGAATGAACCTGGTTCAATAAATGCTTATTGAAAACGTCCCCAACGTTTATTCTGTGAGCGTGAGTGACTGAGCGAAAAGTACTGTACTGTTTCCACGATCCCTGACAAGACAGAGTTGTCATGTTCGATAGTTGCCAAGAACTATTCTCTCCTTGGTAAGAGGGGTTTCTAGTGGCATTGTGAGCTATCTGGTATACAGGCTAACATACCCAGTGGGGGTGTCTAGAATCAGTCTGGAAACCAATCCTACAGTGTATGTTGCCTAAATGCACAGATCCTATATAGGTTTATAGGAACTACACAACAAAGTAGGTATGTGTGTGTATCTGTATGTGTGAGTAAGTGGCTATGTGATTGAATCAATGGTTGAGTGAGTATGTGTGTGAGTAGCTCTATAGTTGACTGACTCAGTGTGCGAATGGCTGTATGGGTGCATGAGTAGATATGTCAGTGGCTATATTAGTGAGTGAGTGGGTGTATGAGTGGCTGTATGGGTGAGTGAGTGGGTTTGTGTCAAGATCTATGAATCTGTGAGTGGGTGTGTAAGTACTGGTATGGGTCCGTTAGAATGGGGTTTGTGAATGGTTAGGGTGGGGAGTGGGAGTGCGTGTATGAAAGGTTCTAAGGAGGTGTATGTGGGTGCATTAGTAATGTTGTGGATGATGTCATCAGTGATGCCATCAGTGATGTCATTTGAGATGTCATCAGTGATGTCACTGAACACGTCATGAGTGATGTAATATGTGAGCTCATAAGCAGTGCATTGCGGGCGAGAGTTATAGTTAGCTCAGCTAACTATAACTGCTGAATTCTCTCTGATTTTGTATGAGTGAATTGTCAGCCTAACTATAACATCCCTGTAACCTTTGTATGTCAGTGAATTTTTAAGGTTTGTTTTAACATCCCTGTAACCTTTGTTTTTTCACTGAGTTTCTATGGTTTTTAAAGTAGTAGTCATGTTTGCAGAGTGGTGGAGAAAGGGGGCGGGCCTCCAACTAGCTCTCAGGAATTCTGCTGTGTAGGACTTACAGGAGATACCAGGAGGGCTTCTTGTCCCCCAATATAAGTGTAGGAGTAAAGTGGGCTTCACCCCCCAACCAGTTGTGCACCAGGAGCCACGTTTGCAGAGTGGTGGAAAAAGGGGGTGTGGCCTCCGAACACATCTTAGCAATCCTTGGAGTTCAACTACCCATCTTGTTACCTCCAGTAAGTCCCACATAGCAGGATTGCTGGGAAGTTGACAGAGGCCATGCCCCCTTTCTCCACCACTCTGCAAATGCGCCTCCCGGCACACTACTAGTTGGGGGAGGAAGTTCACTTGGCTCCAGAGGGTCCTTGGGGGCCAACAAGTCCTCCGACTACCTCCAGTAAGTCCCAAAAAGTGGGTTTGCTGAGCAGTTTTCTGTGGTCATGCCCCTTTTCTCCACTTCTCTGCAAATGCACTTCCTGGTGCATTACTAGTTGGGGGATGAAGTCCCCTTGGCTCTCCAGGATCCTTGGGGGGCAACTAGCCCTTCTGTTACCTCTAGTAAGACCCACACAGCTGCATTGCTGAGAGGTGCTCAGAGGCCACGCCCCTTTCTCCACCACTCTGCAAACGGGGCTCCTGGTGCACTACTGCTCCCGGGATGAAGTCCACTTTTCTCCCGAGGCCCTCAGGAGACAAGGGGACCTCATCCCCCTACCAGAAGTGCACCGAGAGGAGTGTTTGCAGAGTGGTGGAGAAAGGGGGCATGGCCTCCAACCTTCTATCAGCAATCCCACTATGTGGGACATACTGAAGGTAACAGGTGGTCATGTTGGCTCCTTAGGACCCTCAGCAGCCACTGGGACTTCATTTTCAGCCCTGGGGACCCCATACCCTGGGGACAGACCTTTATATGTTATTTTTTGAAGGAAAGGGGGCTGCGCGGCCCCCTTGCCCATGCCTTTTTTGGACCGGGGGACCCCAACCCCCGGGCCAGGCCTTAATATTTGTATTTTTTTTAAATGGGGAGGGGACCAGTGCGGCCCCCCTCCCTGGGCCAACATTTCCCCAGGGACCCCATCCCTCGGGCCTGGCCTCTTTGTTGGGGACCATAGTGGAGCCTCAAGGCCCCCACAGTCCCTGCCGACTCCACGCCTCCTGCGGAAGTCAGCGTTGCTTTTGGACAGAGGGAGCTGCTGAACATGCAGCTCTCTCTGTCCAAAAGCAATTCTGTTTGGTATGGTTTGGCAGGAGTGATGCTCCCGCCAAGCCATAGCAAACTGCAATGTCCTGGGTTGGGCACACCAGGACATTGCTGGAGCCGGCCCTGGGGGATGGCAGTCACCAGGGCCATTTAGGGCTCCTAGAGAGGGGCCGCATGGCCTCCCTCCTTTATTCAGATTTGCCCCAGGGAGGTGGTTGTCCCATAGGGCCAGGGAGCTGCAACAGCACCCATTAATTATTGTCTGGGTGCCCCAGGAAAGTGGTAATCACTAGGGCTGAATGAGGGCAAGAGCCCCCTATGCTTTGTTATTTATTTTAGCCCCAGTGAGGTGGCGATTCCTGGGGCAGTGGGGGAGGCCTTACAGTCTCCCCCGCATTACTTAAAAAATAAGTGTGCCTCAGGGAGGTGGAGGTCCCTGGAGCGGGGGTCCATGAGGCCCCCCCAGGGCAGGAGACTTCGTTAAGCGCCACCCTCAGCGCCTTGAGACCCTCACGGGTGAGTAGCGCGCTTACAATTCCCTGATTGATTGATTGATTGATTGATTGTTTAAAATAGCCTCAGGGAGGTGGCAGACCCCTTGTAAGGGGGTTTTGCAAATCCCCCCCCCACATAATTGGAAATAGCCCCGGGGAGTTGGCTGTCCCCGAGGCTTTGAATAGCCCGATGAGGGGGGCCCAGTATGCCCCCCTCCTATATTTATTATATGCCCCTGGGACCTAGTCCACCCGGAGGTTCTTTAAAAGAAACCGGTGGAGCCCGCACTTGCTTTTTTAAATACATTTTTGCAGCAAATTTGAAAATATTGCGATTTTGCAGAATTGTTTTCTTTTTTAATGCATGTATGCCGTTGTGTGGTCCCAGGGGGACCCAAAGACCATGGCTTGGGGGTTAGAGAATTTCTACCCTGCCCCCTTTTCTTTATTTTCACTTGTTGTTTGGGACTCAGTGAAGCCAAGATCCAAGATGGCTGCCAACACTTCCTTGTTGAAGTGTTGGCAGCCAATCAAAACGGTGCATTTTCCTGCACAAGCTCATCTTTTTTCACAAAGGCTCCGCAGCCAGATATATATATATGACATGATATGTTAAAGGAGTTTGTAAAGTGCGCAATTACCCAAGGGTGTGTTGGCGCTGACTGAACCTAAGTATGCTGAGATGGCACACTTAATTGTTAAAAAGCCAAGTCTCGATCTTTTTCCTAAAAAACAACAGTGATGTAATAGCTCTTAATTGGGCCGGAAGGCTATTCCATAGCTTTGTTATGCAGAATATGATGCTCCTACCTCCCCAGTTAACCTTCCTGTTCTAGGGATCACTAGAGTGTTGGACTTTGCAGAATGTAGAGTTCTATTAGGGATGTACCTTCGGAAGGTATTTGTGCACAAGGCAAAGGGCTTTAAATTTTACCCGGCTCTGAATGAGAAGCCAATGTAGCTTTCGAAGCCCATGGGATATTGGATGAAATTTAGGCAGACTCAAGATCAATCTGGCTGCAGTATTCTGCACAAATTGCAGCTTATTTGCACGCTTTTCTTGCAAATTTATATAAAGACTGTTGTAATAGTCTAATTTTGAGAGGACTAATGCAGTGATCAATTTTTTCCTGGAATTATTGGGGATGTAGAGCACGAGATTCTTATCATTCTGAGGATATAATAGGATGATGATACCACAGATGAAACTTGTGCTCAGAGATTGAGTTTGTTGTCGATAATGAATCCCAGGTTTTTGGATTTGGGAACAGCAATTGGGGGCTGACCCAGAAGATCGGCCACCACCTCTATTTATTTCTTCTTAAATTTCTGAAAAACTACTGGACGGATTTACTCCAAATAACAAAATGCGCAATCAGCATAACAACATCTACCTTTCTGCCAAATTTGGTGTAATTCCGTCCTGCAGTTCGGGCTGTAGGTTTGGCAACGAATTCCTGTGCGAATTAACATTACTAACGTACCTTTTATTGCACCCCTATTTCTCAGTCCCCACTGTACAGATCACCCCCAAACTTTCCATGAAACACAGAACCTACATTGAAACTTTTTTGGGAAAACTTCATGAAAATTGGTCAAACAACTCCAAAGTTATAGGCAAGTCAATAAATGCTTTCCCTATGGAAACTAGGTCCTAACTATAACTACCTACTGGTGTCCGTCAGTAGGTAAAATGTAGATAAATATATATATATATATATGGGTGTATATATATTTATATTACCTACTGGCGGTCGCCAGTAGGTAGTTATAGTTAGGACCTTGATTCTATTCAAAAAGCATTTTTTCTTTTGCCAATATCTTTGGCGCCCTTTTCTCGGCCACCTTTTGAAAAATCTTCACAAAATTTTCAAAACTAATGGGCGGTCAGGTCAGGTCAGCTCCTGTGTTTAAAGTTTCGGGGTAATTCATCAAGCGGGGGCCGAGAAAAAGGGGTTCCCAAAACGCGTTTTCTCCATGTTAATTTCCATAGGAAACTTTAGATACGGCTACAGCCCGAACTGCTGAACTGAATAACACCAAGTTTAGCAAAAAGGTAGCTCTTGTTTCAGAAAGCACTCTTTTTGTTGAATGGTGTAAATCTGTTTAGTAGTTCCTAAGAAATGTAAAGATTTCTCAAATATACAACTGTGGCCACGGTGGATCCGTGAACCCTTCCGATCTCGTGCCTGAGATCTGATTGGCTGCTAACAGTTCCAACCAGGAAGTGTTGGCAGCCATCTTGTGACTCGGTTGAACCAAGTCACAAAAAAAGGTAAAAAAACAAGAAAAGGGGGCAGGTAGAAACCCACTGACCCCCTAGGCCTGTTTAGTGGTCTCACAGGGCCCACCAAGGCCCAAAAAAGCATTTGTTTGAAAAATTGCGGCAGGATTCGCGCTGGGAGCGCAAATCCAGCAGAAAAAAACCCAAAATGAAGCGTGGGCTCCCGCGTTTTGTTTCTTTAAGCCCCTGGGTGGGCCAGGTCCCGGGGGCAATGATGTAAATAGATGTGGGGGCCTGAGCGGGCCCCCGCAGCCCTGGGGACTGCACCTGCCCAGGGCTTTATTTAAAACAAATGCGTGTGGGGGCTCCTGCCCCCATGCAGCCCCGGGGACCGCCACCTCCCTGGGGCTATGTTTAAAAATGTAGTGTGGGGGTCTCGACCCCACCACACTGCCCCGGGGAACGCCACCTCCCCGGGGCACACTTTAATTAAATGTGGGTGTCCGTTTCGGCCCCAGGGCTTTATTTGGTAAAAAAAACTGTGTGGGGGGCTCCTGCCTCACCATACAGCCCCAGGGACTGCCACCTCCCCGGGGCTATAGTCATTAAATGCGGGGGACACGTGGCCCCACCACATCCTCGGGGACTTCCACCTCCCCAGGTAACACTTTAATTAAATGCGGGGGTCCATTGCAGACCCCCGGCCCAGGGGACTGCTACCCTCCAGGGCCGGCTCCAGCATTGTCCCGGGGTGCCCACCCCCAGGACATTGCCATTTGCTATGGCATGGTGGGAGCATTACACTCTCGCCATGCTATTGCAAACACTGCTTCACATTGAAAATGCTCTCGCTTCCATGAGGCAAAGCAGAATTGCTTTTGTGCAAAGGGAGCTGCATGTTAGCAGATCCCTCTGCCCAAAAGCAATGCTGGTTCCCACAGGAGGAGAGGAGCCGGCAGGGACTGCAAGGCCATTGAGACTACCCCGTGGTCACCAACGAGAGGCCATGCCCGGGGATGGGGTCCCCGGGCCGAAAATAGCCTGGGAGGGGGCCCCCTACACATTTTAATTATTATTTTTTTAAACCATAAGGCCTGGTCCCGGTGGATGGGGTCCTCAAGGCCTAAAATTGGCCTCAGGAGGGGCGCCACGTGGCCCCCCTCCAAAAATTGTTTTCAAAAAAGGCAGAGCAGGCCCTGGGGGATGGGGTCCCCAGGGCAAAACTGGGCCAGAGAAGATGGGCTATGTGGCCCCCTTCTTTAAAAAAAAGATATAAAGAAAGAAAATAGCCGGGCCCCAGGGAATGGGGTCCCCGGGCAAAAATTGGCCTGGGGAGGGGGCTGCACAGCCCCCCTCCCCTTAAAAACAAAAATTATTAGGAAAGGCCTAGCCCCGGGGATGGAGTCCCCTGGGTCAAAATCGCCCTCGGGAGGGTGGCCATGCGCCCCCCTCCCTTTTTATTTTATTTAAAAAAATTAAAAATTGGTCAGGCTCCGGGGGATGGGGTCCTCGGGGCCCAAAATGGTCAATGGAAGGGGGGGCCCACAGCCCCCTTCCTAAAATAAAAAAGCAGTGAAGCGGGCAACTCGCTGGAGGCCCTTCCCCCTTTCTGCACTCTTAAAAACACGCCTCCTGTTGCAATCTTGGTTGGGGGTAGAACTCCCCTTCATTTCTGAGGGTCCTTAGGGGCCAACTAGCCCATCTGTTATCTCCAGTCAGCCCCACACAGTGGGATTGCTGAGAGGTGGTAGGACGCCACACCCCTTTTTACACCACTCTGCAACCGTGCCTCTTGGTGCACTGCTGGTGGGGCGATGAGGTCCCCTTGTGTCCTGAGGACCTCAGGACTAAAGTGGACTTCATCCCCTAAGCAGCAGTGCACCAGGAGGATTGTTTGCAGAGTGGCGTAAAAAGGGGGCATGGCCTCTGAATACCTCTCAGCAATCCAGCTGTGTGGGGTTTACCGGAGGTAACAGGAGGGCTAGTTGGCTCCCTGGGACCCTCAAAAGGCAAGGGTACTTCATCCCCTAACCAAGAGCACGCCAGGAGGCGATTTTGCAGAGTGGTGGAGAAAGGGGGCGTGGCCTGTGACCACCTTTCAGCAATCTCACTGTGTGGGGCTTACTGGAGGTAACAGGTAGGCTAGTTGGCCCCTAAGGGCCCCCAGCAGTGAAGGGGACTTCATCCCCCAACCAAGAGCGCGCCAGGAGGTGCGTTTGCAGAGTGGTAGACAAAGGGGGCGTGGCCTGGTATCACAGCTCAGCAATCCTGCTTTGTAGGTCTTACTGGAGGTAATAGGAGGGGTAGTTGGCCCCCAAGTACGTCCTTGGGGGCCAACTACCCCTCCTGTCACCACCAGTAAGTCCCACACAGTGGGATTGCTAAGAGGTTTTCGGAGGCCACGCCCCCTATCTCCACTACTCTGCAAACACGCCTCGAGGAGCACTAATGGTTGGGGGATGAAGTCCACTTTACTCCTGATGGTCCTTGGGGGCCAAGAAGCCCTCCTGGTACCACCTGGAAGTCCTACACAGTGGAATTCCTGAGCGCTGGTTCCAGTGACTGTGAGTGTTATTAAAAAGTTTATGAGTGTTAAAGATATATACTAAGGTGTATTGGTGAATTAGTGGGTTTATGAGTGACTGTATGCATGACACAGTGTGTGCATGACTGACTGTATAAGTGAGTGATTACGTGTCTCAGTGAATGTATGGGTGAGTGACTGGTTGTATGAATGTGTGTATCTGTCTGTCAGTTAATGTCTAAGGGGGGGTATGAGGGCGTTAGTGGGTATGTGAATGGCTTTATGTGTGATGATTAGTTGTCTGACTACGTCTATGGTTGTCTGGGTGTCTGTGTGCGTGGGTGAGAAGGTGTGTGACTGCCTGTATGGATCAGTGAGTGGGTGAGTCAGTGGCTGTATGGAGTATTGTTGTGTGTATGAAAAGTTGTGTGAGTGAGTGACTGTCTGTATGGCTGTCAGTGATTGAATGCATGTGTCAGTATAGGTGAGTAACTGAGTATGTGTAAGGCAGTATACATGAGTGATGGGGTATATGAGCGACTGTGCGTGAGTGAGTGAGTGAATGAGAGAGTGGCTATATAGATGAGTGCATGCTTCTGTCAGTGACTGCATAGCTGAGTGAGTGTGTGTTCCTATTTCTATGAGTAAATAAGTGGGTGGGTGTGTAACGGTTTAGGTAAGTAAGTGGCTGTATGATTGACTGTATGGGTGAGTGTCTAGGTGTGAGAGTAGTTTTATGGGTGACTCACTCAGTGTGCCAGCACCTGTTTGCCTGTATGAGTGCATATGTCAATGGCTGTATTAGTGAGTGAGTGGGTCTATGAGTGGCAGTACGGGTGAGCGAGTGGATGTGTCTATAGATCAATGAATCAGTGAGTGAGTGTGTAAGTACTGGTATGGCTTTGTGAATGGGTTTGTGAATGGTTGTGTGGGAGCGGCAGTAGGTGTATAAAAGATTCTATGGTGGTGTGAGAAGGTGCGTCTTCGGAAACATGGTGAGACTTACAACAGTAACATGGGAAGAGTTGCTATTTTATATTTTGCTAGGCCCACCATTCTGAGCAGCGGTGAAGAGTGAAGCTGCCAGAGAAAAGTGAGGTTTAAGACATGTTGGCAGAGGGATTAGGGATTAGGCTACTTCGTATGAGTCTCTGGAAAGGTACACTTGAAGTAGGCCGTATAAATTTAGGTGTCTGCTTGCAATGGGAAGTGCACTTTGTCAAGTTTAAAGGTCTGCGTGCTTTTGTGACTCAGGTATGTGTCTACATGTACATGTATTCTGACACATGCTGTGCATCTGAAGATACTAGCTTAAATAACTGGTAGATTCTCATACAGGTACACAAATCTGCTCAGCCTGCTCCATCATTCAGTCGCAGAGGGAGACATGTCTTACCTATGTAGCTGTCACAGAACCCCTCAAATAGACTGTTGAATACCCTCATGCCCCGTATTATGAGCAGAAAAGGAATACATACACCTTCTTGTTCAGAAACTTAGAGAGCATGCGGTCTGAAACACAGGTATTCTACTACTTCTAGGTTTCCTTTTATGTATTATGTCACTAGGAAAAGGCACAGACACACGCTTTGAAGCCTTCGGAAACATGGTGAGACTTAAAACAGTGACATGGGAAGGGTTGCTTTTTTATATTTGGCTAGGCCCAACATTCTGAGCAGTCGGTTAATAGTGAAGCTGCCAGAGAAAAGTGAGGTTTAAGACATGTTGGCAGAGGGATTAGGGATTAGGCTACTTCGTATGAGTCTCTGGAAAGGTACACTTGAAGTAGGCCATATAAATTTACATGTCTGCTTGCAATGGGAAGTGCACTCTGTCAAGTTTAAAGGTCTGTTTGCTCTCGTGACTTAGGTATATGTCTACTTGTACATGTATTCTGACACAAGCTGTGCGTCTGAAGATCCTAGCTTAAAAAACTGGTAGATTCTCATACAGGTACACAAATCTGCTCAGCCTGCTCCATCATTCGGTCCCAGAGGGAGAAATGTCTTACCTATGTAGGTGTCACAGAACCCCTCAAATAGACTGTTGAATACCCACATGCCCTGTATTATGAGCAGAAAGGAATACATACACATTCTTGTACAGAACCTTAGAGAGAATGCGGTCTGAAACATAGGTATTCAACAAATTTTAGGTTTTCTTTTATGTATCATGTCCCTAGGAAAAGGCACAGACACACACTTTGAAGCCTTCGGATACATGGTGAGACTTACAACAGTGACATGGGAAGGGTTTCTGTTTTATATTTGGCTAGGCCCAACGTTCTGAGCAGTTGGTGAATAGTGAAGCAGCCAGAGAAAAATGAGGTTTAAGACATGTTGGCAGAGGGATTAGGGATTAAGCTACTTCGTATGATTTTCTGGTACTACCCATGCACTTATGCTGCTTCTTTCTACACCTTTCTTCCTCTTTCTGCACCTTTCTTCCTCTTTCTGCACCTATCTTGCTTCTTTCTGCACCTCTCTTGCTTCTTTCTGCACCTCTCTTGCCACTTTCATAAATTCTCTTGCTTCTTACTGCATCTCACTTGCTTCTTTCTGCACTTCTCTTGATTCTTTCTGCACCTCTCTTGCCTCTTTTTGCATTTTTCTTGCTTCTTTCTGCACCTCTCTTGCTTCTTTCTGAACTTCTCTTGCCCCTTTCTGCACTTCTCTTGCCTCTTTCTGCACTTCAGTTGTCTCTTTCTGCACCTCCGTTGCATCTTTCTACACATTTCTTCATCTTTCTGTACCTCTCTTGATTCTTTCTTCATTTCTCTTGCTTTTTTCTGCACGTCTCCTGCTTTTTTCTTCACCCCTCTTGCTTCTTTCTGCACCCCTCTTGCCTCTTTCTGCACCTCTGTTGCTTCTTTCTGCACTACTTTTGCTTTTATCTGCACCTCTCTTGCTTCTTTCTGTACCTTCTTGCCTCTTTCTGCAACTCTCTTGCCTCTTTCTGCACCTCTCTTGCCTCTTTCTGCACTTCTCTTGACTCTTTCTGTACCTCTCTCGCCTCTGTCTGCATATTTCTTCCTATTTCTGCACCTCTCTTGCTTCTTTCTGCACTTCTCTTCCTTCTTTCTGCACCTCTCTTGCTTTTTTCTGCATCCCTCTTACCTCTTTCTGCACCTCTCTTGCCTCTTTCTGTACCTCTCTTGCCTCCTTCTGCACCTTTCTTTCCTCTTTCTGGGCTTCCCTTGTCTGTTTCTGCACCTCTCTTGCTGCCTTCTGCTGCCCTCTTGCTTCTTTCTGCATTTCTCTTCCTTCTTTCTGCACCTCTCTTGCTTCTTTATACACCCCTCGTGCCTCTTTCTGCACCACTCTTGCTTCTTTATGCACTACTCTTGCCTCTTTCTTCAACTCTCTTGCCCCTGTCTGTACTTCTCATGCCTCTTTCTGCACATTTCTTCCTCTTTCTGCACCTCTCTTGCTTCTATCTACACTTCTTGTGCTTCTTTCTGAACCTCTCATGCCTCTTTCTGCACCTCTCTTTCCTCTTTCTGCACATCTCTTCCTCTTTCTGCACTTCTCTTGCTTCTTTCTGTACCTCTCTTGCTTCTTTCTGCACCCCTCTTGCCTCTTGCTGTACCTCTCTTGCTTCTTGCTGCACTTCTCTTGCTTCTTTCTGCACTTCTCTTGCTTCTTTGTGCACCTCTACTGTTTCTGTCTGCACCCCTCTTGCTGCACCTCTCTTGCTTCTTGCTGCACTTCTCTTGCTTCTTTCTGCACTTCTCTTGCTTCTTTCTGCACTTCTCTTGCTTCTTTCTGCACCTCTACTGTTTCTATCAGCATCACTCTTGCCTCTTTCTGCACCTCTCTTGCCTCTTTCTGCACCTCTTGCCTCTTTTTGCACCTCTCTTTCCTCTTTCTGCAACTCTATTGCCTCTTTCTGCACTTCTCTTGCCTCTTTCTGCACCTCTATTGCTTCTTTCTGCACCTCTCTTGCTTCTTTCTGTACCTCTCTTGCCTCCTTCTGCATTTCTCTTGCTTCTTTCTGCACCTTTCTTCCTCTTTCTGCATTTCTCTTGCCCCTTTCTACACTTCTTACTTCTTTCTGAACCTTTCTTCCTCTTCCTACACTTCTGTTGCCTCTTTCTGTACCTTTCTTCTTCTTTCTGAACCTCTCTTGCTTCTTTCAGCACATTTCTTCCTCTTTCTGCACCTCACTTGCTTCTTTCTGTATTTCTTTTGCTTCTTTCTGTACCTCTCTTGTCTCTTTCTGTACTTCTATTGCTTCTTACTGCACCTATCTTGACTCTTTCTGCAACTCTCTTGCCTCTTTCTGTGTTTCTCTTTCATCTTTCTGACCCTTTCTTCCTCTTTCTGGACCTCTCGCTTCTTTTTGCACTTCTCTTGCCCCTTTCTGCACTTCTCTTGCCTCTTTCTGCACTTCAGTTGTCTCTTTCTGTACCTCTCTTGCCTCTTAATACACATTTCTTCATCTTTCTGTACCTCTCTTGCTTCTTTCTTCAACTCTCTTGCTTTTTTCTGCACCTCTCTTGCTTTTTTCTTCACCCCTCTTGCTTCTTTCTGCACCCCTCTTGCCTCTTTCTGCACCTCTGTTGCTTCTTTCTGCACTTCTTTTGCTTTTATCTGCACCTCTCTTGCTTCTTTCTGCACCCCTCTGGCCTCTTTCTGCACCTCTGTTGCTTCTTTCTGCACACCTGTTGCTTCTTTCTGCACTTCTCTTGCTTCTTTCTGCACCTGTCTTGCTTTTTTCTGCATCCCTTTTGACCCTTTCTGCACCTCTCTTGCCTCTTTCTGCACCTCTCTTGCCTCCTTCTGCATCTCTCTTCCCTCTTTCTGCGCTTCCCTTGCCTGTTTCTGCACCTCTCTTACTGCCTTCTGCACCCCTCTTGCTTCTTTTTGCATTTCTCTTCCTTCTTTATGCACCTCTCTTGCTTCTTTATACACCCCTCGTACCTCTTTCTGCACCACTCTTGCTTCTTTCTGCACCACTTGTGCCTCTTTCTGCACCTCTCTTGCCCCTTTCTGTACTTCTCATTCCTCTTTCTGCACATTTCTTCCTCTTTCTGCACTTCTCTTGCTTCTTTCCACACTTCTTGTGCTTCTTTCTGAACCTCTCATGCCTCTTTCTGCACCTCTCTTTCCTCTTTCTGCACATCTCTTCCTCTTTCTGCACCTCTCTTGCTTCTTTCTTGTACTTCTCTTGCTTCTTCTCTGCACCTCTCTTGCTTCTTTCTGCACCCTCTTGCCTCTTTTCTGCACCTCTCTTGCTGTCTTTGCTGCACTTCTCTTTGCTTCTTTCTGCACTTCTCTTGCTTCTTTCTGCACCTCTACTGTTTCTATCAGCATCGCTCTTGCCTCTTTCTGCACCTCTCTTACCTCTTTTTGCACCTCTCATTCCTCTTTCTGCACCTCTCTTGCCTCTTTCTGCACTTCTCTTGCCTCTTTCTGCACCTCTATTGCTTCTTTCTGCACCTCTCTTGCTTCTTTCTGCACCTGTCTTAAATCTTTCATCACTTCTCTTGCTTCTGTCTGCACCTCTCTTGCCTCCTTCTGCATTTCTCTTGCTTCTTTCTGCACCTTTCTTCCTCTTTCTGCATTTCTTTTGCCCCTTTCTACAATTCTCTTACTTCTTTTTACACCTTTCTTCCTCTTCTTATACTTCTGTTGCCTTTTTCTGCACCTTTCTTCTTCTTTCTGAACCTCTCTTGCTTCTTTCGGCACATTTCTTCCTCTTTCTGCACCTCACTTGCTTCTTTCTGTTTTTCTTTTGCTTCTTTCTGTACCTATTTTGTCTCTATCTGTACCTCTATTGCTTCTTACTGCACCCATCTTGCCTCGTTCTACACCTCTCTTGCCTCTTTCTGTGTTTCTCTTTCATCTTTCTGACCCTTTCTTCCTCTTTCTGGACCTCCTGCTTCTTTTTGCACTTCTCTTGCCCCTTTCTGCACTTCTCTTGCCTTTTTCTGCACTTCAGTTGTCTCTTTCTGCACCTCTCTTGCCTCTTTCTAAACATTTCTTCATCTTTCTGTACCTCTCTTGCCTCTTTCTGTGTTTCTCTTTCATCTTTCTGACCCTTTCTTCCTCTTTCTGCACCTCTCGCTTCATTTTGTACCTCTCTTGCTTCTTTCTATACCCACTCACTTCTTTCAGCATCCTTCTTGTTTCTTTCTGCACTTCTCTTCCCTCTTTCTGCACTTCACATGCTTCTTTCTGTACTTCTCTTGCCTCATTCAGCACTTCTCTTGCCACTTTATGCACATTTCTTCCACTTTCTGCACTTCTCTAGCTTCTTTCATCACTTCTCTTGACTCTTTCTGCACCTCACTCTCTTCTTTCTGTATCTCTCTTGCTTCTTTCTGCCCCTCTCCTGCCTCTTTCTGCACCTCACTTGCTTCTTTCTGCACCTCACTCTCTTCTTTCTGAATCTCACTTGCTTCGCTCTGCCCCTCTTTCTTCTTTTTGCACTTCCTTAGATCTCTTTCTGTGCCTTTCTTTCTCTTTTCTGCACCTTTTTTTCCTCTTTCTGCACATCTCTTGCTTCTTTCTGCACGTTTCTTGCTGCTTTCTGCACCTCTCTTGCCTCTTAATGCACCTCTCTTGCCTCTTTCTGCACCAATCTTACCTCTTTCTGAACGTCAGTTGCTACTTTCTGTACTTCACTTGCTTCATTCTGCACATCTCTTGCTTCTTTCTGTACCTCTCTCTTGCTTCTTGCTGCACTTTGCTTGCTTATTTCTGCTCCTCTCTTGCCTCTTTCCGCACCTCTCTTAACTCTTTCTGCACTTCTGCTGCTTCTTTCTGCACCTCTCTTGCTTCTTTCTGCACCTCTCTTGCTTTCTTCTGAACCTCTCTTGCCTCTTTCGGCACCTCTCTTTCCTCTTTCTGCACCTCTCTTGCCTTCTTTCTGCACCTCACTCTCTTCTTTCTGCACCTCTCTTGCTTCTTTCTGCATTTCCTCTAGCTTCTTTCTGCACGTCTTTCTTCTTTCTGCGCCCTCTCTTCCTCTTTCATCCTCTTTCTGCACCTTTCTTCCTTTTCTGTTTTTTCTTCACTTCTCTTGCCACTTTCATCACCTCTCTTCCTTCTTTCTGCACCTTTCTTGCCTATTTCTTTACCTCTCTTGCCTCTTTCTGCACTTCTCTTGCCTGTATCTGCACCCCTCTTGCTTCTTTCTGTACCTCCTTTCTTCTTTATAGTACCTTTTTTCTACTATCATCACTTCTCTTGATTCTTTCTGCAACTCTCTCTTTTTCTTCCCACACTTCTCTTGCCTCTTTCTGCATTTCTGTTGCTTCTTTCTGTACCTTTCTTTCTTTTTCTGCACTTCACTGCCTCTTTCTGCACATTTCTTCCTCTTTATGCACTTTTCTTCCTCTTTTTGCACGTCACTTGCTTCTTTCTGCACTCTCTTCTCTTTGTGTAGCCTCTTGCCTCTTTCTGCACCTCTCTTTGCCTCTTTCTGCACCTCTCTTGCTTCTTTCTACTAGCCTTTTCTTTCCTCTCTTCTGCACATCTCTCTTGCTTCTTTCTGCATCTCCCTGTGCTTCTCTGTCTGCACTTCTCTTGCCTCTTTCTGCACTCCCTCTCTTGTCTCCTTCTGCATTTCTCTTGCTTCTTTCTGCACTCTCTCTTGCTTCTTTCTGCGCTCTTCTCTTGCCCCCTTTCTGCACTTCTCTTATGTCTTTCTGCACTTCTCTGCCTCTTTCTGCACCTCTCTTTCCTCTTTCTACACATTTCTTCCCTTTTTCTGCACCTCACTTGCATTTTTCTGCATCTCTCTTGCTTTTTCTGTACCTCTCTTGCCTCCTTCTGCACCTCTTCTTACTTCCTTCTGCACCCCTTGTCTCTTTTCTGTCACCTCTCTTGTCTCATTCTGCAATTCTATTGCTTATTTCTGCACTTCTCCTGCTTCTTTCTACTCCTTTCATCCTCTTTCTGCACCTCTCTTGCTTTTTTTGCAACCTTTCTTGCTTCTTTCAGCACCTCTCTTGCTACTTTTCATCAACTCTCCTTGCTACTTTCTGCATCTCATTTTGCTTCTTTCTGCACTTCTCTTGATTCTTTCTGCACCTCTCTTTCCTCTTTCTGCATTTCTTTTGCTTCTTTCTGCACCTCTCTTGCTTCTTTCTACACCTCTCCTGCCCCTTTCTGCACTTCCCTTGCCTCTTTCTGTACTTCAGTGTCCTCTTCTGCACCTCTCTTGCCTCTTTCTGTGCATTTCTTCCTTCTTTCTGTACCCCTTTTGCTTCTTTCTTCAATTTTTTTGCTACTTTCTGCATCTCTCTTGCTTTTTTTGTACCCCTCTTGCATCTTTCTGCACCTCTCTTGCCTCTTGCTGCACCTCTGTTGCTTCTTTCTGCACTTCTCTTGCCTCTATCTGCACCTCTCTTGCTTTTTTCTGCACCCTCTTGCCTCTTTCTGCACTTCTCTTGCCTCTTTCTGTACCCCTCTTGTCTCTTTCTGTATATGTCTTCCTCTTTCTGCCTCTCTCTTGCTACTTTATGCACTTCTCTTGCTTCTTTCTGCACCTCTCTTGCTTTTTTCTGCACCCCTCTTGCCTCTTTCTGCACCTCTCCTGCATCTTTCTGCACCTTTCTTCCATCTTTCTGCACCCCTATTGCTTCTTTCTGCACCTCTCTTTCCTCTTTCTGCATTTCTTTTGCTTCTTTCTGCACCTCTCTTGCTTCTTTCTACACCTCTCTTGCCCCTTTCTGCACTTCCCTTGCCTCTTTCTGCACTTCAGTATCCTCTTCTGCACCTCTCTTGCCTCTTTCTGTGCATTTCTTCCTCTTTCTGTACCCCTTTTGCTTCTTTCTTCCATTTTTTTGCTACTTTCTGCATCTCTCTTGCTTTTTTTTGTACCCCTCTTGCGTCTTTCTGCACCTCTCTTGCCTCTTGCTGCCCCTCTGTTGCTTCTTTCTGCACTTCTCTTGCCTCTATCTGCACCTCTCTTGCTTTTTTCTGCACCCTCTTGCCTCTTTCTGCACTTCTCTTGCCTCTTTCTGTACCCCTCTTGTCTCTTTCTGTATATGTCTTCCTCTTTCTGCATCTCTCTTGCTACTTTATGCACCTCTCTTGCTTTTTTCTGCACCCCTCTTGCCTCTTTCTGCACCTCTCCTGCATCTTTCTGCACCTCTCTTCCATCTTTCTGCACCCCTTATTGCTTCTTTCTGCATTTCTCTTCCTTTTCTGCACCTTCTCTTGCTTCTTTCTACACCCCTCTTGCCTCTTTTCTGCGCCACTCTTGCTTCTTTTCTGCACCACTCTTGCCTCTTCATGCACTCTCTTGCCCCTTTCCGTAATGCTCATGCCTTCTTTCTACACATTTCTTCCTCTTTCTGCACCTATCTTGCTTCTTTCTATACTTCTTGTGCTTCTTTCTGAACCCCTCTTGCCTCTTTCTGCACATCTCTTGCCTCTTTCTGCACCCTCTCTTGCTTCTTTCTGCACCCCTCTTACCTCTTGCTGTCCCTCTCTTTGCTTCTTGCTGCACTTCTCCTGCTTCTTTTCTGCACTTCTCTTGCTTCTTTCTGCACCTTTACTGCTTCTCTATCAGCATCCCTCTTGCCTCTTTTCTGATCCTCTCTTTGCACCTCTTTCCTCTTTTTCTGCACCTCGCTTGCCTCTTTCTGCACTTCTCTTGCCTCTTTCTGCACTTCTCTTGCTTCTTTCTGTCACCTCTCTTGCTTCTTTCTGCTTCTACATGCATCTTTCATCACTTCTCTTGCGTTTTTCTGCTCCTCACTTGCTTCTTTCTACACCTCACTTCCTCTTTCTACACTCTCTCTTGCTTCTTTCTGCACTTCCTTTATTTCTTTCTGAATCTTTCTTCCTCTTCCTGAACTTCTCTTGCCTCTTTCTGCACCTTTCTTCTTCTCTCTGAACCTCTCTAGCTTCTTTCTGCACCACATTTCTTCCTCTTTCTGCATCTCACTTGCTTCTTTATGCATTTCTCTTGATGTGTTTTTGCAATCCTCTCTTGCTTTTTCTGCACTCGCTTGCTTTTTTCTGCACCCATCTTGCTTCTTTCTGCACCTCTCTTTCTTCTTTCTGCACTTCTCTTGCCTCTTTCTGTAACTCTCTTGCCTCTTTCTGCATATTTCTTCCTCGTTCTGCACTTCCCTTGCCTGTTTCTGCACCTCTCTTCCTTCTTTCTGCACCCCTCTTGCTTCTTTCTGCTTTTGTCTTCCTTCTATCTGCACCTCTCTTCCTTCTTTCTGCACCCCTCTTGCTTCTTTCTACACTTCTCTTCCTTCTATCTGCACCTCTCGTGCTTCTTTCTGCACCTCTCTTGCTTTCTTCTGAACCTCTCTTGCTCTCTTTCGGCACCGTCTCTTTCCTCTTTCTGCACCTCTCTTGCCTCTTTCTGCACCTCACTCTCTTCTTTCTGCACCTCTCTTGCTTCTTTCTGCATTTCTCTAGCTTCTTTCTGCATCGTCTTTCTTCTTTCTGCGCCTCTCTTCCTCTTTCATCCTCTTCTCTGCACTCTTTCTTCCTCTTTCTGTTTTTCTTCACTTCTCTTGCCGCTTTCGTCACCTCTCTTCCTCTTTCTGCACTTTTCTTGCCTATTTCTTTACCCCTCTTGCTCTCTTTCTGCACCTCTCTTGCTCTGTATCTGCACCTCTCTTTCTTCTTTCTGAACCTCTCTTTCTTCTTATACCTTTTGCCACTATCATCACTTCTCTTGATTCTTTCTGCACCTCTCTTTTTCTTTCCACACTTCTCTTGCCTCTTTCTGCATTTCCTGTTGCTTCTTTCTGTACCTTTCTTTCTTTTTCTGCACTTCTCTGCCTCTATCTGCACATTTCTTCCTCTTTATGCACTTTTCTTCCTCTTTTTGCACGTCACTTGCTTCTTTCTGCACTTCTCTCTCTATTTCTGTACCTCTCTTGCCTCTTTCTGCACTTCTCTTGCCTCTTTCTGCACCTCTCTTGCTTCTTTCTATGCCTTTCTTCCTCTTTTCTTCACCTTTCTTCCTCTTTTTCTGCACCTCTCTTGCTTCTTTCTGCACCTCTTTTGCCACTTTCATCATTTCTCTTGCTTCTTTCTGCACCTCTCTTGTCTCATTCTGCAATTCTATTGCTTATTTCTGCACTCTCTCCTGCTTCTTTCTACTCCTCATCCTCTTTCTCTGCACCCCTCTTGCCTCTTTCTGCACCTTTCTTGCTTCTTTCAGCACCTCTCTTGCCACTTTCATCAACTCTCTTGCTACTTTCTGCATCTCATTTGCTTCTTTCTGCACCTCTCTTGATTCTTTCTTGCACCTCTCTTTCCTCTTTCTGCACTTCTCTTGCTTCTTTCTGCACCTCTCTTGCTTCTTTCTACACCTCTCTTGCCTCTTTCTGCACTTCCTCTTGCCTCTTTCTGCACCTTCAGTGTCTCTCTTCTGCACCTCTTTGCCTCTTTCTGCACTTTCTTGCCTCTTTCTGTACCTCCTTTGCTTCTTTCTTCCATTTCTTTGCTACTTTCTGCATCTCTCTTGCTTCTTTCTGTACCCCTCTTGCTTCTTTCTGCACCTCTCTTGCCTCTTGCTGCCCCTCTGTTGCTTCTTTCTGCACTTCTCTTGCCTCTATTCTGCACCTCTCTTGCTTCTTTCTGCACCTCTCTTGCCTCTTTCTGCACTCTCTTGCCTCTTTCTGTACCTCTCTTTGTCTCTTTCTGTATATGTCTTCCTCTTTCTGCATCTCTCTTGCTACTTTATGCACCTCTCTTGCTTTTTTCTGCACCCCTCTTGCCTCTTTCTGCACCTCTCCTGCATCTTTCTGCACCTCTCTTCCATCTTTCTGCACCCCTATTGCTTCTTTCTGCATTTCTCTTCCTTTTTCTGCACCTTTCTTGCTTCTTTCTACACCCCTCTTGCCTCTTTCTGCGCCACCCTTGCTTCTTTCTGCACCACTCTTGCCTCTTTCTGCACCTCTCTTGCCTCTTTCTGCACTTCTCTTGCCTCTTTCTGCACCTCTCTTGCTTCTTTCTATGCCTTTCTTCCTCTTTCTTCACCTTTCTTCCTCTTTCTGCACCTCTCTTGCTTCTTTCTGCACCTCTTTTGCCACTTTCATCATTTCTCTTGCTTCTTTCTGCATCTCCCTTGCTTCTTTCTGCATTTCTCTTGCTTCTTTCTGCACCTCTCTTGCTTCTTTCTGCGCTTCTCTTGCCCCTTTCTGCACTTCTCTTGTCTCTTTCCGCACTTCTCTTGCTTCCTTCTGCACCTCTCTTGCCTCTTTCTGCACCTCTCTTGTCTCATTCTGCAATTCTATTGCTTATTTCTGCACCTCTCCT
This sequence comes from Calotriton arnoldi, assembly GCA_963921515.1. Lineage (NCBI taxonomy): Eukaryota > Metazoa > Chordata > Amphibia > Caudata > Salamandridae > Calotriton > Calotriton arnoldi. Next base: position 209,054 of record CAWUFW010016271.1, read on the forward strand.
GCTTCTTTCTACTTCCTTTCTTCCTCTTTCTGCACCTCTCTTGCTTCTTTTTGCACCTTCTCTTGCTTCTTTCTAGCACCTCTCTTGCCACTTTCTATCAACTCTCTTGCTACTTTCTGCATCTCATTTGCTTCTTTCTGCACTTCTCTTGATTCTTTCTGCACCTCTCTTGCCTCTTTCTGCATTTCTTTTGCTTCTTTCTGCACCTCTCTTGCTTCTATCTACACCTCTCTTGCCCCTTTCTGCACTTCCCTTGCCTCTTTCTGCACTTCAGTGTCCTCTTCTGCACCTCTCTTGCCTCTTTCTGTGCATTTCTTCCTCTTTTTGTACCTCTTTTGCTTCTTTTCTTCAATTTTTTTGCTATCTTTCTGCATCTCTCTTGCTTCTTTCTGTACCTCTCTTGCTTCTTTCTACACCTCTCTTGCCTCTTTCTGCACCTCTCGTTGCTTCTTTCTGCACTTCTCTTGCCTCTTTCTGCACCTCTCTTGCTTCTTTCTGCACCCTCTTGCCTCTTTCTGCACTTCTCTTGCCTCTTTCTGTACCTCTCTTGCCTCTTTCAGCATATGTCTTCCTCTTTCTGCATCTCTCTTGCTACTTTATGCACTTCTCTTGCTTCTTTCTGCACCTCTCTTGCTTTTTTCTGCACCCCTCTTGCCTCTTTCTGTACCTCTCCTGCATCTTTCTGCACCTCTTGCCTCCTTCTACATCCCTCTTGCCTCTTTCTGCACGTCCCTTGCCTGTTTCTGCACCTCTCTTCCTCCTTTCTGCACCCCTATTGCTTCTTTCTGCAATTCTATTCCTTTTTCTGCACCTTTCTTGCTTCTTTCTACACCCCTCTTGCCTCTTTCTGCGCCACCCTTGCTTCTTTCTGCACCACTCTTGCCTCTTCATGCACCTCTCTTGTCCCTTTCCTTACTGCTCATGCCTCTTTCTACACATTTCTTCCTCTTTCTGCACCTATCTTGCTTCTTTCTATACTTCTTGTGCTTCTTTCTGAACCTCTCTTGCCTCTTTCTGCACATCTCTTGCCTCTTTCTGCACTTCTCTTGCTTCTTTCTGCACCTTTACTGCTTCTATCAGCATCCCTCTTGCCTCTTTCTGAACCTCTCTTTGCACCTCTCTTTCCTCTTTCTGCACCTCTCTTGCCTCTTTCTGCACTTCTCTTGCCTCTTTCTGCACCTCTCTTGCTTCTTTCTGCACCTCTCTTGCTTCTTTCTGCTCCTCACATGCATCTTTCATCACTTCTCTTGCTTCTTTCTGCTCCTCACTTGCTTCTTTCTACACCTCACTTCCTCTTTCTACACTTCTCTTGCTTCTTTCTGCACTTCCCTTATTTCTTTCTGAATCTTTCTTCCTCTTCCTGAACTTCTCTTGCCTCTTTCTGCACCTTTCTTCTTCTCTCTGAACCTCTCTAGCTTCTTTCACCACATTTCTTCCTCTTTCTGCATCTCACTTGCTTCTTTATGCATTTCTCTTGATGTGTTTTGCACCTCTCTTGCTTTTTTCGGCACCCCGCTTGCTTTTTTCTGCACCCATCTTGCTTCTTTCTGCACCTCTCTTGCTTCTTTCTGCACCCTCTTGCCTCTTTCTGCAACTCTCTTGCCACTTTCTGCACCTCTCTTGCCTCTTTCTGCACTTCAGTTGCCTCTTTCTGCACCTCTCTTGCCTCTTTTTGCACATTTCTTCCTCTTTCTGTACCTCTCTTGCTTCTTTCTTCAATTCAATTGCTACTTTCTGCACCTCTCTTACTTTTTTCTGCACCCCTCTTGCTTCTTTCTGCACCCCTCTTCCCTCTTTCTGCACCTCCATTGCTTCTTTCTGCACTTCTCTTGCTTCTATCTGCACCTCTCTTGCTTCTTTCTGCACCCTCTTGCCTCTTTATGCACTTCTCTTGCCTCTTTCTGTACCTCTCTTTCCTCTTTCTGCATATTTCTTCCTCTTTCTGCACTTCCCTTGCCTGTTTCTGTACCTCTCTTCCTTCTTTCTGCACCCCTCTTGCTTCTTTCTGCATTTCTCTTCCTTCTATCTGCACCTCTCGTGCTTCTTTCGACACCACTCTTACCTCTTTCTGCACCTTTCTTGCCTCTTTCTGCACCTCTCTTGCCTCCTTCTGCATATCTCTTGCCTCTTTCTGCACTTCCCTTGCCTGTTTCTGCACCTCTCTTCCTTCTTTCTGCACCCCTCTTGCTTCTTTCTGCATTTCTCTTCCTTCTTGCTGCACCTCTCTTGCTTCTTTCTACACTCCTCTTGCCTCTTTCTGCACCACTCTTGCTTCTTTCTGCACCACTCTTGCCTCTTTCTGCACCTCTCTTGCCCCTTTCTGTAATTCTAATGCCTCTTTCTGCACATTTATTCCTCTTTCTGCACCTCTCTTGTGTCTTTCTGCACTTCTCTTGCTTCTTTCTGCACCCCTCTTGCCTCTTGCTGCACTTCTCTTGCTTCTTGCTGCACTTCTCTTGCTTCTTTCTACTCTTCTCTTGTTTCTTTCTGCACCTCTACTGCTTCTATCAGCATCCCTCTTGCCTCTTTCTGCACCTCTCTTGCCTCTTTCTGTATTTCTCATGCCTCTTTCTGCACATTTCTTCCTCTTTCTGCACCTCTCTTGCATCTTTCTATACTTCTTGTGCTTCTTTCTGAACCTCTCTTGCCTCTTTCTGCACTTCTCTTGCCTCTTTCTGCACATCTCTTGCCTCCTTATGCACATTTCTACCTCTTTCTACACCTCTCTTGCGTCTTACTGCAATTCTCTTGCTTCTTTCTGCATCTCTCTTGCTTCTTTCTGTACCTCTCTTGCCTCTTGCTGCACCTCTCTTGCTTCTTGCTGTACTTCTCTTGCCTCTTTCTGCATTTCTGTTGCTTCTTTCTGTACCTCTTCTTTCTTTATCTGCACTTCTCTGCCTCTTTCTGCACCTCTCTTGCCTCTTTATGCACTTTTCTTCCTCTTTCTGCACCTCAATTGCTTCTTTCTGCACTTCTCTTCTTCTTTCTGTACCTCTCTTGCCTCTTTCTGCACTTCTCTTGCCTCTTTCTGCACCTCTCTTGCTTCTTTTTATGCCTTTCTTCCTCTTTCTTCACCTTTCTTCCTCTTTCTGTACCTCTCTTGCTTCTTTCTGCACCTCTCTTGCCACTTTCATCATTTCTCTTGCTTCTTTCTGCATCTCACTTCCTTCTTTCTGCACCTCTCTTGCTTCTTTCTGCACTTCTCGTGCCCCTTTCTGCACTTCTCTTGTCTTTTTCTGCACTTCTCTTGCCTCTTTCTGCACCTCTCTTTCCTCTTTCTACACTTTTCTTCCTCTTTCTGCACCTCATTTGCATTTTTCTGCATCTCTTTTGCTTTTTATGCACCTCTCCTGCCTTCTTCTGCACCTCTCTTGCTTCCTTCTGCATCCCCTTGTCTCATTCTGCACCTCTCTTGTCTCATTCTGCAATTCTATTGCTTCTTTCTGCACCTCTCCTGCTTCTTTCTACTCCCTTCTTCCTCTTTCTGCACCTCTCTTGCCTTTTTTTGCACCTCTCTTTCCTCATTCTGCACCTCTCTTGCTTCTTTTTTGCACCTCTCTTGCTTCTTTCTGCACCTCTCTTTCATCTTTCATCACTTCTCTTGCTTCTTTCTGCACCTCACTTGCTTCTTTCTACACCTCACTTCCTCTTTCTACACTTCTCTTGCTTCTTTCTGCACTTCCCTTATTTCTTTCTGAATCTTTCTTCCTCTTCCTGAACTTCTCTTGCCTCTTTCTGCACCTTTCTTCTTCTCTCTGAACCTCTCTAGCTTCTGTGAGAAGTTGGCATGGTATATGCTGTCCACTAATTATAGTGGGCACCTTGCACCAGTCCAAACAACCCCTTATTGGAGATAGGTTAAAGACAACCTTTATTGAAAGCTATCCTAGTGGTAGCTATGGAGAGCAGCCTTTAGGCTAAGTCTTGAAGGAATGTAAAGCAGCTTGTTTTACCAGTCTATAATCTCTTGAGTGACCAAATGAAAGAGGACCACACCAGGTATATATTCAAAATATATGTATTTATTGCTAAACACACCCCTCTAGTCTCTTTATGAGGCTAGAGTTCGAAGTACATAAGTTATATGTTAGTTATCAACAGTAGTAGCACAAATACACGTTTGAGCCCTAGGGGCGTACCAAACCATATACCAATAAAGTGGTATAAGAACCACGACTGAGCTAGACACAAGGCCTAGAGCCTGTAGAAGTGCTTGGCCCTCAAGGAACCACCCAAGGTAGTGACACAGGGGACCCACGGGAGACGCGTGCAGTGTGAGAACACAGCCGCGAGCCGCCGTTGACTTCTATGGGGAATGTCGCGGTTGGAGTTTTAAAGAGAAGGGACACTTAGAGGAGGACTTGGAGCAAACCCCTTTAGAACTAGGTTGTTCTAGAGTCTATACCCACGGGAGCACCGGAGTACTCGAGTTACCTCACCCAGGGAAGCCGGGTGCATAGGTGTCTTTCGGGGTCGGGTTTCGTCGTCGTTTTCAATGGCGATCTGCTGCAAAGTGCTGCTGGCGGCCAAGTCGAGAGTGTTCGGGTGGATCCAAAGGTGGATCGAAGATCAGAAGCACCTGAAAGCAGAGGGGACAGAGTCTGGGTCACTAGCCAGTGACCAGGAAGGCGATGAGCGGATGCCCACCGATGTCGGGTGCTTCAGGTAGGTTGACGGTCATCTTGACTCTTCAGCCATGAGGTCCAGGAAGCGTCGACGATGACCAGGAGCTGCAGTCGAGCTGTCCCACAAGGTGTGTCGAGTGCAGGGGTGTCTGCGACCGGATTGGACCCAAGAAGCCTTGGCAACAGCAAATCTTGTGGAAATAGAAGAAGGACGGTGGTGCAGACCAGCAAGGTCTGAGGGACTCACCTAGCAAGGGTAAGTCAGGGCATGTATGGAGCAACCAGGGAAGCCCAAGCAGAAGAAGAGCTGCCTTCGGGAGGGCCCACTAGCCAATGGACTAGCAACCGCGAAGGAGCCTCGAGTGGACGCACTTGGAGCTGGCTCACAGGACACTCGTGGAGTGGAGGCCAGTGATCTTCGGTGCAGTCGGTGCTGGAGGCGAGGGCTACTCGGCAGCCCAAAGCACAACTTCGGGGGAGACCCAGAAGAGGATGAACTTGCAAAAGTACTCAGTGTCTAGGGGTCATGGTTCCACGTTACCCACGACAGCTACAGGACTCAGCTTTGCTGGGGCCTCAGGACAGCCTCGGGGAAGTCTGTAAATCTACCTCTGGTGTTGCAAAGACTTCGGCGTCTGGCGGGAGCTTCAGCGATACAGACTGGACAATTGCTTCTTAGGTGCCTGCCAAGCAGGGGAGTCACTCCTTGACCCAAAGGGGATTAATCAGTCCTCTAATCTTAAAGTAGAGCATCGAAGGTCCAGGATTCTGTATCAGAGTTTCGTCCAGGTAAATCTAAAGTCCTAAGAACTGGGGTCCCATACTTATACCAAGTTAGGGGGTTGGACAGACTCTGGGGACCCACCTATGGGAGGGTCAGGGCAGAGGGGTGGTTACACCCCTTTCCCTTTGTCCAGTTTCGCACCAGAGCAGGGGCTAGAAGCCCCTGAGCCGGTTTGAACTGTGGTATGCACAGGGACACCAAATGTGCCCCCAGTGCAGGACTTCAAAGCACCAGAGAGTGCTCCCGCCCAGCCCCAATACACATGATCCTGTCTGGGGAGGTGGTTACACCTCCCTGGGACAGGAAACCTATTGTCCAGGCCTCCCCTGCCGGAGTTTCAGTCAGCAGCAGGAGGCCAGACCCGTGTCTGTGGCAGCGGGATCCATTTTGTGATGCCAGGGCTCTGGAAAGAAGTTACCGGGTATGCCGGTGGGTACATGTCTCTCCCTCTAGAAGGGTGGAATGCTACCCCCGCCACCAGAACTGGTGGGGGGGTAGTATTCCAAGATGTTTGACACCAAACACGACATTTTTTGGTGCAGCCAGTCCAAAGTTAGCATTCTACCGCGAGGATATAATGCACTTAAGAGTATATGGTCAGGCTGCACTACAAACAGCATCAGAGAAGGGTCTCCGACCGCTGCAGAGGGGCTCTGCTCATGCAGGGGCACCCTCTCATATAAGAACCAAGCACTCTGCCTTCAGGATTGATAAGGCCTGCCATAGGAGTGACTTATAGGTTTACATGTGTGCATATGCAGTGATATAGGTAACCTTTATCACAGTAAGGGGTGTATGCACCACCTTACCCAGGCTGCAGTAGCAGACCTGTGGTGTCCTTTTGGTTGGCCTTCCAGGGGTGGCATAATACATGCTTCAGCCCCTGGCAGGTCTCTGAGGTACCTATGCCCTGGGTACATAGTATACCATATACCAGGGACTTATAAGGGCACTCCAGATTCCAATCAGAGATGTGCCTAAGGCACATGGAAACCATTTTAGAGAGGAAGCAGCTAGGCTGGGGTTCTGATTAGCAGGGCCCCAGCCAGACTAAAGTCGAAAAACAGTGAAGCATCAGCAAAAAGTGGGGGTACCCATGTGAAGCAGATCCTACTCTCTGTAGGAGAGTAGGATCTGCCTCTTATGTTGCCCCCACTTTTTTCTGATGTTTACACTGGTTTCTGGCTATAGTCTGGCTGGGTCCCTGCTAATCAGGGCCCCAGCCTCTCTGTTCTCTCTAAACGACTTGGAGTGCACTCTAGGTGCACTAGTGATTGGATACCGTGGTACCTTATGAGTCCCTAGTATATGGTACCTTAGGTACCAAGGGCATAGGTACTTCACAGGCCTACCAGGGGCTGAAGCATGTATTATGCCACCCCTGGGAAGCAGACTAAATCTGACACCACAGGCCTGCTACTGCAGCCTGGGTGAGGAAGTGCTAGCACTCCTCACTGAGATATAGGTCCCCTATATCTCTCCTGCACACACATTGAGACTTATCAGTCACCCCTAAAGCAGGCCCTATCGATCCTGAGGGCAGGGTGCTTAGTTTCCATGTGAGGGGGTGCCTCTGCCTGAGCAGGGCCCCTCTGCAGCTCTCAGAGTCCATTCTCTGGTGCTGTTTGTGGATGCGGTTAAACCATATACTCTTAAGTGCATTATATCCTCGCGGTAAAATGCTAACTTTGGAATGGCTGCATCAAAACATGTCGTGTTTGGTGTCAAACATTTTGGAATACTACCCCCCGCCAGTCCTGGCGGTGGGGGTAGCATTCCACCCTTCTAGAGGGATAGACATGTACCTACTGTGGAAACGCGGTAGAATCCTGCAGAGCCCTGGCATCACAAAATGGATGCCACCAGTCACAGACACTGGGATGCCCTCCTGCTGATGACCAACACTCGCAGTGGAGGAAGCCCAACAATAGATATCCTGTCCCAAGGGGTGTGACCACCTCCCAGACAGGGTTTAGTGTATTGGGGCTGGGTGGGTGCACTCTTAGAGTGCTTTGAAGTCCTGCACTGGGGGAGCAGAAGGCTTCTCTGTGCATACCCCAGTTCAAACCGGCTCAGGGGCTACCTGCCCCTGCTCTGGCGCGAAACTGGACAAAGGGAAGTGGGTGTAGCCACCCACTCCCCTGACCCTCCCATAGGTAGGGTCATAGAGCTAGTCCCTCCCTTTCTTTTAGTATAAGAGGGGGAACCTGTGCATTGCACCCTAGATATCCATGGACGACGCTCTGAAGAAGAATCCTGGACCTTCGACGTTCCACTACCTTTGGAAGACTGAAGAATCTCCCTTGGAGTCAAGGAGTGACTCCCCTGCTTGGCAGGCACCAAAAACTACAAACGATGATCGCAAACTACGCCGCTCCCGCCGGAGTCCAAAGTCCCTGCAGCCCAAGAAGTGGGTTTCCTGACTTCTCAAAGGCCATCGTGAGTCCCCAGTGAAGCTGAGGCCAGTGGACCCCAAGAGTGACGAGGAACCGCGACCCCTGGGTACCGTGCACTATTGTCGAGTGCAACCCCTTCACAACGTTCTACGAACTTGTGCTTTGGACCACGTGTGGTCCTGGCCTCCAGCAGGAATCCCTCCGAAGATCAGAGGCCTACCACATCCCGAGTGACCGTGGGCCCCTGTTGAGCGAATCCTCCCGAGGCATCTTTGCGATCCCTTGCCAGCCGGCTTGTGGGTCCCCTGAAGGCTTTCCTACAGAACCAAAGGGCTCCCCTGGTTGCTCCAGGCCTGCCCTGACTTACCTTCACTGGGTGAGTCCCTCAGACCTTGCTGGTCTGCGCCATTGACTTTTTACACTTTCCCCAAGACTTGCTGTTACCAAGGCTTGTTGGCTCCAATCGAGTCGCCGACACTGCAGTAAGCTGCAGACATCGTGGGACACGCCGAATACAGCTCCTGGTCATCATCGGCGCCTCCTGGACCTCGTGGCTGAAGAGTCAAGGCACCCGTGAACGACCTGAATCTTGCGACGACGGTGGGCATCCATCTTCCTTGCCCCGAGTCACTGCCAAGTGACTGTGAACACTGTCCCCTCTGCTTTCAGGTCTTCCATCTTCTGAATCCAGGCTTGGATTCCTCCGGACACTTCTCCTGTCGCCGCAAGCAGCAAGTCTTCACTGGCTCCCATTGAAAACGACGCCGCGACCCGACACCAAAGAACACCTATGCACCCGGCTCCCCTGGGTGAGGTAAATTCAGCACTACGGTGCTCCTGTGGGTGTGGGCCCTAGAACTACTTACCCTGTAAGTGACTTGCTTGTAGCTACCCTAGAAGTACCCTAAAACTCTTACTTTCCAAGTGCGACTATCGCGCTGACTCGTACATGGTTCGAGTCTGTGTTAGACACACCGCGTCCAACTCCCTTGCAACTCCATCTGTAACCGCGTCCTTCGACTCGTACAAGGACCGATCGGTGTGTTCGCCTCGAACACGCAAGGGACCTTTAACATTGAAATCTCAATCGCGTCTGTTCGCATAGACTCGTACAGGACTCGCACCGGTGCCAGGACACCGCGTCCGTCCCCTGTGGGTCTCCTACAACTACCTGGGGTGGTTCTTGGGGGTCCCTCGATTCTAGATGCCCTAGACCTAGGTCTAGCCAAACTAAGATTGTGATATTCGATTGTGCTAAACTTATTTTGATAACATTTGACTTGTACATATGTTCCTGACTTCTAATCTCATAAAGAGATTAGTAGAGAGTTGTTTATTAATAAATACCTATATATTTGATATATATACCTGTGTGGTGTCTTTTCATTTGGTGATTCAAGAGATTGTGTGGTAAAACAAGCTGCTTTACATTCCTTCAAGACTTAGCCTGAAGGCTGCTCTCCACAGCTACCACTAGGATAGCTTTCTATAAAGGTTGTCTTAAACCTATCTACCATAAGAGTCGAATTGTTCTGGTGCAAGGTGTCCACTTTAATTAGTGAACAGCATATACCAGGCCAACTTCTCACATTGGTGGGCAGCGTGTGGGATTCCAGCTTGCTATTGTTTTACCAGAAAATCTCTATTTGAATTACTAACTGAAAACCACTATAGGTACTTAAGGTACATATAAAGTCAAGCTTAGTATCAATAAGTTCTACTGAACTTAGAGCTGTGTGCCAAGGGATAGCACACCCTTTCTACAGCTCAAGCTAGTATCAGTAGGCCACAAACTAGTGTAGGTAGTACAACACTGCACAACACTAGAATGTCCTTACAGGGTGGAACCAGTGGATCCACTCAGCCTCAGTATAAGGACATGGCTTTCTCTGACTTGAGAGCCATGTGTGTTGAAAGACACCTGAAGCTAGGACAGAGTCCCTCCACACTACACCTGATAGATCTGCTGACAGCAGATGATCTTAGATTGGCTCTAGGAGCTAATGGGTCTGAATCAGGGGTGGGTCAATTACAGTGTCTGGGTCAGATGATGAAAATCAGAATGACCAAGACTCTGTGATTGAAGGGCCAGGCTCCAAGGGGCCTGAAAAGGACAGAGGAATTCTCCCTAAGAGAACTGACAGAGTGGATGAGAGGCATAGGTCCCCTTCCAGGGAATCTGACCACTCTTATCACTCTGGCAGAGAATTTGTCCAGCAGAGGAACTCATACTTTCCCATAAGAGAGAGCTCCTCTGAAAGAATGTGCAAACTGCTGCAGTATGAGGAAGCAAGAGTTGCCCTCAGAACCAAGCAGTTGGCACTGGATAGAGAAGCCCTGGAGATCCAGAGAGCTTCTAGAAGAGAGGGGTTAGAACCCCTTGGTGGCAGCAACAGTGTCCCTAGAGGCAGAGAATATATTCCAGACCATAGGAACCTGAGCAAGGTTGTTCCTCCCTACCAGAGTGGGGATGATATCCACAAGTGGATAACTGCTATGGAGAGTGCCTGTAGAGTACAGCAGGACCCCCAAAAGCAGTGGGCAGCAATCTTGTCGCTCTCCTTTTCAGACAAAGGTAGAGACAAGCTCCTCACTGTTAGAGAAGAGGATGCTGATGATTATGAAGTCCTGAAGAGTGCACTGATAGATGGGTTTGGCTTAACTACTGAGCAGTACAGGTTGAAGTTCAGAGACACCCAGAAGGCACAGACTCAGGACTGGACTGACTTTGTAGATTGTGCAACCAAGGCTCTGGAGGGTTGGCTGGTTGGCAGTAGGGTTACTGATTTCAAGGGATTGTATAATCTGATGATGAGAGAACAGATCCTTAATAATTGCCAGAACCAGTTGTTGCATCAATACCTGGTGGACTCAGATCTGACCTCTCCCCAAGAATTGGGAAAGAAGGCAGACAAATGGGTCAGAACCAGGGTAAGGCAGAAACCCCAGAACCAAGGGGTGACACCAAGAAGCAGGATCCTAAGGGCTCTGAGAAAGGTGGGGATAAGTCAAAAGACCAGAAGTCTTCACAAGGGCCCCAAAAATCTGCATCTGGTGGGGAGTCACAATCCAACAAGGGAAAAGGCCAAAAGAAGCCCTGGTGCAAATTCTGTAAACAGAAAGGGCACTGGACTTCTGATTGTAACAAGTCCAAAGACCAAACCACCACCACTCCTGCCCCTAAGGCAACTGTTCCCCCTAGCTCAGCTACTGGTGGAGGTGGTACTCAGAATAAGGGTGTAGTAGGGTTGACCCTGGGTTCTGAAGTGGACTCTGACCTAGTCAGAGTGCCCACTCAGGCAATGCTGATTTGTGATGGAGACCTTGATATGTCCTTCCTAGTAAGCCCCAGTAATCTGGGCAAATACAAACAGCAGCCTGTAATAAATGGAAAACAGGCTTTGGCATTCAGGGACACAGGTGCTAGTGTCACCATGGTGGCAGAGGATCTTGTGGACCCTGGACAGATCATCCTGGGCGAAATGTACCAGGTGACCAATGCAAGCAATGTCAGGACCAACCATAGTCTGGCAGTTGTGAATTTCTCCTGGGGAGGGGTAACTGGCCTCAAGAAGGTTGTAGTCAGTGCAGACCTCCCTGTCGAATGTCTATTGGGCAATGATCTAGAGACTTCAGCCTGGTCTGAAGTAGAGTTATGGACTCATGCTGAGATGTTGGGCATCCCTGCAGAGGTATTTGCTGTGACCAGGTCACAAGCAAGAATGCATAACACTGAACCAGCTCTGGATCCTGGAACAATGGACCAGATGCTTCCCAAGAGGAGGAGCAGTAGGGTAAAGGCAGTGCCTTCCCCTCTGTCTCAGATCACAGATTCACCCCCAGAGGGAGGTGAAGCAGATCCTGAAGAAGGAACTGCCCCAGAGGGACTTGAGCCTGATCAGGTTGAGTTCTTGGGGGCAGGGGGCCCTTCTAGGGAAGATCTGAGTAAGGAGCAACAGTGCTGCCCCTCTCTTGAACCCCTCAGACAGCAGGCTGCTGCTGAGGCTGCTGGGAGTGCTAGTGGGTCCCATAAAGTTTATTGGGATGAGGGACTCCTATATTCTGAGGGTAGAGATCCAGCCCCTGGAGCCACCAGGAGGATGGTAATACCTCAGAAGTTTAGGGGTTCCTCTTGACCCTAGCACATGATATCCCTTTGGCAGGTCACTTGGGCCAAAACAAGACCTGGGACAGGCTTGTTCCACATTTTCATTGGCCACATATGTCAGAGGACACAAAGGAGTTTTGTCGCTCCTGTGTCACATGCCAAGCCAGTGGTAAGGCAGGTGGCACAACAAAGGCCCCCTGATACCACTACCTGTGGTGGGGGTACCCTTTGAAAGGGTAGGGATTGACATTGTTGGTTCCCTTGACCCTCAAACTGCATCTGGGCACAGGTTTATCCTGGTGGTAGTGGATCATGCCACCAGGTACCCAGAAGCAATTCCACTGAGGACCACCACAGCCCCTGTGGTGGCAAGAGCCCTCATTGGAGTTTTCTCCAGAGTGGGTTTCCCAAAGGAGGTCATTTCCGACAGAGGTACCAACTTCATATCAGGATATTTGAAGGCAATGTGGAAGGAGTGTGGTGTAACTTATAAGTTCACCACCCCTATCACCCACAATGCAATGGGTTAGTTGAACGCTTCAACAAAACCCTGAAGGGAATGATTAAAGGACTCCCAGAGAAGCTTAGGCGGAAATGGGACCTTCTTCTTCCCTGCCTGTTGTTTGCATACAGAGAGGTTCCACAGAAGGGGGTTGGTTTCAGCCCATTTGAGCTTCTGTTTGGGCATCCTGTGAGAGGTCCATTGTGTTTGGTAAAAGAGGGCTGGGAGTTACCTCTCAAGCCCCCCAAACAAGATGTGATGGACTATGTACTTGGTCTCCGCTCCCAGATGGCTGAGTACATGAAAAAGGCAACCAAAAACCTGGAGGCCAGCCAAGAATTACAAAAAGCTTGGCATGACCAAAGGCTGTACTGACTGTATACCAGCCAGGACAGAAAGTGTGGGTGTTGGAGCCTGTGGCCCCAGCAGCCCTCCAGGACAAGTGGAGTGGCCCCCATACAATAGTTGAACAGAAGGGAGAAGTCACCTACCTGGTGAATCTTGGAACTCCCAGGAGCCCCCTGAGGGTGCTCCATGTCAACAGATTAAAGCCATATGTTGACAGGGCTGACATGGGCTTGCTCTTGGCAACTGATGAGGACCAGGAGGAGGAGAGTGACCCTCTCCCTGACCTGCTCTCTCAGAACCCTGATGATGGGTCAGTAGATGGTGTTGCTTTGGCAAGCAGCCTCACTGACCATCAGCAAACTGAGTGCAGACAAGTTCTGCAACAGTATAGACATATGTTTAGCCTGACCCCTAGTCAGACTATCCTGGTGCACCCATGAGGTGGACACTGGAGACAGTCTGCCTGTCAAGAGTAAAATCTACAGGCAACCTGACCATGTCAGGGACTGTATCAGGACTGAAGTCCAGAAAATGTTGGAGCTAGGTGTAATTGAGCCTTCAGATAGCCCTTGGGCTAGCCCAGTAGTCCTGGTACCCAAGCCTCATACCCAGGGTGGTAAGAAAGAAATGAGGTTTTGTGTAGACTACAGAGGCCTCAATGCAGTCACTAGGACTGATGCCTATCCCATACCAAGGGCAGATGAGCTGATTGATACTTTGGCCTCAGCCAAGTATCTAAGTACATTTGACCTAACAGCTGGCTACTGGCAGATCAGATTAGCTGATGATGCAAAAGCCAAAACAGCATTTTCGACCCCTAGTGGGCACTACCACTTTGTGGTGATGCCCTTTGGATTGAAAAATGCACCTGCCACTTTTCAGAGGTTGGTGAATAAAGTTCTGGCAGGGATGGAAACTTATTGCTCAGCTTATCTAGATGATATTGCTGTCTTTAGTTCCTCCTGGCAGGATCACCTGGTCCACCTCAGAAATGTTTTGGAGGCTCTGCAGAAAGCAGGCCTCACTATCAAGGCCACTAAGTGCCAGATAGGTCAGAGTCAGGTTGTGTACCTGGGCCACCTTGTAGGTGGAGGCCAGGTTCAGCCTTTACAGAGCAAAATCCAAACCATAATGGAATGGGTTGCTCCAACCACCCAGACACAGGTGAGAGCCTTCTTAGGCCTGACTGGGTACTATAGGAGGTTTGTCAAGGGATATGGATCTATAGTGACCCCCTTGAATGATCTGACCTCAAAGAAAATGCCAAAAAAGGTTCAGTGGACAGCTAGCTGTCAGAAGGCATTTGAAGACCTAAAGCAGGCCATGTGCACTGCCCCCATCTTACACTGCCCCCATCTTACACTGCCCCCATCCAGACTACACCAAAAAGTTCATTGTCCAAACAGATGCTTCTGAGCTGGGTGTGGGAGCTTGTGAGAAGTTGGCCTGGTATATGCTGTTCACTAATTAAAGTGGACACCTTGCACCAGAGCAATTTGACTCTTATGGTAGATAGGTTTAAGACAACCTTTATAGAAAGCTATCCTAGTGGTAGCTGTGGAAAGCAGCCTTCAGGCTAAGTCTTGAAGGAATGTAAAGCAGCTTGTTTTACCACACAATCTCTTGAATCACCAAATTAAAAGACACCACATAGGCATATATATCAAATATATATGTATTTATTAATAAACACTCTCTACTAATCTCTTTATGAGATTAGAGGTCAGGAACATATGTACAAGTCAAATGTTATCAAAATAAGTTTAGCACAATCGAATATCACAATCTTAGTTTGACTAGACCTAGGTCTAGGGCATCTAGAATCGAGGGACCCCCAAGAACCACCCCAGGTAGTTGTAGGAGACCCACAGGGGACGGACGCGGTGTCCTGGCACCGGTGCGAGTCCTGTACGAGTCTATGCGCACAGACGCGATTGAGATTTCAATGTTAAAGGTCCCTTGCGTGTTCGAGGCGAACACACCGATCGGTCCTTGTATGAGTCGAAGGACGCGATTACAGATAGAGTTGCAAGGAAGATGGACGCGCTGTGTCTAACACAGACGCGAACCTTGTGCGAGTCAGTGCAATGGAGGTCTCGATGTTACAGGCCCCTTGTGTGTTCGAGGCGAACACCGATCGGATTCAGTACGAGTCGAAGGACACAGTTCTAGATAGTGTTACAAAGGAGATGGACGCGGTGTGTCTAACACAGACGCGAACCCTGTACGAGTCAGCGCAATTGTCGCACTTAGAAAATAAGAGTTTTAGGGCACTTCGAGGAAGCTACAAGCAAGTCACTTACAGGGTAAGTAGTTCTAGGGCCCACACCCACAGGAGCACCGTAGTGCTGAAGTTACCTCACCCAGGGGAGCCGGGTGCATAGGTGTCCTTTGGTGTCGGATCGCGGCGTCGTTTTCAATGGGAGCCAGTGAAGACTTGCTGCTTGCGGCGACAGGAGATGTGTCCGGAGGAATCCAAGCCTGGATTCGGAAGATGGAGGACCTGACAGCAGAGGGGACAGTGTTCAAAGTCACTTGGCAGTGACTTGGGGCAAGGAAGATGGATGCCCACCGTCGTCGCAAGATTCAGGTCGTTCACTGGTGCCTTGACTCTTCAGCCACGAGGTCCAGGAGGCATCGACGACAACCAGGAGCTGGATTCGGCGTGCACCACGATGTCTGCAGCTTAATGCGGTATTAGCAGCTCGATTGAAGCCAACAAGCCTTGGTAACTGCAAGTCTCGGGGAAAGTGTGAAGAGGCAATGGCGCAGACCAGCAAGGTCTGGGGGACTCACCCAGCGAGGGTAAGTCAGGGCAGGCCTGGAGCAACCAGGGGAGCCCTTTGGTTTCTTTAGAAAGTCTTCTGGGAACCCACAAGTCGGCTGGCAAGGGATCGCAAAGACTCCTCGGGAGGATTTGCTCACAGGGGCCCACGGTCTCTCGGGATGTAGTAGGCCTCTGATCTTCAGAGGGATTCCTGCTGGAGGCTAGGACCACACGTGTTCGAAAGCACAAGTTCGTGGAACGTTGTGAAGGGGTTGCACTCGACAATAGTACATGGTACTCAGGGGTCACGGTTCCTCGTCACTCTTGGGGTTCACTGGCCTCAGCTTCGCTGGGGACACACAATGGCCTTTGAGAAGTCAGGAAATCTACTTCTTGGGCTGCAGGGACTTCGGACTCCGGCGGGAGCAGCGTAGTTTGCGACCATCGTTTGTAGTTTTAGGTGCCTGCCAAGCAGGGGAGTCACTCCTTGACTCCAAGGGAGATTCTTCAGTCTTCCAAAGGTAGTGGAACGTCGAAGGTCCAGGATTCTTCTTCAGAGCGTCGTCCATGGATATCTAGGGTGCAATGCACAGATTCCCCCTCTTATACTAAAAGAAAGGGAGGGACTAGCTCTATGACCCTACCTATGGGAGGGTCAGGGGAGGGGGTGGCTACACCCACTTCCCTTTGTCCAGTTTCGCGCCAGAGCAGGGGCAGGTAGCCCCTGAGCCGGTTTGAACTGGGTTATGCAACCTTCTGCTCCCCCAGTGCAGGACTTCAAAGAACTCTAAGAGTGCACCCACCCAGCCCCAATACACTAAACCCTGTCTGGAAGGTGGTCACACCCCTTGGGACAGGATATCTATTGTTGGGCTTCCTCCACTGCGAGTGTTGGTCATCAGCAGTAGGGCAGCCCAGTGTCTGTGACTGGTGGCATCCATTTTGTGATGCCAGGGCTCTGCAGGATTCTACCGCGTTTCCACAGTAGGTACATGTCTATCCCTCTAGAAGGGTGGAATGCTACCCCCGCCGCCAGGACTGGCAGGGGGGTAGTATTCCAAGATGTTTGACACCAAACACAACATGTTTCGATGCAGCCATTCCAAAGTTAGCATTTTACCGCGAGGATATAATGCACTTAAAAGTATATGGTTTAGCCGCATCCACAAACAGCACCAGAGAATGGACTCTGAGAGCTGCAGAGGGGCCCTGCTCAGGCAGAGGCACCCCCTCACATAGAAGCCAAGCACCCTGCCCTCAGGATTGATAGGGCCTGCCTTAGGGGTGACTGATAGGTTTATATGTGTGTGTAGGAGAGATATAGGGGACCTATATCTCAGTGAGGGGTGCTAGAACTTCCTCACCCAGGCTGCAGTAGCAGGCCTGTGGTGTCAGATTTAGTCTGCTTCCCAGGGGTGGCATAATACATGCTGCAGCCCCTGGTAGGCCTGTGAAGTACCTATGCCCTTAGCACCTAAGGTACCATATACTAGAGACTCATAAGGAACCACAGCATCCAATCACTAGTGCACCTAGAGTGCACTCCAAGTCTTTTAGAGAGAACAGAGAGGCTGGGGCCCTGATTAGCAGGGACCCAGCCAGACTATGGCCAGAAACCAGTGTAAACATGAGAAACAAAGTGGGGGCAACATAAGAGGCAGATCCTACTCTCCTACACAACCCCCCCAAACGCAGGGACACTAAACTAACCTTGACCAGTTGAGTCTTCGTGTTCAAAGTGGAAATACCTTGAGAGTCCATCTGCATTGGCATGTTGGGTCCCATGATCCACTACCACCAGGATAAACCTGTGCCCAGATGCAGTTTGAGGGTCAAGGGGACCAACAATGTCAATCCCTACCCTTTCAAAGGGTACCCCCACCACAGGTAGTGGTATCAGGGGGGCCTTTGTTGTGCCACCTGCCTTACCACTGGCTTGGCATGTGACACAGGAGCGACAAAACTCCTTTGTGTCCTCTGACATATGTGGCCAATGAAAATGTGGGACAAGCCTGTCCGAGGTCTTGTTTTGGCCCAAGTGACTTGCCAAAGGGATATCATGTGCTAGGGTCAAGAGGAACCCCCTAAACTTCTGAGGTATTACCATCCTCCTAGTGGCTCCAGGGGCTGGATCTCTACCCTCAGAATATAGGAGTCCCTCATCCCAATAATCTTTATGGGACCCACTAGCACTCCCAGCAGCCTCAGCAGCAGCCTGCTGTCTGAGGGGTTCAAGGGAGGGGCAGCACTGTTGCTCCTTACTCAGATCTTCCCTAGAAGGGCCCCCTGCCCCCAAGAACTCAATCTGATCAGGCCCAAGTCCCTCTGGGGCAGTTCCTTCTTCAGGATCTGCTTCACCTCCCTCTGGGGGTGAATCTGTGATCTGAGACAGAGGGGAAGGAACTGCCTTTACCCTACTGCTCCTCCTCTTGGGAAGCATCTGGTCCATTGTTCCAGGATCCTGAGCTGGTTCAGTGTTATGCATTCTTGCTTGTGACCTGGTCACAGCAAATACCTCTGCAGGGATGCCCAACATCTCAGCATGAGTCCATAACTCTACTTCAGACCAGGCTGAAGTCTCTAGATCATTGCCCAATAGACATTCGACAGGGAGGTCTGCACTGACTACAACCTTTTTGAGGCCAGTTACCCCTCCCCAGGAGAAATTCACAACTGCCAGACTATGGTTGGTCTTGACATTGCTTGCATTGGTCACCTGGTACATTTCGCCCAGGATGATCTGTCCAGGGTCCACAAGATCCTCTGCCACCATGGTGACACAAGCACCTGTGTCCCTAAATGCCAAAGCCTGTTTGCCATTTATTACAGGCTGCTGTTTGTATTTGCCCAGATTACTGGGACTTACTAGGAAGGACATGTTAAGGTCTCCCTCACAAATCAGCATTGCCTGAGTGGGCACTCTGACTAGGTCAGAGTCCACTTCAGAACCCAGGATCAACCCTACTACACCCTTATTCTGAGTACCACCTCCACCAGTAGCTGAGCTAGGGGGAACAGTTGCCTTAGGGGCAGGAGTGGGGGTGGTTTGGTCTTTGGACTTGTTACAATTAGAAGTCCAGTGCCCTTTCTGTTTACAGAATTTGCAACAGGGCTTCTTTTGGCCGT
This sequence comes from Calotriton arnoldi, assembly GCA_963921515.1. Classification (NCBI taxonomy): domain Eukaryota; kingdom Metazoa; phylum Chordata; class Amphibia; order Caudata; family Salamandridae; genus Calotriton; species Calotriton arnoldi. The sequence goes on from CAWUFW010016271.1 coordinate 227,710, forward strand.
TCCCCTTGTTGGATTGCGACTCCCCACCAGATGCAGATTTTTGGGGCCCTTGGGAAGACTTCTGGTCTTTTGACTTATCCCCACCTTTCTCAGAGCCCTTAGGATCTTGCTTCTTGGTGTCACCCCCTTGGTTCTGGGGTTTCTGCCTCACCCTGGTTCTGACCCATTTGTCTGCCTTCTTTCCCAATTCTTGGGGAGAGGTCAGATCTGAGTCCACCAGGTATTGATGCAACAACTGGTTCTGGCAATTATTAAGGATCTGTTCTCTCATCATCAGATTATACATTCCCTTGAAATCAGTAACCCTACTGCCAACCAGCCAACCCTCCAGAGCCTTGGTTGCACAATCAACAAAGTCAGTCCAGTCCTGAGTCTGTGCCTTCTGGGTGTCTCTGAACTTCAACCTGTACTGCTCAGTGGTTAAGCCAAACCCATCTATCAGTGCACTCTTCAGGACTTCATAATCATCAGTATCCTCTTCTCTAACAGTGAGGAGCTTGTCTCTACCTTTGTCTGAAAAGGAGAGCCACAAGATTGCTGCCCACTGCTTTTGAGGGACCTGCTGTACTCTACAGGCCCTCTCCATAGCAGTTATCCATTTGTGGATATCATCCCCACTCTGGTAGGGAGGAACAACCTTGCTCAGGTTCCTATGGTCTGGAATAGATTCTCTGCCTCTAGGGACACTGTTGCTGCCACCAAGGGGTTCTAACCCCTCTCTTCTAGAAGCTCTCTGGATCTCCAGGGCTTCTCTATCCAGTGACAACTGCTTGGTTCTGAGGGCAACTCTTGCTTCCTCATACTGCAGCAGTTTGCACATTCTTCCAGAGGAGCTCTCTTATGGGAAAGTATGAGTTTCTCTGGTGGACAAATTCTCTGCCAGAGTGATAAGAGTGGTCAGATTCCCTGGAAGGGGACCTATGCCTCTCCTCCACTCTGTCAGCTCTCTTAGGGAGAATTCCTCTGTCCTTTTCAGGCCCCTTGAGGCCTGGCCCTTCAATCACAGAGTCTGGGTCATTCTGGGTGATTTTCATCATCTGACCCAGATACTGTAATTGACCCACTCACTGATTCAGACCCATTAGCTCCTAGAGCCAATCTAAGATCATCTGCTGTCAGCAGATCTATCAGGTGTAGTGTGGAGGGATTCTGTCCTAGCTTCAGGTGTCTTTCAACACACATGGCTCTCAAGTCAGAGAAAGCCATGTCCTTATACTGAGGCTGAGTGGATCCACTGGTTCCACCCTTTAAGGACATTCTAGTGTTGTGCAGTGTTGTACTACCTACACTAGTTTGTGGCCTACTGATACTAGCTTGAGCTGTAGAAAGAGTGTGCTATCCCTTGGCACACAGCTCTAAGTTCAGTAGAACTTATTGATACTAACCTTTGAAGGAGGGTCCAGAAGGTCCCGTTTTACCATTTAACAAGAAACTCAGTTCTGATTTTGCACTACCCACTAAACATGATACTCTAGATAGGCCCTACCAGGCAGGCTCAGATACAATGTCTTAAGTTGTCCACTTTCCTTCGTCCTGGGAGTGCATCTCACATAGGCCCAAGCCCAGCTCCCTGGATAACCATATCTTACATAGGACCAAGCATACCTTCCTAGATACAAATGTGTAGGCCCAAAAAGCCAGTGACTCCTGCTCTCATTTTATAATAATAATAATACAGATCGAAGGCCTCACTGATCTGCTAACAGAGATCTGTTCCATCCACCGAGAGACAATATCAGTCCCTCTTGTGACTTTCCACAGTTACGAGAATAAGGGTGGCCCCCACCCACGTGACAATCTGTTGGAACATCTGGCTGTGTCACATGCAAGATTTGCGATATTCTTAGCTATGAAACTTTCCGCGCTTGCTTAATTGAAACTCAAGGCGGCAACGTGACCAAGAATTAATATATTAAATATTAATTCTGAGCATTTTTTACGGTAAGAGTTATCCTTTGTTTACTTTTTGCGGTCAAGAACACTGACCATCTGCTAAACGCCCTGTTCCATCATGATACCACTTCTCGGTTTTATATCAAACTTCCCAGTTACTGTAAGCGGGCGGTTAAGGGGCCTGCGTCAGATCTCGTGTCAAGCGTGGGTGTAAGTTCTGCATTAAGTTCTGTATTTAACAATATAAAAGAGCCTCACCCAGGGTGCGGCTCTGAATTCTCTGCGCATCAATCTGACTGCATAAGAGGTTCCCGATCGATCGTCCGTGTGACTGGGCCTAGAACTCCAACTTCCAAGGTGGTAATACTCTTTTCTGATAATTCAGCCTTTTTGGCTTTGACAACCTATCTAATGGCATAGCCTATTGGCTTTGTCAGCCTATCTGATTATTTTGCCTTTTGGCTTTGTCAGCTCAACTAAATATTAGCCTATTGGCTTTGTCAGCCTCTCTAATAATTTAGCCTTTTGGCTTTGACAGTCTATCTAATTCAGCTCATTCTAACCCAAGCCATTGCATTTATTTTAGTTTAAATTGCGTAATCTTGAATGGTGTTGCTTTCTTAAAAAGAGATTAGTTTCTAGGCGCTAGCCTAACCGTCCTCTTTAAAGCATCTTTTAAGGCAGGGTTGCTCTTTAGGCAGCTGCTCAGAGCACATTATTTTAGTCATACATTTGCTTCTTTGAACACTTGATTTGTAACATTGTCAATGCATTTATTTTTCATCCTGCTCATGTGTTGATGGGCAACATTTAAATTGAGTTGCTTTTATGCTTTTGAATTGTTTAAAATAAAAGTCACTGTTTACATTGTGGTTTCTTCCTTCCAAGTGAACGAACAGCAGAGCAGAGGGGTAAGGCTCTCTGGAGTCGGTAAGCAGAAGGGTGTGGCCACCAAATAATCCCCTCAATCAGCTGGCGACCACGAATATCCAGGACTCGTTAAGCAGTCGTCTACGGTGAGGTCTTGGGACGCATACTGGGATTACACCTGTCTGGCTGTCTCTCGGGCTCTCCTCTCCCCACGTCCACCGGGGTAAGTCAGGGATACTTTTGTTTTTTTCCTTGCATTTGCCCCAGGTTGTGGCGTGTGTGGGGTGGTGGGTCAGCCTGCATTTGCCACCAGGGGTCTCCCTTGTGTGTGCTCCTTTGCCCACCTGTGGTAGACTGACATGCCACAACGTCCTCTTTGTGGCTGGTCACATCTCCCCGAGGCTCTTTTGGTGCTCTTCCCTCTGCTATTTTTAATTTTGTTGTGGTTTCCTTCTAGTTGCATTCTCTTGCCCACGCTTATTTTAGTTTTTTGAGATGATGCTTACGGTTTGAGTCCGGATCACGTGGTTGATCGAATTCTGGCATGGTGCACATGCACATGCGTTTGCAGGTTTTTCATGTTTACACATTTTTCTCACATGTGCTTTTTTAAGGTTTGCCTTGCTCAGTGATGCTTGAGGTTTGAGTCCTGGTCAGTTTTACCTGGCCGAATTCTGGCATGCTGCACGCACACTTGGTGCGCACATGCGTTTGCTGTTTTCTCATGTTTTAAATTTTGGCGCACATTTGATATTTACAAGCACATTTTTCTGTTTTCCATTTCTTATCGACTTGTTTATGTTGCACAGCTGTGGGCTGTTGCGCTTTTGACTTGGTGCATAAGTGGCACGCGTTTTTCTAGTGTTGTCGCACTTTTCAGTTTAGGGTGTGTCCCGCCGCCATTTTGTATGCTCTCGCCGTCATTTTGTATTCATATTTACATTTTGTCTTATTACTTTTTTACCTTTTATGTTTCATCTTCTGTCCTCTTTCATTGCATCTTTTATTTATTTGTCCTTTTTCTCCTTCCCTTCCTTCTCTTTCAGCTGCTCTTCATCTTTTCTTCCTCACACTTTCTTCATACATTATCATTTTTCTTTCTTCCTTTACACCTTCCAACACCATTCTATTTCTTTTCGGCGTCAATGCGCCCCTCATTCGTTAGGGTTCTTTCTTGTGTATTCACGCATTCATTCTTCGCACTCTATAGTTCGTCCCTCTCTGATTCAGTTTTACATGGCTTGGGTGCTTTTCTATTTTTATCTCTTAAATTTATCTCGCTCTCTCAACGGCGCCTATCTTCCTTATTAGCTGCGCCACTCCAGAAAGAGGAACTAACCACTTCGAGCTCTGTGGCCCAGTCTGACCTTGACCACGCCTTTTTCTGCTTTCTGTCTTCACAGAACGAGGAAGTGAGCCTCGCAGCCTCACTGTAGTCCCCTCGCCCCTCCTTCCTCTGTCTTCCCAGGCTGCTCTCTCAGCACACATTGCTCTTTTGATCGTTATTATTTTTTGAGATGCATTTCATTTATTTAATAATTGTTTATTTGTTGTCTATAGTGTCTGTTTTTTGTGCTTCGTTTTATTAAACATTTAGTAGCCCTGCTGTCCCACCCCACATCTGTTGCTGAACTGCCAGCTCCACACTCATTTAGCCGAGTGGCAGCCTGCTAGTTATTTTTTGTTGACTCAATTGCCCCCACTTTTCCTCACTATTAAGGGCAGTTGCGCCAGGTAGCTGTTGTCTGGATTGCCTTGCCTTTACCACCTAGCCGCAATCCCGCTAAGTAGTTGCACTTATTTTCACTACACATTGCACATATATTGCGCCTCTTTTCTGTCTCTCACACCTTTTGCCTACCACTTGCCTACGCCAATTGGTAGCCACAGGGGGGTGGAGGTGTATCTCCATTCCTCTTGTCCGTCCCCTTCAACAACCCCCCCCCCCGTTATGTCCCCTGACCCCCCGCAAATTATTAATCTCCTTATTCATTCAGTACGTGGTACTGCCACTGTGGTATACCACACCAGTCTTGATCACTTTATCCCCCTCACGCGCCATCAAAGTGACGTTCTTGCAGCTACTTGGGACATCTTCGAGATTGACTTTACACCCACTACCGAACTCCGCCTTTCACTCTTGTCTCTCGTAGACTTACCTCCCTCAGGCACCGCTTCCTCCCAACCACCACCACCACCAGACACCACCCGCCCGATCTTTTGTGGCCTGCCCACTCCTCTAATTCACCTTCGCGCTCCCCACCCTCTTTAGGGTCCTCTGTTTCTCTTGCTAATTCGCCCCCTACTATTGCCATAGACGACGAGTCCAATACTGACTCTGCGCAGTCCACGGCATCCTCTGAAGAGGCAACACTCCCTAGCATTACTGCCCCTGCCCCCCCTACGGTATCAGCATCAGCACTTAGTATTGCTCTCCACCAACCACTGCCTCCGGCTACCGAGTCCCCATTCCTCTTGGCACTCCTGCAGGACTATTCAGTGGATCTAGAGGACTCTGTCCCAGACATCCTCATTGTGCCTCCCCGGCAAGCTCACCCCCGCATTTTCAGTCACTATAAGGCATGAGTACCCAGTCTCCTGACAGTACAGCTTCTCCCATTTTTGTATATCTAGTTAATAATATCGTTGTGGGTCTTTCCACTGGACACCCATCCTCCTTTAGTCACCTTACACCCTTAGCAAGCACTGTCCTTCTCACTATATTCCAAATTTTTGAGATTGACTATACCCAACCACAGCAGATAACGCTTTCATTAGCACCATCCTTCCCGCACCTTCCGCATCCCACTGTTACTAAACATAAAGAACAAAAACATTCCAAGCACTGACAGTTTAGGGAACACTCCACAATTACTGGTCCCCATGAACAGGATTATAGGTACCACGGTTCATAGGACATCGGATTACATTTTCATACGCATTCGCCTAATAGCGCCAGGTTTGGACATACCCTCCACACTTGTTACAAATTATCCACGCAACCTGCTACAAAGTAAAGTAATTGCTGGTCTCTCTCGTAGCCGGCTCCAATTTCCTGACTTCTCCCCTAACGGAATATACACCGGACCACAGGAACTGGAATTAAGACAAGCATTATATCACATTATCAGTAGCGCAATAGGAGAGGAATTGATAATAGACGCCATTCCCTCCACCTCTGCCACTGAGCCCACTCCTGCCACTGAGCCCACTTCTGCCACTGAGCCCACTCCTGCTACTGAACACACCTCTGCCACTGAGCCCACTCCTGCCACTGAACACTCTCCTGCCACCTAATTGCATTTCTTTCAAACCAGCGACATTCACCCTCAAAGCATTGTGCTTTAAAATAACACTCATGAATGGCATAGTAAGCTCTACAGTGTATAAAACGTTTACCCACTTTCACATCTTTTTCATCATACATCCCCCTGGAGCGCTACTCACCGCCATATTATCTAGCACGTGGCCACGGCACCCTCTCCAAAGTCATATTGCTGAAGCTTGCTTTGGCGGCCAGCTTTCCTTTCCTCTTTACACCCAAGCACAAGAGCGAGACTTACAGGACGGTGTGTATGATATTGTCATTCAGGCAGTAGCGCAAGAACTCATCAAAGACATTGGCCCTAGCACCTGAGAAAACGCGCTCCGGTAATTTAGGCCTTGCCTAGAGCGCCCCCTGTTAAACACACCAACATGGCCACTCCACTCCAACATGTCTTAAAAACATTCGGAGGCCAGGAACACCATATACTAAAGCACTGCCGTGAGCTTCATAAGCGTACGGCGAAAATGACTCATCCTTGGCCCTCAGAGGGAAGCTTTGACCCAATAATACTAGAGCATGCCACCACCTTTCTAGACACCAAATACTCTGGCACTAAGTTACAGAAGAGAAAGGCTACTTTAGATCTCTGGCGCATTTTTAAAGACAAGGCTCAAACACACTCTGACTCCACACCCCCAGCTATACCTAATGCTCCGCCCCACCGCCTTACCACTTCAGCGGTATGTATACCGAGCTCACTAACAAGGAACAACCTGAGCTGCCAGTTACCACTAATGATTCTCCGGCTGCTGGCTTCCAATCACTACCAAATGAGGCATCTTCCTCACCGCACCTCGGCCCAGAATTACACATCACACAGATTGAGGAATTTCAGGCTTCCCACACGTCACCTAGCCACCCGTACCACCCCGTGGACAGACCACCGGCTCCACCCACGCCCCCCAGTGATGTATACCCCGACCTGACAGACCTGCGCAACTTACAACTGCCTCTCCCCAACGGTACAGTAAGGGAGACAGCAGTATCGGGTATCCCAGGCTTCATAGATGCACAACTATCACTAAAATTTACACCAACAGTCAATACTGCACACCCCCGCCCAGGTGAAGAGGATGAGGAAGGCTCTGACTCTGTCTCCCAAGCATCATCCCGTCACTTGGACTCTGACTCTGCCTCTCAAGCATCATCTCGTCACTTGCGCTCACCTGTCATTGTCGTCCGTGACATTGGCCCTAAACAAGACACTGTCAGTAACCCCTTCCGTGACACTGACACTCAACAAGCACCTGTCCTTAACCCCTTCCTTGACACCGGCACACACCTGTTCCAAAGGTCGCACCTCCCATCACAAACTAGCATGCCTTACATGGCTACTGCACCCTCTGGTGAGGTACCAGGATCTGGCCTCATGACAGACCAGCGACAGCTCATTGAGTTCCCCGTCCCACCATTGCTGTGCATGACGGAGGGACAGTGTGTTCCTCTCACTGGTCTTCCCTCCGCATATGGCAATTATAGACAGAATGCAGATTTGAGCAAAAGCACTAGCCTGGAAAGTATTTCACCACAGCGCCTTGAGGACGAGCAGACATCCATGCATCAATCACCTTGCCACGCAGCACAGGTAAATTCGATTAGACGCTTGTCATTTAAATTAGAGAACATGAACAAAAGCGTTACGGACATGCTCTCGAAGATCAACACTCCAACACCACCCTCACCCACGCTGCACAACCTTGTGCAACACCACCGAAAGACAATTATCAGTAGGAATGGGGACGGGAGTACACAATATCGCCTTGATGAGCACCCCTACCGCTCTGACGCTGCCGCCTCTGGAATGACACAAACATTCACCAACACACACCAAGCCCACCAATACCCAACAGCAGTAGGGCCAGAAGAGAGACCACCATTGGGACTAGAAGACCTCAACCCAATGTCTGGTGAGATCCCAAGATATTGTGGACTCCCGCAGGAACAAGACAGAGTGGTAAGAAGTAAGGTCAGGACCACCGAAGCACAAAGACTTAAAGTCTTGGGGACACATGGACGCCCAGACGACATACTATATGACGTCTCGGGCTCTGCTTCCTTGCACACCATTAGGATGAAAAATAGACACAACATAAGTCTCACTAGACCATGTCCACCAAAAACTAGCAATGATCTCACTCCCAATGAGATAGTGACATTAGGGGAAGGTTCAGATTATGCAGTTAACCCCTTTTCAGACGACTTGGCAGGCTGGTCAGAGCCCTTAGCACCACAAATGCTCCCTTGGCCAAGAGAAGGCTCTTTTGAGCCTCAGTACATGGCAACAGCAGTTGAATGTATCCTCAAAGGAGTAGGAGATGAGGATTGGGACTATGACTACATGAGGGAGAGCCTCAAAGTCTGGCAAAAATATGCTCGCCAGCATGACTATACAGGACCCACAGCCCAACGCCCTGGGGTCATGCGCCAAATGCCACTGCTGTACAAAAATGTCACTGATCCCCCCATCTATATCCCATGGTCTACACTAGACAAAGAAAATGTCAAAAAGGCACTCCCACCCCTCACTGAGGGTGCGGGAAAATGGATTGCAGCTTTTGAAAATTGCACCACAGGCAACAACATAGCAATAGGAGATGTAAAAAGTCTGCTGATCTCCCTCATGGGAGAAGACGCAGAAGATCTCTTCATGCGTATCCATGCAAATCTTACAAAAACAAACATGGACTGAGTTGCGCAGGAAATTCCCTGATGTTCCTGATATTGGGGCTCTGCTGTCACAGACTATGCAACCAAATGAAGGCCCTGCCAACTATCTTTCCAGAATGAAAGAGAAATGGCACCAGGAGTTAGGGCAACGCTGGGACGCAGCTGGAGGATATGGGAGATTATTTTATCACACAATAAAGAAAGGTTTACCCACTGAAGTGCAGGAAAAATTAGATGGCATTGTAGCAATGGAATGCAAGCCATGGGCTGAAATACAAGACCACATTATACATTACTGCAAAAAGAGACAGGAACAAGAGAAGGTTAGACAGCTGGCAATAGAGAATGCCGCTGCCAAGTTGGTACAGCAGAAACTTAATAAGAAAAAAGACAATGTTGACACAGTCATGCTTGCAGCACCGGTCACTCAAATGACAGCAGTAACATCCTTCCCCCAGGCTGCCATGAATGCTCTTGCAGGAAACGTCCAACCTGCCCCACAGCAGGTTCAAGCACCACCTGCAGTACAGTACATACAAGCTCAACCCCAACCTGCCATACAGTGTGTCCAGCCGCAACCACAGCCAATGGTACAATACATGCCAGCACCACCTGCTTACAGCACCAACACACAGCCCTATTACAATAACAGACCAAATATGAACTGGAACACGGGTGGACAAGGAAGAGGGCGAGGGATGGGACAACAAAGGTTTCCACAACAGCCAGGACAGGGAACACCACCAATCATTTGCTACTATTGCAAGAAACCAGGCCACATACAGAGAGATTGCAACAGCAAAAAGCGTGATATGGGTCAGCAATATATGCGTCCTGGCTACCAAGCACAAGCACCATTCCAACAACAGCAGCTCACGCAACAATACCTTCAACAGCCCCAAATACTATACTCTTATGCACAACCAGCACAGCAGCAACAAGTGCAGCTCCAAGCGCCCATAATGGCCCAAGTTCAGCCAGCAGTCCAACAAATACAGGTTCCAATGCAACAGCTACAGCCACAGCAAGCACCTGCTTATCAGGTGGTCCCCCAAACACAAAACAATGTACCTCTAGGAGGAACCATTGTTGCCTCCAACAACCCCTTTACCCAGGGCACCATCCAGCAATTTCAGGCTGGAGGATACACCAGCTAGGACAGCCCACAGACAACTCTTGTGTGCCCAATTTTGTCATGCACAAGCAATACTGAAGAGGACCCCATTGCAAGTGTTGTGATAAATAACAAAACATATAGTTTTCTTGTTGACACAGGTGCCACATATTCCTGCATCACAGGTGGCCCTCTGCCCATTTCTAACAAAACAGCGAACACGCAGGGATTTTCTGGGGCAATAGCAAGGGTCCCCTTCACCAAGCCAGTATCAATGGAAATAGGAGGCCATGTAGTGGAGCAGCCTCTGCTCTATTCGCCCAGGTCCCCAGTCAATCTTTTAGGACGTGACCTCATGGCCAAACTAAACATGACTATCCACTTTGATGACAATGGAACAATGATTTGCTCCATACCAGGTACCCCACTAACTAGGATAATGGCAGTCACTGCACAGTCTTCCTTAGATAGCCAGGTCAGAGCACGCCCAGTGGATGAGCACGCCTTCTCTGCAGCTGTCCACACTATTGTTGCCACCACTCCCGAATTACAAGGCCGCACTGTTCAGTTACCAAAAGAGTTCCTTTTCAGACCCCAAGTACCAGACTCACAGATATTAGATAAACACTTGACATTTGACATCTGCCACCTTTTATGTAACACCAACAAACGGCGCATTCCTGGCATGCGATGACAACGCTCATACTTGGGCTTGTGTCATTTTTATTGAGCCTAAAGGGTTGGTACGAGACATTTCAGATGCCCAGTTGTTTGGATCCCCTGAGGAACACTCTAAAACAGAGATTATCTATGATAATAATGTGCCCGTCTCAGTAACAGTGGAGATTAGGACACCAACAGTCACCCCTAGCTATGACTCTGCCCGAGACGCAGATCTGGCTCAAGTACCTGCACATCTCTGGACAACAGGCCCAAATGATGTAGGCCTTATTAGCTCTGCCAGACCATATAAGATAACTCTCAAACAAGGTGCTATCCTGCCCAGAATAAAACAGTATCCCTTGTCCAAAGCAGCAGAGGAGGGCATAGCCCCTACCATACAGGCATTGCTAGAACAAGGAGTAATATATCCTTGTATCTCTCCGTGTAACACAGCCCTTTTTCCTGTGCGCAAGGGGAAAACAAATCAATGGCGTCTTGTACATGATCTGCGCGCAATTAACAACATAGTGGTACCAGAGTTCCCCATTGTCCCAGTCCCCTCTGTCATCCTCACGAATGTCCCCCCCGATGCACAGTACTTTTCTGTCATCGATCTGAAAAATGCGTTTTTCAGCATTCCTTTGCACCAAGACAGCCAATACCTATTGGCTTTCTCATTCAGAAATGTGCAATTCACGTACACAAGGCTCGCTCAAGGGTACTGTGAGTCCCCCAGCGTCTTCAACAGAGTTGTCAAAGAGGACTTGTCTAATATTCAATGTGATAGCACCCTACTGCAATATGTCGATGACATACTGCTTTGCAGCCCCACAGAACAACAATGCAGGAAAGACACCATCTTCTTACTCACCACTTTAGCACAAAGAGGATATAAAGTTGATAAACAGAAGTTACAGTACTGTCAGAAAGAGGTACACTATCTAGGTCAGCTACTGTCTGCATCAGGCAGACGAGTCACTCCAGGTCGAGTAGAGGCGATAAAAGGCACTCCTGAACCTCAAACAGTTAAAGACATGCAAAAATTCCTCGGCCTGGTTAATTATGTCCGTCAATGGGTCTTTGATTTCGCAACAATAACTGCCCCATTGCTGAAAGCTGTGAAAATGGGCAAAGACAGACACAATAAAATTAAGTGGACACCTGAAATGAGAACAGCCTACACCCAGCTCAAAGATGAGATAACAAATGCACCAGTGTTAGGATCGCCTGATTACACAAAAAGAATTCTACCTATTCACTCACTGTGATGGTCTAGTAATGACTGCAGTACTCACTCAGAAATACCCCATGGGCCATAAGCCCATTGCCTACTTCAGCGGCATGCTGGACGCTGTCATGAAAGGTCATTACCCCCGCGAGCAGGCCCTTGCTGCAGCAGCATTTGCTATTGAGAAAACTACCCCCATTGTGATGGGTTCCCCACTGACTATGTACACCGAACATGCCGTCTTTGCAATAATACAAAAAGCCAAGACTACTTTAACAACACAAAGAGTGTCAGGTTACGAAGTCATACTGTCACTACCTTCTCTGAAAATTGTCAAATGCCACACAGTAAACCCTGCCACATTTTTTGCCCATCCAATAGCCACCTCAGATGATGACACCCATGACTGTGCCACATATTCACCAGATGAGTCTGGAGCAGCTAAAGAGGATCCCTTGCCAAACAGTACTGTATATTTTGTTGATGGCTCCTCTACCATTGATCAGGACACAGGAATAAGATACACAGGAGCAGCAGCAGTCAAAGCACAGCAGAATGATTCCTCTGATTCCCTAGACATTGTACAGCAACTCACATTACCTTCACATTATTCTGCACAGGCAGCTGAACTGGTAGCCCTCATAGCTGCCCTAAACATTGGAGCAAATGACCGTATTACAATTTATTCAGATTCTGCATATGTCACCACCACAACACACTCCAGCATCCTCCGCTGGAGAAGGCGCGGCTTCCTCAAATCAGATGGTACACCTGTCATTCACAAAACGTTACTAGAGGAACTTATTGAGGCCCTTACACTACCAGCTGAAGTAGCCGTAGTCAAATGTGCAGTGCACACCAATGGCCAAGATTTTGTCTCCAGAGGTAACGCCCTGGCAGATTGGGCAGCTAAGGCTGCAGCCAGAGGCCCCCCAGCAACAGGCCCCCACTCCAAACAACAACAGAAGTTCCACTTGCCCCCATTTTACTTTCCCAAACACTGCCTCCCACAGAGCATGACAATAGCAATGAAGGAATTCCACAAACACCATCCCAATTCACAACACCATTTGAAATTGACACAACACAGCAATATGATCACACTGCACAGTTACACCTTAGAGAAATGCAAGAAAGTGCACCAGATCAAGAGAAAGAGTTATGGAAGAAGAGGGGAGTACAACAGGACTCCGCCGACTTCGTGTATGCCCTAAAACAGATAGTGAGTCATCACCAGAGATAGTTAAGGCAGAACTTTACAATTATCTGTGCCAACTAACAAGCGCAGCGCAGTTCCTTTCTACCCAGGTATCCAAGAGGAGAGACAAGGGCCCCACCGATCCTGAGCTCCCACCAATCCGTCCCGGGACACTGTTCTTCGTCCGGAAAAACGTCAGGCGTTGGAAGGATCCTAAGTTCGAAGGTCCCTTCCAGGTGATAGACTCATCACCAACTGCAGTGCGAATAACTGAGAGAAAAGCATGGATCCATCGCAGCCACGTCCGTCTAGACCCCGCACCACCACCTCAGCCAATGGACTAAAGGAGGAACGGAACATACCATCTGTGCCACTCCATGAAGACAGCGGCCTTCCATCCTCCTGTGATGAAGACGATGAGCATCGTGTACTTACAGTCAAGAAAGCTAATGGAGATGCAAAGTTATGTATTTCACTTGCCTTACTATTTTGTGTTTTTTCCACTGTCACCTTGGCAGTCCTCAATTGGTATATGTATTATCTTGCAACTACTGATCAGTGTTATCTTTCAGATACTATCACACCATCTTCAGGGCAGTCAGTTGTGCCACCAGGTAGCCACAAGATCGCAAGTCCACCACTCCCACCTTGCATCGCTGATACAGCACACACTAGCACACACCCCACGCCCACAGTTACCGATCTGATCCCAAGCAGTGCTATTACCCCAGGGGCTGGCGTTCCAGATCTCACATTAGGTCCCCAGTGCCCTGCAGTTCCCTTCCTCGCACTAACCGTAGATTTAAAAGAGGATTTAAACGAGGTAGACCAAGGTTCTGGACCCGTAGAACAAAACATAAGGTTACACAAAAGGTTACACAAGAATGGGCCACCGCTCTTCAAGACACAATGGTTCACATTGCACACCTTCATTCCAGGCCCGACTTCCATTCCACCCGTCCTGACGAATTCGATCCAGATCATGGAGCCCATGATGCCCTGTTAGATAACATGTGGTACCGGCATATGTCCGAAATAGGAAAAAAGGCAACAAAAGAAGCATGTTTCGTGTGCTCACATATCCCTCATGCAGTAGGCGCAGACCAAATGATTTTCCCAAAAGAAGTACCACCCCCAAAAGCCGAGTGTCTCCTCCATCTGTTTCTTTGCCGTATCTACGGCCAGATTCAGCTTCTATCAGCAACCATCCATACCATTTTTGTAAACACCACGGTATGGGATCATAATAGTGTCGCGTTCAGAATTGTGACTGACAAAGAACAATTTGACAAAAGCATGGAGGAGCTGTATAGGATGGAAATACCTGAAAAGTATACCCAACGTTGGGAGCGTAGTTTTGCCTATTTACGCTACTTTACCTTTACAACACCACAAACACAATGTAATCCACTAACAGATCAAAGCACCTGCCAATACATGGGCCAACATCTATGTCAACAACGAGTGGCAAGGTCCACGCAACCTCACTTGTAGAGCTGCTTCCTTAGGAGAACCCTTTGTTACAACAGAGTATGATGGGGACATCGATTGGGATGTCGAAGATGAGTGCGGGAGGGTCTGGACACAAGAAAGTAGAAGGTACACCTTTAGTAAGGACACCACCTATCAATGGAAAAAAGTATATAAACTAAAAAATCCTCTCCTTTGCTTCCTAGGAACGGTACCCGCCCTGTGGGCAGCAACACCAACTGTAACACAACAGTTTTTAATTTGGACCTCCAAGACGGCACCGCCGGCCTCATGGACATCTTTTGGGCCTGTGGAGAACGCCTCTACGCCCAGTTGCCTCCTCAATGGAAGGGCCTATGCACCATGGTCACCATGCATGAACTGCATCTCGTTGTCCCGGCATCCAACATTTCTCAAGTGCTCGAACACCCCATGACAGGTGATGTCACCCTGCTTCACCGGCACCGAAGGAGTGCTCAATATTTTGCTAACGACACCTTTAAGGAAGTTCCTGACGAGTTTCGCCTGTTCAGTGGCGCCCAGGAATTCTTTGGGGGTCTGTGGCCCATCTGGCAAACATCTGCTAATGCCCGGTGGCTGCAGGTCACACGCTATGAACTAATGACTCTGATCAACAACACCCGAGATGGGTTCAACGCAATACAGGAAGAATTACGACCAATAAGACTTATGGTTCTAGAGCATAGATATGTTCTAGATCAGCTCACAGCTATGCAGGGAGGGGTATGCGCTTCCATCAAATCGAGCTGCTGCACGTTCATACCATCTAATGATGCCGATAACGGGTCTCTTGCCAAGGCCATTGAGGACTTGAGCAATTTGGGAAAGAAGATGCGTGATGAGGGCGGTGCCGATGCAGACCCTATCACGGGCTGGTTCAACTTGGACTGGATGCCTTCATGGCTATCTGCTATCTTGAAAATTATGTTACCTATTTGTTGTGTCATCATGTTAATGTGTTGCGGTGCACAGGTGATAATGAGGTGTGTCAGCAGATGTAGCATCAAGGCAGTTGGGATAAATTACGTTAAAACAGCAATTTACAGCAATCCAGACTATCTGGACATGCACCGTGTTCCTGGGGATGGGGATGGGCAGGTCCACATACAACTCATAGAACTAGCTGCCCCTGAGGCTTCTCCTAACACCCCCTCAGCTCCCCCAGTCCCACCGCATAGGTACACTCTGAGGGAGGAGCATGACGCTCACCAGTATGACCAGTTACTGAGCCATGATGAAGGAGAGTATGTTACACTACCATCAGATTTGCAACACCCGGCTGCGTGTCCCTACGTTAATAACTCACCCAGCATACACCCGACCCCTGACGGTCCTTCGCAGTATTCTATCCGAGATGTGTTCAAAAATGAACAAGAGCAGGGATATGAAGGAGGGTCCAGAAGGTCCCGTATTACCATTTAACAAGAAACTCATTTCTGATTTTGCACTACCCACTAAACATGATACTCTAGATAGGCCCTACCAGGCAGGCTCAGATACAATGTCTTAAGTTGTCCACTTTCCTTCGCCCTGGGAGTGCATCTCACATAGGCCCAAGCCCAGCTCCCTGGATAACCATATCTTACATAGGACCAAGCATACCTTCCTAGATACAAATGTGTAGGCCCAAAAAGCCAGTGACTCCTGCTCTCATTTTATAATAATAATAATACAGATCGAAGGCCTCACTGATCTGCTAGCAGAGATCTGTTCCATCCACCGAGAGACAATATCAGTCCCTCTTGTGACTTTCCACAGTTACGAGAATAAGGGTGGCCCCCACCCACGTGACAATCTGTTGGAACATCTGGCTGTGTCACATGCAAGATTTGCGATATTCTTAGCTATGAAACTTTCCGCGCTTGCTTAACTGAAACTCAAGGCGGCATACGTGACCAAGAATTAATATATTAAATATTAATTCTGAGCATTTTTACGGTAAAAGTTATCCTTTGTTTACTTTTTGCGGTCAAGAACACTGACCATCTGCTAAACGCCCTGTTCCATCATGATACCACTTCTCGGTTTTATATCAAACTTCCCAGTTACTGTAAGCGGGCGGTTAAGGGGCCTGCGTCAGATCTCGTGTCAAGCGTGGGTGTAAGTTCTGCATTAAGTTCTGTATTTAACAATATAAAAGAGCCTCACCCAGGGTGCGGCTCTGAATTCTCTGCGCATCAATCTGACTGCATAAGAGGTTCCCGATCGATCGTCCGTGTGACTGGGCCTAGAACTCCAACTTCCAAGGTGGTAATACTCTTTTCTGATAATTCAGCCTTTTTGGCTTTGACAACCTATCTAATGGCATAGCCTATTGGCTTTGTCAGCCTATCTGATTATTTTGCCTTTTGGCTTTGTCAGCTCAACTAAATATTAGCCTATTGGCTTTGTCAGCCTCTCTAATAATTTAGCCTTTTGGCTTTGACAGTCTATCTAATTCAGCTCATTCTAACCCAAGCCATTGCATTTATTTTAGTTTAAATTGCGTAGTCTTGAATGGTGTTGCTTTCTTAAAAAGAGATTAGTTTCTAAGCGCTAGCCTACCCGTCCTCTTTAAAGCATCTTTTAAGGCAGGGTTGCTCTTTAGGCAGCTGCTCAGAGCACATTATTTTAGTCATACATTTGCTTCTTTGAACACTTGATTTGTAACATTGTCACTGCATTTATTTTTCATCCTGCTCATGTGTTGAGGGGCAACATTTAAATTGAGTTGCTTTTATGCTTTTGAATTGTTTAAAATAAAAGTCACTGTTTTACATCGTGGTTTCTTCCTTCCAAGTGAACGAACAGCAGAGCAGAGGGGTAAGGCTCTCTGGAGTCGGTAAGCAGAAGGGTGTGGCCACCAAATAATCCCCTCAATCACCTTGACTTTATATGTACCTTAAGTACCTATAGTGGTTTTCAGTTAGTAATTCAAATAGAGATTTTCTGGTAAAACAATAGCAAGCTGGAATCCCACACGCTGCCCACCAATGTGAGAAGTTGGCCTGGTATATGCTGTTCACTAATTAAAGTGGACACCTTGCACCAGAACAATTCGACTCTTATGGTAGATAGGTTTAAGACAACCTTTTTAGAAAGCTATCCTAGTGGTAGCTGTGGAGAGCAGCCTTCAGGCTAAGTCTTGAAGGAATGTAAAGCAGCTTGTTTTACCACACAATCTCTTGAATCACCAAATGAAAAGACACCATACAGGTATATATATCAAATATATATGTATTTATTAATAAACACTCTCTACTAATCTCTTTATGAGATTAGAGGTCAGGAACATATGTACAAGTCAAATGTAATCAAAATAAGTTTAGCACAATCGAATATCACAATCTTAGTTTGACTAGACCTAGGTCTAGGGCATCTAGAATCGAGGGACCCCCAAGAACCACCCCAGGTAGTTATAGGAGACCCACAGGGGACGGACGCGGTGTCCTGGCACCGGTGCGAGTCCTGTATGAGTCTATGCGCACAGACGCGATTGAGATTTCAATGTTAAAGGTCCCTTGCGTGTTTGAGGCGAACACACCGATCGGTCCTTGTACGAGTCGAAGGACGCGATTACAGATAGAGTTGCAAGGGAGATGGACGCGCTGTGTCTAACACAGACGCGAACCTTGTGCGAGTCAGTGCAATGGAGGTCTCAATGTCACAGGCCCCTTGTGTGTTCGAGGCGAACACCGATCGGACTCAGTACGAGTCGAAGGACACAGTTCTAGATAGTGTTACAAAGGAGATGGACTCGGTGTGTCTAACACAGACGCGAACCCTGTACGAGTCAGCGCAATTGTCGCAATTAGAAAATAAGAGTTTTAGGGCACTTCGAGGGAAGCTACAAGCAAGTCACTTACAGGGTAAGTAGTTCTAGGGCCCACACCCACAGGAGCACCGTAGTGCTGAAGTTACCTCACCCAGGGGAGCCGGGTGCATAGGTGTCCTTTGGTGTCGGGTCGCGGCGTCGTTTTCAGTGGGAGCCAGTGAAGACTTGCTGCTTGCGGCGACAGGAGAAGTGTCTGGAGGAATCCAAGCCTGGATTCGGAAGATGGAAGACCTGAAAGCAGAGGGGACAGTGTTCAAAGTCACTTGGCAGTGACTCGGGGCAAGGAAGATGGATGCCCACCGTCGTCGCAAGATTCAGGTCGTTCGTGGGTGCCTTGACTCTTCAGCGACGAGGTCCAGGAGGCGTCGACGACAACCAGGAGCTGGATTCGGAGTGTCCCACAATGTCTGCGGCTTACTGCGGTGTTGGCGACTCGATTGGAGCCAACAAGCCTTGGTAACAGCAAGTATTGGGGAAAGTGTGAAGAGGCAATGGCGCAGACCAGCAAGGTCTGGGGGACTCACCCAGCGAGGGTAAGTCAGGGCAGGCCTGGAGAAACGAGGGGAGCCCTTTAGTTTCTTTAGAAAGTCCTCTGGAGACCCACAAGCCGGCTGGCAAGGGATCGCAAAGACACCTCGGCAGGATTCGCTCACAGGGGCCCACGGTCTCTCGGAACGTAGTAGGCCTCTGATCTTCGAAGGGATTCCTGCTGGAGGCTAGGACCACACATGGTCCAAAGCACAAGTTTGTGGAATTTTGTGAAGGGGTTGCACTCGACAATAGTACACGGTACCCAGGGGTCGCAGTTCCTCATCACTCTTGGGGTCCACTGGCCTCAGCTTCACTGGGGACTCACGATGGCCTTTGAGAAGTCAGGAAATCCACTTCTTGGGCTGCAGGGACTTCGGACTCCGGCAGGAGCGGCGTAGTTTGCGACCGTCATTTGTAGTTTTAGGTGCCTGCCAAGCAGGGGAGTCACTCCTTGACTCCAAGGGAGATTCTTCAGTCTTCCAAAGGTAGTGAAACATCGAAGGTCCAGGATTCGTCTTCAGAGCGTCGTCCAGGGAAATCTAGTTTGCAATGCACAGGTTCCCCCTCTTATACTAAAAGAAAGGGAGGGACTAGCTCTATGACCCTACCTATGGGAGGGTCAGGGGAGGGGGTGGCTACACCCACTTCCCTTTGTCCAGTTTCACGCCAGAGCAGGGGCAGGTAGCCCCTGAGCCGGTTTGAACTGGGGTATGCACAGAGGAGCCTTCTGCTCCCCCAGTGCAGGACTTCAAAGCAATCTAAGAGTGCACCCACCCAGCCCCAATACACTAAACCCTGTCTGGAAGGTGGTCACACCCCCTTGGGACAGGATATCTATTGTTGGGCTTCCTCCACTGCGAGTGTTGGTCATCCGCAGGAGGGCATCCCAGTGTCTGTGACTGGTGGCATCCATTTTGTGATGCCAGGGCTCTGCAGGATTCTACCGCATTTCCACAGTAGGTACATGTCTATCCCTCTAGAAGGGTGGAATGCTACCCCCGCCGCCAGGACTGGCAGGGGGTAGTATTCCAAGATGTTTGACACCAAACACGACATGTTTCGATGCAGCCATTCCAAAGTTAGCATTTTACTGCGAGGATATAATGCACTTAAAAGTATATGGTTTAACCGCATCCACAAACAGCACCAGAGAATGGACTCTGAGAGCTGCAGAGGGGCCCTGCTCAGGCAGAGGCACCCCCTCACATAGAAGCCAAGCACCCTGCCCTCAGGATTGATAGGGCCTGCCATAGGGGTGCCTGATAGGTTTATATGTGTTTGTAGGAGAGATATAGGGGACCTATATCTCAGTGAGGGGTGCTAGCACTTCCTCACCCAGGCTGCAGTAGCAGGCCTGTGGTGTCCGATTTAGTCTGCTTCCCAGGGGTGGCATAATACATGCTGCAGCCCCTGGTAGGCCTGTGAAGTACCTATGCCCTTAGCACCTAAGGTACCATATACTAGGGACTCATAAGGAACCACAGCATCCAATCACTAGTGCACCTAGAGTGCACTCCAAGTCGTTTAGAGAGAACAGAGAGGCTGGGGCCCTGATTAGCAGGGACCCAGCCAGACTATGGCCAGAAACCAGAGTAAACATCAGAAAAAAAGTGGGGGCAACATAAGAGGCAGATCCTCCCATAGGTAGGGTCATAGAGCTAGTCCCTCCCTTTCTTTTAGTATAAGAGGGGAATCTGTGCATTGCACCCTAGATATCCATGGACGACGCTCTGAAGAAGAATCCTGGACCTTCGACGTTCCACTACCTTTGGAAGACTGAAGAATCTCCCTTGGAGTCAAGGAGTGTCTCCCCTGCTTGGCAGGCACCAAAAACTACAAACGATGATCGCAAACTACGCCGCTCCCGCCGGAGTCTGAAGTCCCTGCAGCCCAAGAAGTGGGTTTCCTGACTTCTCAAAGGCCATCGTGAGTCCGCAGCGAAGCTGAGGCCAGTGGACCCCAAGAGTGACAAGGAACCGCGACACCTGGGTACTGTGCACTATTGTCAAGTGCAACCCCATCACAACGTTCTACGAACTTGTGCTTTGGACCACGTGTGGTCCTGGCCTCCAGCAGGAATTTCTCCAAAGATCAGAGGCCTACCACGTCCCGAGTGACCGTGGGCCCCTGTTGAGCGAATCCTCCCGAGGTGTCTTTGCGATCCCTTGCCAGCCAGCTTGTGGGTCCCCTGAAGGCTTTTCTACAGAACCAAATAGATCCTGTGGTTGCTCCAGGCCTGCCCTGACTTACCCTCGCTGGGTGAGTCACTCAGACCTTGCTGGTCTGCGCCATTGACTTTTTACACTTTCCCCGAGACTTGCTGTTACCAATGCTTGTTGGCTCCAATCGAGTCGCCGACACTGCAGTAAGCTGCAGACATCGTGGGCCTACCACCTCCCAAGTGACCGTGGGCCCTTGTTGAGCGAATCCTCCCGAGGCGTCTTTGCGATCCCTTGCCAGCCAGCTTGTGGGTCCCCTGAAGGCTTTTCTACAGAACCAAATAGCTCCTGTGGTTGCTCCAGGCCTGCCCTGACTTACCCTCGCTGGGTGAGTCCCCCAGACCTTGCTGGTCTGCGCCATTGCCTCTTCACACTTTCCCCGAGACTTGCTGTTACCAAGGCTTGTTGGCTCCAATCGAGTCGCTAATACCGCATTAAGCTGCAGACATCGTGGTACACGCCGAATTCAGCTCCTGGTTGTCGTCGACGCCTCCTGGACCTCGTGGCTGAAGAGTTAAGGCACCCGTGAACGACCTGAATCTTGCGACGACGGTGGGCATCCATCTTCCTTGCCCCGAGTCACTGCCAAGTGACTGTGAACACTGTCCCCTCTGCTTTCAGGTCTTCCATCTTCTGAATCCAGGCTTGGATTCCTCCGGACACTTCTCCTGTCGCCGCAAGCAGCAAGTCTTCACTGGCTCCCATTGAAAACAATGCCGCGACCCGACACCAAAGAACACCTATGCACCCGGCTCCCCTGGGTGAGGTAACTTCAGCACTACGGTGCTCCTGTGGGTGTGGGCCCTAGAACTACTTACCCTGCTTGTAGCTATCCTAGAAGTACCCTAAAACTCTTACTTTCCAAGTGCGGCTATCGCGCTGACTCGTACATGGTTCGCGTCTGTGTTAGACACACCGCGTCCAACTCCCTTGCAACTCCATCTGTAACCGCGTCCTTCGACTCGTACAAGGACCGATTGGTGTGTTCGCCTCGAACACGCAAGGGACCTTTAACATTGAAATCTCAATCGCGTCTGTTCGCATAGACTCGTACAGGACTCGCACCAGTGCCAGGACACCGCGTCCGTCCCCTGTGGGTCTCCTACAACTACCTGGGGTGGTTCTTGGGGGTCCCTCGATTCTAGATGCCCTAGACCTAGGTCTAGCCAAACTAAGATTGTGATATTCGATTGTGCTAAACTTATTTTGATAACATTTGACTTGTACATATGTTCCTGACTTCTAATCTCATAAAGAGATTAGTAGAGAGTTGTTTATTAATAAATACCTATATATTTGATATATATACCTGTGTGGTGTCTTTTCATTTGGTGATTCAAGAGATTGTGTGGTAAAACAAGCTGCTTTACATTCCTTCAAGACTTAGCCTGAAGGCTGCTCTCCACAGCTACCACTAGGATAGCTTTCTATAAAGGTTGTCTTAAACCTATCTACCATAAGAGTCGAATTGTTCTGGTGCAAGGTGTCCACTTTAATTAGTGAACAGCATATTCCAGGCCAACTTCTCACACTCTCCTACAGCTTCTTTCACCACATTTCTTCCTCTTTCTGCATCTCACTTGCTTCTTTATGCATTTCTCTTGATGTGTTTTGCACCTCTCTTGCTTTTTTCGGCACCCCGCTTGCTTTTTTCTGCACCCATCTTGCTTCTTTCTTCACCTCTCTTGCTTCTTTCTGCACCCTCTTGCCTCTTTCTGCAACTCTCTTGCCACTTTCTGCACCTATCTTGCCTCTTTCTGCACTTCAGTTGCCTCTTTCTGCACCTCTCTTGCATCTTTCTGTACATTTCTTCCTCTTTCTGTACCTCTCTTGCTTCTTTCTTCAATTCTCTTGCTACTTTCTGCACCTCTCCTGCTCTTTTCTGTACCCCTCTTGCTTATTTCTGCACCTCCATTGCTTCTTTCTGCACTTCTCTTGCTTCTATCTGCACCTCTCTTGCTTCTTTCTGCACCCTCTTGCCTCTTTATGCACTTCTCTTGCCTCTTTCTGTACCTCTCTTGCCTCTTTCTGCATATTTATTCCTCTTTCTGCACTTCCTTTGCCTGTTTCTGCACCTCTCTTCCTTCTTTCTGCACCCCTCTTGCTTCTTTCTGCATTTATTTTCCTTCTATCTGCACCTCTCGTGCTTCTTTCTACACCACTCTTGCCTCTTTCTGCACTTCTCTTGCTTCTTTCTGCACCTCTCTTGCTTTATTTTGCACACCTCTAGCCTCTTTCTGCACTCTCTCTTGCCTCTTTCTCTACCTCTCTTGCCTCCTTCTGCATCCCTCTTGACTCTTTCTGCACTTCCCTTGCCTGTTTCTGCACCTCTCTTCCTTCTTTCTGCACCCCTCTTGTTTCTTTCTCCATTTCTCTTCCTTCTTTCTGCACCTCTCTTGCTTCTTTCGACACCCCTCTTGCCTCTTTCTGCACCACCCTTGCTTCTTTCTGCACCACTCTTGCCTCTTTCTGCACCTCTCTTGCCCCTTTCTGTACTTCTCATGCCTCTTTCTGCACATTTCTTCCTCTTTCTGCACCTCTCTTGTGTCTTTCTGCACTTCTCTTGCTTCTTTCTGCACCCCTCTTGCCTCTTGCTGCACCTCTCTTGCTTCTTGCTGCACTTCTCTTGCTTCTTCCTACTCTTCTCTTGTTTCTTTCTGCACCTATACTGCTTCTATCAGCATCCCTCTTGCCTCTTTCTGCACCTCTCTTGCCTCTTTCTGTATTTCTCATGCCTCTTTCTGCACATTTCTTCCTCTTTCTGCACCTCTCTTGCATCTTTCTATACTTCTTGTGCTTCTTTCTGAACCTCTCTTGCCTCTTTCTGCACTTCTCTTGCCTCTTTCTGCACATCTCTTGCCTCTTTATGCACATTTCTACCTCTTTCTACACCTTTCTTGCGTCTTACTGCAATTCTCTTGCTTCTTTCTGTACCTCTCTTGCTTCTTTCTGTACCCCTCTTGCCTCTTGCTGCACCTCACTTGCTTCTTGCTGTACTTCTCTTGCCTCTTTCTGCATTTCTGTTGCTTCTTTCTGTACCTTTCTTTCTTTATCTGCACTTCTCTGCCTCTTTCTGCACCTTTCTTCCTCTTTATGCACTTTTCTTCTTCTTTTTGCACCTCAATTGCTACTTTCTGCACTTCTCTTCTCTATTTCTGTACCTCTCTTGCCTCTTTCTGCACTTTTCTTGCCTCTTTCTGCACCTCTCTTGCTTCTTTTTATGCCTTTCTTCCTCTTTCTTCACCTTTCTTCCTCTTTCTGTACCTCTCTTGCTTCTTTCTGCACCTCTCTTGCCACTTTCATCATTTCTCTTGCTTATTTCTGCATCTCACTTCCTTCTTTCTGCACTTCTCTTGCTTGTTTCTGCACCTCTCTTGCATCTTTCTGCATTTCTCTTGCTTCTTCCTGTACCTCTCTTGCTTCTTTCTGCACTTCTCTTGCCCCTTTCTGCACTTCTCTTGTCCCTTTCTGCACTTCTCTTGTCTCTTTCTGCACTTCTCTTGCCTCTTTCTGCACCTCTCTTTCCTCTTTCTGCACATTTCTTCCTCTTTCTGCACCTCTCTTGCATCTTTCTATTCTTCTTGTGCTTCTTTCTGAACCTCTCTTGCCTCTTTCTGCACTTCTCTTGCCTCTTTCTGCACATCTCTTGCCTCTTTATGCACATTTCTACCTCTTTCTACACCTCTCTTGCGTCTTACTGCAATTCTCTTGCTTCTTTCTGCACCTCTCTTGCTTCTTTCTGTACCCCGCTTGCCACTTGCTGCACCTCTCTTGCTTCTTGCTGTACTTCTCTTGCCTCTTTCTGCATTTCTGTTGCTTCTTTCTGTACCTTTCTTTCTTTATCTGCACTTCTCTGCCTCTTTCTGCACCTTCTTCCTCTTTATGCACTTTTCTTCCTCTTTTTGCACCTCAATTGCTACTTTCTGCACTTCTCTTTTCTATTTCTGTACCTCTCTTGCCTCTTTCTGCACTTTTCTTGCCTCTTTCTGCACCTCTCTTGCTTCTTTCTATGCCTTTCTTCCTCTTTCTTCACCTTTCTTCCTCTTTCTGTACCTCTCTTGCTTCATTCTGCACCTCTCTTGCCACTTTCATCATTTCTCTTGCTTCTTTCTGCATCTCACTTCTTTCTGCACTTCTCTTGCTTGTTTCTGCACCTCTCTTGCATCTTTCTGCATTTCTCTTGCTTCTTTCTGCACTTCTCTTGCCCCTTTCTGCACTTCTCTTGTCTCTTTCTGCACTTCTCTTGCCTCTTTCTGCACCTCTCTTTCCTCTTTCTACACATTTCTTCCTCTTTCTGCACCTCACTTGCATTTTTCTGCATCTCTTGCTTTTTCTGCACCTCTCCTGCCTTCTTCTGCACCTCTCTTGCTTCCTTCTGCATCCCCTTGTCTCATTCTGCACCTCTCTTGTCTCATTCTGCAATTCTATTGCTTCTTTCTGCACTTCTCCTGCTTCTTTCTACTCATTTCTTCCTCTTTATGTACCTTTCTTTCTCTTTCTGCACCTCTCTTGCTTCTTTTTGCAACTTTCTTGCTTCTTTCAGCACCTCTCTTGCCACTTTCATCAACTCTCTTGCTACTTTCTGCATCTCATTTGCTTCTTTCTGCACTTCTCTTGATTCTTTCTACACCTCTCTTGCCTCTTTCTGCATTTCTTTTGCTTCTTTCTGCACCTCTTGCTTCTTTCTACACTTCTCTTGCCCCTTTCTGCACTTCTCTTGACTCTTTCAGCACTTCAGTGTCCTCTTCTGCACCTCTCTTGCCTCTTTCTGTGCATTTCTTCCTCTTTCTGTACCCCTTTTGCTTCTTTCTTCAATTTTCTTGCTACTTTCTGCACCTCTCTTGCTTTTTTCTGTACCCCTCTTGCTTCTTTCTGCACCTCTCTTGCCTCTTTCTGCACCTCTGTTGCTTCTTTCTGCACTTCTCTTGCCTCTATCTGCACCTCTCTTGCTTTTTTCTGCACCCTCTTGCCTCTTTCTGTACATCTCTTGCCTCTTTCTTCACATTTCTTCCTCTTTCTGTGTGAGAAGTTGGCCTGGTATATGCTGTCCACTAATTATAGTGGGCACCTTGCACCAGTCCAAACAACCCCTTATTGGAGATAGGTTAAAGACAACCTTTATTGAAAGCTATCCTAGTGGTAGCTATGGAGAGCAGCCTTCAGGCTAAGTCTTGAAGGAATGTAAAGCAGCTTGTTTTACCAGTCTATAATCTCTTGAGTGACCAAATGAAAGAGGACCACACCAGGTATATATTCAAAATATATGTATTTATTGCTAAACACACCCCTCTAGTCTCTTTATGAGGCTAGAGCTCAAGTACATAAGTTATAAGTTAGTTATCAACAGTAATAGCACAAATACACGTTTGAGCCCTAGGGGCGTACCAAACCATATATCAATAAAGTGGTATAAGAACCACGACTGAGCTAGACACAGGGCCTAGAGCCTGTAGAAGTGCTTGGCCCTCAAGGAACCACCCAAGGTAGTGACACAGGGGACCCACGGGGACGCGTGCAGTGTGAGAACACAGCCGCGAGCCGCCATTGACTTCTATGGGGAATGTCGCGGTTGGAGTTTTAAAGAAAAGGGACACTTAGAGGAGGACTTGGAGCAAACCCCTTTAGAACTGGGTTGTTCTAGAGTCTATACCCACGGGAGCACCGGAGTACTCGAGTTACCTCACCCAGGGAAGCCGGGTGCATAGGTGTCTTTCGGGGTCGGGTTTCGTCGTCGTTTTCAATGGCGATCTGCTGCAAAGTGCTGCTGGCGGCCAAGTCTAAAGTGTTCGGGTGGATCCAAAGGTGGATCGAAGATCTGAAGAACCTGAAAGCAGAGGGGACAGAGTCTGGGTCACTAGCCAGTGACCAGGAAGGCAATGAGCGGTTGCCCACCGATGTCGGGTGCTTCAGGTAGGTTGACAGTCGTCTTGACTCTTCAGCCACGAGGTGCAGGAGGCGTCAACGACAACCAGGAGCTGGATTCGAGCTGTCCCACGACGTCTGTCGATTGCAGGGGTGACGGCGACCGGATTGGACCCAACAAGCCTTTGCAACGGCAAGTCTTGTGGAAATAGAAGGACGGTGGTGCAGACCAGCAAGGTCTGAGGGACTCACCCTGCGAAGGTAAGTCAGGGCACGCCTGGAGCAACCAGGGAAGCCCAAGCAGAAGAAGATTGGCCTTCGGGAGGGTCCACTAGCCAACGGACTAGCGACTGCAAAGGAGCCTCGAGTGGACACACTTAGAGCTGGCTCACGGGACACTCGTGGAGTGGAGACCAGTGATCTTTGGTGCAGTCGGTGCTGGAGGCGGGGGCTACTCGAAGCCCAAAGCACAACTTCATGGGAGACCAGGAAGAGGATGCACTTGCAAATGTGCTTGCTGTCCAGGGGTCACGGTTCCACGTTACCCACGACAGCTACGGGCATCAGCTTTGCTGGGGACTCAGGGCAGCCTCAGGAAAGTCTGTAAATCCACCTCTGGTGATGCAAAGACTTCGGCGTCCGGCGGGAGCTTCAGCGATGCAGACCGGACAATTGCTTCGTTGGTGCCTGCCAAGCAGGGGAGTCACTCCATGACCCCAAGGGAGATTCTTAAGTCCTCTAATCTTGAAGTAGAGCGTTGAAGGTCCAGGATTCTGTATCAGAGTTTCGTCCTGGTAAATCTAAAGTCCTAAGGACTGGGGTCCCATACTTATACCAAGTTAGGGGGTTGGACATACTCTGGGGACCCACCTATGGGAGGGTCAGGGCAGAGGGGTGGTTACACCCCTTTCCCTTTGTCCAGTTTCACGCCAGAGTAGGGGCTGGAAGCCCCTGAGCTGGTTTGAACTGGGGTATGCACAGGGACACCAAATGTGCCCCCAGTGCAGGACTTCAAAGCACCAGAGAGTGCTCCCTCCCAGCCCCAATACACATTATCCTGTCTGGGGAGGTGGTTACACCTCCCTGGGATAGGAAACCTATTGTCCAGGCCTCCCCTGCCGGAGTTTCAGTCAGCAGCAGGAGGCCAAACCTGTGTCTGTGGCAGCGGCATCCATTTTGTGATGCCAGGGCTTGGAAAGAAGTTACCGGGTAGGCCGGTGTGTACATGTCTCTCCCTCTAGAAGGGTGGAATGCTACCCCCGCCGCCAGAACTGGCGGGGGGGGTAGTATTCCAAGATGTTTGACACCAAACACAACATGTTTCCGTGCAGCCATTCCAAAGTTAGCATTTAACGCGAGGTTATAATGCGCTTAAGAGTATATGGTCAGGCTGCACTACAAACAGCATCAGAGAAGGGTCTCCGAATGCTGCAGAGGGGCTCTGCCCATGCAGGGGCACCCTCTCACATAGGAACCCAGCACTCTGCCTTCATGATTGATAAGGCCTGCAATAGGAGTGACTTATAGGTTTATATGTGTGTATGTATGTAGTGATATAGGTAACCTATATCACAGTAAGGGGTGCATGCACCACCTTACCCAGGCTGCAGTAGCAGACCTGTGGTGTCCTTTGGCTGGCCTTCCAGGGGTGGCATAATACATGTTTCAGCCCCTGGCAGGCCTCTGAGGTACCTATGCCCTGGGTACATAGTATACCATATACTAGGGACTTACAAGGGCACTCCAGATTCCAATCAGAGATGTGCCTAAGGCACATGGAAACCATTTTAGAGAGGAAGCAGCTAGGCTGGGGTTCTGATTAGCAGGGCCCCAGCCAGACTAAAGTCGAAAAACAGTGAAGCATCAGCAAAAAGTGGGGGTACCCATGTGAAGCAGATCCTACTCTCCTACACAACCCCCCCCCCCAAATGTAGGGACATTAAACTAACCTTGTCCAGTTGAGTCTTCATGTTCTAAGTGGAAGAACCTAGAGAGTCCATCTGCATTGGCATGGTTACTCCCAGGTCTATGTTCCACTGTGAAGTCCATCCCCTGTAGGGAAATGGACCACCTAAGCAGTTTGGGGTTTTCACCCTTCATTTGTTTTAGCCATAAGAGGGGCTTATGGTCTGTTTGAACAAGGAAGTGAGTACCAAACAAGCATGACCTCAACTTCTTCAGAGCCCAGACCACAGCAAAGGCCTCCCTCTCAATGGCTGACCAACGTTTCTCTCTAGGGGTCAGCCTTCTGCTAATAAAAGCTACTGGCTGATCCTGACCTTCATCATTCAATTGTGACAGTACAGCCCCTACCCCCAATTCAGATGCATCTGTTTGGACAATGAACGTCTTGGAGTAATCAGGACTCTGTAGAATGGGAGCAGTGCACATGGCCTGCTTTAGGTCATCAAATGCCTTTTGACAGCTAACTGTCCACTGAACCTTTTTGGGCATTTTCTTGGAAGTTAAGTCATTCAGGGGTGTCACTATTGATCCATACCCCTTGACAAATCTCCTACAGTACCCAGTCAGGCCTAAAAAGGCTCTCACCTTAGTCTGGGTAGTTGGAGCAGTCCAGTCCATGATCGTCTGGATCTTGCTCTGCAAGGGCTGAACCTGGCCTCCACCCACAAGGTGGCCCAGGTACAAAGCCTGACTCTGCCCTATCTGGCACTTTGTGGCCTTGATAGTCAGGCCTGCTTTCTGCAGGGCCTGCAAAACATTTCTGAGGTGGACCAGGTGATCCTCCCAGGTGGAGCTAAAGACAGCAATATCATCTAGATATGCTGCACTATAGGCTTCCAGACCTGTAAGGACTGTATTCACCAACCTCTGAAAAGTGGCAGGTGCATTCTTCAGACCAAAGGGCATTACCACAAATTGATAATGCCCACTAGGGGTTGAGAATGCTGTCTTTGGCTTTGCATCATCAGCTAGTCTGATCTGCCAGTAGCCAGCTGTCAGGTCAAATGTGCTTAGATACTTGGCTGAGGCCAAAGTGTCTATTAGCTCATCTGCCCTAGGTATTGGATGGGCATCAGTCCTAGTGACTGCATTGAGACCCCTGTAGTCCACACAAAACCTCATCTCTCTTTTCCCACCACTGGTGTGAGGTTTTGGTACAAGGACCACTGGACTAGCCCAAGTGCTATCTGAGGGTTCAATAACTCCCAAATCCAACATTTTCTGGACTTCTGTCCTGATACAGTGCCTGACATGGTCAGGTTGCCTATAAATCTTATTTTTAATAGGCAGACTGTCCCCAGTGTCCACTTCATGAGTGCACCAGGTGGTCTGACTTGGAGTCAGAGAAAACATATGTCTATACTGATTGAGCACTTGTCTACAATCAGTTTGCTGCTGAGCAGTGAGGCTGCCTGCCAAGGCTACACCATCCACTGACCCATCATCAGGGTTCTGTGAGGGCAGGTCAGGGAGTGGGTCACTCTCTTCCTCCTGTCCCTCATCAGTAGCCATGAGCAAGCCCATGTCTGCCCTGTCCACATATGGTTTTAACCTGTTGACATGGAGAACCCTGTGGGGACTCCTGGGTGTTCCTAGGTCTACTAAATAGGTAACCTCACCCTTCTGTTCAACAATGGTATGGGGTCCACTCCATTTGTCTTGGAGAGCTGCTGGGGCCACTGGCTCCAACACCCACACCTTCTGTCCTGGCTGGTAAACAGTCAGTACAGCCTTTTGGTCATGCCAGGCTTTTTGCAGTTCCTGGCTAGCCTCAAGGTTTTTAGTTGCCTTTTTCATGTATTCAGCCATCCTCGAGCGGAGACCAAGTACATAGTCCACTATGTCATGCTTTGGGGGCTTGAGAGGTAACTCCCATCCTTCCTTTGCCAAGCACAATGGACCCCTGACAGGGTGACCAAACAAAAGTTCAAAAGGGCTGTAGCCAACCCCCTTTTGAGGCACCTCCCTGTAGGCAAATAAAAGGCAGGGCAAGAGTATGTCCCATCTTCGCCTAAGCTTCTCTGGGAGCCCTTTAATCATGCCCTTTAAGGTTTTGTTGAATCTCTCAACTAAACCATTGCATTGTGGGTGATAGGGTGTGGTGAACTTGTAAGTTACTCCACACTCCTTCCACATTGCTTTCAAGTATCCAGACATAAAGTTAGCATCCCTGTCTGATACAACCTCCTTAGGGAAGCCCACTCTTGAGAAAATTCCCAGGAGGGCTCTTGCCACCACAGGTGCTGTAGTGGTCCTAAGGGGTATAGCCTCTGGGTACCTGGTGGCATGATCCACTACCACCAGGATAAACCTGTGCCCAGATGCTGTTTGGGTATCCATGGGACCAACAATGTCAATCCCTACCCTTTCAAAGGGAACCCCCACCACAGGTAGTGGTATCAGGGGGGCCTTTGTAGTGCCACCTGCCTTGCCACTGGCCTGGCAGGTTACACAGGAGCGACAAAACTCCTTGGTGTCTTCAGACATGTGGGGCCAGTGAAAGTGAGTGACAATTCTGTCCCAAATCTTGTTCTGGCCCAGGTGACCTGCTAAAGGAATGTCATGGGCTAGGGTCAATAGGAAGCCCCTGAACTTCAGAGGTATAACCAACCACCTGGTGGCACCAGGCTTGGGGTCTCTACACTCTGAGTACAAGAGTCCATCATCCCAATACACTGTATGGGGACCACTAGCTTTCCCAGCAGCCTCAGCAGCAGCTTGCTGTCTGAGGGGTTCAAGAGAGGGGCAGCTCTGCTGCTCCTGGCTCAGATCTGCCCTGGAAGGGCCCCCTGTCCCTAAGAACTCAACCTGATCAGGCTCAAGCTCCTCTGGGACAGTTCCTTCCTCAGGACTGAGATCATCTCCCTGAAGAGACTGATCTTCCTTCTGAGCCAAGGGGGAAGGCACTGCCTTTACCCTACTACTCCTCTTCTTGGATGGCACTTGGTCCATTATTCCAGAATCCAAGGCCTGTTCAGTGTTAGACATTTTGGCCTGTGACCTGGTCACAGCAAACACATCTGCAGGGATGCCCAGCATTTCTGCATGGGTCCTGAGCTCCACTTCTGCCCAAGCTGAAGTTTCTAGATCATTGCCAAGCAAGCATTCAACTGGTAGGTCTGCACTTAACACAACCTTCTTAAGGCCAGTTACTCCTCCCCAGGAGAAGTTAACAACTGCCAGAGTATGGTCTGTTCTGACATTGCTAGCATTGGTCACTTGGTACATTTCACCAAGTATAATCTGCCCAGGATCCACAAGATCTTGTGTCACCATGGTGACACTTGCTCCTGTGTCCCTAAATGCCAAAGCCTCTTTTCCATTTATTAATGGCTGTTGCCTGTACTTGCCCAGATTACTGGGACTCACAGAGGAGGTCACATCCATGCCTCCATCACAGACTAGGACAGCCTGAGTGAGTTCTCTGACTAGGTCAGAGCCCTTCTCCTTACCCAGGGTCAACCCTACTAAACCCTTGGCTTGTGTAGTCCCACCACCAACTGTAACTGCACTAGGGGGAGCAGGTGCCTTAGGGGCATTGGTGGGGGCTGGAGTAGAGTCTTTGGACTTGGTGCAATCACTGGTCCAGTGGGTCTTTTGCTTACAGACCTTCCACCATGGTTTCTTTTTGCCTTTCCCTTTGTTAGACTGTGAATCCCCACCTGAAGAAGATTTTTGGGGGCCTTGTAAAGACTTCTGGTCTTTACCCTTCTCCCCACCCTTATCAGAGTTCTTAGAATCTTGCTTCTTTGGGTCACCACCTTGGTTCTGTACCTTCTGCCTCACCCTGGTTCTGACCCATTTGTCTGCCTTCTTTCCCAATTCTTGGGGAGAGGTCAGATCAGAGTCCACCAGGTACTGATGCAACAGCTGATGTTGACAGTTATTAAGAATCTGCTCCCTCATGATAAGATTGTACAATCCTGTGAAGTCACATACCTTACTGCCCAATAACCAACCTTCCAGAGCCTTAGCAGAACAATCCACATAGTCCACCCAGTCTTGAGTCTGTGCTTTTTGGGTATCTCTGAACTTTAACCTGTATTGTTCAGTTGTTAGGCCAAACCCATCAATTAGAGCACTCTTCAAGACTTTGTAATTGTCAGCATCCTCTTCTCTTACAGTGAGGAGCTTGTCTCTACCTTTGTCTGCAAAGGAGAGCCACAAGATTGCTGCCCACTGCTCCTGAGGGACCCTCTGTACTTTACAGGCCCTCTCCAGTGCAGTTATCCATTTGTGGATGTCATCCCCACTCTGGTAGGGAGGTACAATCTTGCTCAGGTTTCTATGGTCATAAGACCTTTCCCTATCTCTGGGGAAATTGCTGCCACCCTGGGACTCTAGTCCCATCTTTTTTCTCTCTCTATAGAGATCTAGGGACTCCCTGTCTATGGCCAATTGCTGTTTTCTGAGCTCAAGCTGGGCTTGTTCATACTGAAGCAATCTCTTTCTCCTCTCATGAGAGGATTCCCTCCTATGAGAGGAGACAGAGGTCCCTACTGAGGTGTCAGAGTGGTTAGACTCCTGAGAAGGAGATCTAGCCCTTCTTGGCACACTCTCAATTCTTCCTGGGGGGGCAAAGGGGAGGTCATTCTGATCCTCCTCCTCCTCCACAGGAGGAACTGGATTTTCCAGGTCAAGGTCATTGTCACCTTCCTGGCCAGTTTCAGAGGGGGGGCCCTGGGTTTCTTCACCCCTGACCCCTTCCTCATTTTCTGCCCCACCCTCTCTGCCTACCCCTTCAGACCCTAGGGGTCTGCTGAGATCATCTGACAGAAGCACCTCTCTGAGGTGTTGGGTGCTGGCACTTTTGCCTGTCTTCAGCTTCCTAGTATTGCACAATGCTCTCAATTCCAAGAATGGGAGATTATCATACTTGGAGGGAAGAAGCCCACTGGCTTCTGGCAAGGACTCACTGGGTCCTGGCTTTGAAGACATTACTAGTGAGGGGTGGTGTATGCACTACCTACTCTAGTGTGGCCTACTAAACTCTCTTGAGTTGTAGAAAGGGTGTGCTATCCCTTAACACACAACTCTAAGTTCAGTAGAACTTACTGTATCCTAAGTAACCCTGGGCATTGAATTCCGCTCCGCTCGCGGAATTTGCGGAATTTAGACAATTTCGCGTACCGCGGAGAACGCGGAATTGCCAACAATTCCGCGATCCGCGGCGAAGCGGAATTATTTTCTTGTTCGCGCTTTAAAAATGCATTCTAGCGCGCGCGATTATGACTTACCGGGATTCCTGCGTTCGCCGACGGGTTTTCCTATTCGTTCGCGTGCGCCACGAGATTTCGGTAGCCGGCCGCGCGATCCTGCGAGAGTTTGCGATCGCGAACACGTCATTCGCCGCGCCATCGGACAACGCGAGAGTGTGCGATCGCGAACACGTAATTCGTCGCGCCATCGTGCACCACGAGAGAGATTGCGGTCGCGAACACGTCATTCGGGCGCGCCATCGGATTTCCGGCGGAATCTTTGTAAACCTGCGATCCCGAACACGCAAAATGTTCAATCTGGAGAAGAATAATATCGTGAGCAGCATAAAACCTTCTATAAACTGATGATTTCCATGGAAAAAAAACCTCAGATTGATATTTGGGTGTCCTTTTTTTTCATTTTTTGGGCGGGGGAGAGGGAGGAAGTGCCACAGAGTCTACTACTTCCTGTTCCTTTCCAGCAGGCTCCTCCCAGTGCTTTCTCCATCTCCTGTTCATTTTTCACTTGGATTTGAGCTGGAAGGATCACTCTTTGTGTCTGCTGCATCATTATCATTGGATTTGAGGATTTTTGGATTTGATATTTTACAAGTAAGTTGGTGTTGTTTGATTGGGTCATTGCAGTTGCTGCAATTACAATTTTTTAATTTTCATCATTTTTAAAAATAAATATAGTGGTGGGTAGCCACTGTAGCCAGTAGGCCCAGAGCTAGTCATGGGTGGGTGCATGATGAAACATGATGAAACAACTGTTCTTTTGCTGTGTGATGTATTTTTTAATTTCAAACATCATTTAGGGGGCATGGATGGCGTTGGATTGAATTGCAAAATGTGTATTTTTGGGTGTATTTCAGTTTTTGTGCTGTGTGCTAAATACATGCCTTAGTTGTGTGTGGTGTGCTGCAGGCCTTGTTTAGCCCTGTGGATTTTCGTTTTTGCATTTTATTGCATTACAGGCAAAGCAGTGTTGTTTACCATGCAGCCTTTGCCTGGCTATTATAGGTCTGTTTTCAGTACATTGTTTTCCAGGCCTCCTGCTTGTTGCTTCTGATTTGTGAGTGTCCATGTGGCTGGTAGCCATTTCTGGTGGGAGTTATAAGTGTGCTGCTTTTTGCCATATAGGCCTGCATGTGTTTCCTTTGTGACCTAGGCTTCTTGTTGTTGTGGGCCTGGCCATGAGGCTGGTGGCCATTTTGAAGCCAGGCAGTGTGCTTTTTGCCATAGGCCTGCATTGTCTGTCTTCAGTTTCTTGTTGTTGTGGGCCTGGCCATGAGGCTGGCGGCCATTTTGAAGCCAGGTAGTGTGCTTTTTTTCCATAGGCCTGCATTGTCTGTCTTCAGTTTCTTGTTGTTGTGGGCCTGGCCATGAGGCTGGCGGCCATTTTCAAGCCAGGCAGTGTGCTTTTTGCCATAGGCCTGCATTGTCTGTCTTCAGTTTCTTGTTGTTGTGGGCCTGGCCATGAGGCTGGCGGCCATTTTGAAGCCAGGTAGTGTGCTTTTTTTCCATAGGCCTGCATTGTCTGTCTTCAGTTTCTTGTTGTTGTGGGCCTGGCCATGAGGCTGGCGGCCATTTTGAAGCCAGGTAGTGTGCTTTTTTCCATAGGCCTGCATTGTCTGTCTTCAGTTTCTTGTTGTTGTGGGTCTGGCCATGAGGCTGGCGGCCATTTTGAAGCCAGGCAGTGTGCTTTTTGCCATAGGCCTGCATTGTCTGTCTTCAGTTTCTTGTTGTTGTGGGCCTGGCCATGAGGCTGGCGGCCATTTTGAAGCCAGGTAGTGTGCTTTTGCCATAGGCCTGCAAGCTTGTAGCCTAGTCTGCCAACAGGCCTTTCATCCAGTGGGCCCAGAGGTAGTCAGGGGTGCATGAAACAACTGTTTCTGTGTGTTCTGTTGAATATAAACATCATTTAGGGCACATGGATGGCATTGGATTGAATTGCAAAATGTGGATTTATTTTTGGGGTGTATTTCAGTTTTTGGGGGTGTGTTACATGCCTTAGTTGTGTGTGGTGTGTTGCAGGCCTTGTTTAGCCCTGTGTATTTTCGTTTTTGCATTTTATTGCATTACAGGCAAAGCAGTGAAGTTTACCATGCAGCCTTTGCCTGGCTATCGTAGGCCTGTTTTCAGTACATTGTTTTCCAGGGCTCATGCTTGTGGCTTGTGATTTGTGAGTGTCCATGTGGCTGGTGGCCATTTCTGGTGGGAGTTATAAGTGTGCTGCTTTTGCCATATAGGCCTGCATGTGTTTCCTTTGTGGCCTTGGCTTACTGCTTGCATCCATCCCCTTTGCCAGCTGCAGCTCCCTGAATGATGTGATGAGCAAATAATTTAATGCCAAACAGGGTCCACTTCTATTACATTTGTATTTTGGTTGTCCTGACAGTGTACACAGTATACCATGAAAGCCCTTGTTGACAGTCTCACAAATGGCTACACTAATTGATATCTTTTATTTGTTTGTTTGTACTACTAGTAATTGAACCACAACAACAAATGCAACATTTCACTGATGTTCTTCTCCTGGCTTCTTTGCTTTTAGGTGCACAAAAAGACAGAGGAGGAGGTGTCATCATCATCATCACCCGTTGTACTGCCAGGCTGAAGTCCTGCTGCGCGTCACGTCCACGTGTGACCACAGACATCTCTGCAACTTGTGCACCTGCGTCCTGCTGACATCTGAAGAAGATGGCCCCAAAGAAAGGTACCAGGTCCTCCAGTAGCAAGAAAGTTGCCAGTGAGAAGAAGGGAGAGAAGAAGGAAGTGGCACTTGCCAAGACTGGGGTGCCGGCCGATGTGTTTTTGGTAAAAAAAAACTTACGCCTGCAGCAGCGGTGTCCAGCGGGGACCAAGCTGGGAGCAGCACCTCTGCATCAGTGGCCCCACCCCAGCAACCTAGGCCCAAGCCCATGACTGTGGCAGAGGTAGCCAGTCTACTAACGACCAGTGATGTTGAAATGTCATTATCGCAAAGTAGTACCCAATCCACGCACTCGCAGGCGCAAACTCAGGAGATAAGTGGGCAACCCCAGCCGCAACCCGAACCACAGCTGGAACTGCAACCACAGCCGGAACCACAGCCGTAACCCCAGCCGCAGCCGGAACCGCAACCACAGCCGGAACCGCAACCACAGCCGGAACCACAGCCGCAGCCGGAACCACAGCCCACAATAGTAGCTGTTCCACCTGAAGTAGGCGCAGTTCAGGAAATCGAGCTTTTGCAGACGAAGAGGAGCAAGCCACTGTTCCAGAAGATCCAGTGTCTTCCATACCCCCAGCAAGGAAAAGGAGGCTTAGTACATCAACTTCTTCTTCAAGCCCCGCTTCTGATGATCTAGATGCCACTTGGAAGCCACCAGCTCAGCCTGAGAGTGATGCACACCACAAGACAAGGCTAGTGAAAAGGAAGGTTCCAGAAAGCCTTACAGTTATGGAGGTAGATGTAGACGAGGGGGTGATGATGATGAAGAGCCAGTCATCACGAACATCACTCCTGGGCCTGCGGAGATGGAGACCAACATTATTAGACTATCCCAAATCGCTGCGAGGGATGTAGCACGGATACCACCAACACAGGTAACGCCAACACGACCTCCAGCTTCCATATTTGCCTTTGCAAAGGCCCGGCAGGGACCTACATCAAGCTCAACCACCACCTCAGTAGGTGGTGGTAATGTAAGTGCACAGAGTCAAATTCCATGCACACCCTCCATTTCATCTGGTATTGAAAGTGGCACCTCCAGCAGCGCCAGAAAGTTCTCCTCCCCAGTTTGGGACTTCTTTTCGGTTAGCAGTAAGGAGGAGAACATTGCTATATGCTCAATTTGTCGGCAGGCTGTTAGGCGGGGTAAGCTTGGTACAAACTATGGTACCGGAGGACAAACAAGTCATCTCAAAAAACACCACACTATCAGGTGGGAGGCTCACCTACTTCACTTACAAAAAAGTAAAACTGGACCCATTGCTGTTGTTGGGGATGAAGAAGTAGGGGAAGATATGATCGCAGTGGAAGGTCAACAAGAGGGAGACATTTATAGCCCTACCCCCAGCAGTGTACTGGTAACGCCCACATCCTCAGCAACATCTCAGTGGCACAGTAGTAAGAGTCAACATGAGACACCAAGGCAACCGGGCACTGCAATGAGCAAAAGTGCAGCGTCGTTGAGCCTAGCTGGGTTCAAGAAGAAAGGTGCACCACTAAGGAAAATATTCCAGCCTACCATTGACAGCATGCTTAGGTCGGAGGGGCAGTACCAACGCAACCACCCAACGGCACGGTTGTACAATGCGAAGCTGGCTAAAATGTTAGCGCTGGACCTTCTCCCTTTTTCATTTGTGGAAGGGGTGGGTTTCCTTGAATTTGTGTCAGCCATCTGCCCTAAATGGAAGGTTCCCAGCCGTTCCTATTTTGCCCGAGTTGCTGTTCCAGCACTACATCACGATGTGCTTGAATTGGTTGGACAAGCTTTGCAGCAGAGTGCTGTTCACAAAATCCACCTGACAACAGACATGTGGACCAGTTGCCAAGCCACTGATTACATGTGCATCACTGCACACTGGGTCTCTTTTGTGGGGGTTAGAGACAAGCTATCTGAAGTAGGTGCTGTTGACACAGCTGCAATTTTTAATGCTTCTCGGAAACATGCAACTATAGCCATGTTCGCCATGGAGAAATCTCATACTGCTGAAAACATTTTGGAAGAGTTTAACAACAAGGTCTTTGAATGGCTGCGCCCCAGAGGGCTTCACATTGGTTTTGTTGCCACGGATAATGGCAGTAATATACTTAAGGCCATGACGATTGGTAAGTATTTCAGGGTCCCGTGTTTGGCGCACTGCATTAACATTATAGTTCAAGACTTTCTGAAAAAAGAACCAATAGTCAGCAACTCACTGACCACCTGCCGCAGAATATGCACGCATTTCAGGCATTCTTTTAAAGCCCGGAAGCAGCTGAGGATCATTCAACGTGACTATAGAATGCCAGTCAAAGCACTGATCCAGGAGGTGGCAACACGTTGGAACTCAACGTATTACATGCTTGACCGTCTGTTTGAGCAGTACAGACCAATCAATGAATATGTCATGCAAAGGGCGGATGCTGCTGTGAAAGGCATGACCCTTCAGGTGGACCAATGGTGCCTAGTTAAATCTCTTACAGAGATGTTTCTTCCTTTCGAGGTCTTCACACGTGAAGTCAGCAAGGAGGACTGTACTATGGGCCAAGCTATCCCATTGTTGCACATGCTAGAGCAAGAGCTGAAGAGGGTGTGTGAAGCGTACATAGGTGTGGAGGAAAAAAAGAAGCATACCAGTTGGCGGAGAGCTTATCATGTCGCTTAAGTGAAAATGCAAGGGTGCAAAATAAGATTCTGTCACAACAACATTACATTTGTGCCACAATTCTGGATCCACGGTACAAAGCGGCACTGCACAGTAAGACATTACTCCCTTTTTCAGAAGTGGATGTTGCCCGGTACAAAACTTGGATAGCTGAGGCAGCCAGTTCATTGGAAAATGAACGGCTGGTAATTAAAGGCCTCAAACCCACATCAAGTACTGCAGCAGGGCTTCCTGCGTCAAGTTCAACTTCAGAGCTTGTGGGCAGTGCATTTGGTTCACAGCTGTCACCAACACTATCGACAACAGCAAGAACCGGATCATCATCAGCCCCAGTACAAACGGCACAGAATTGGTATTTACAGCAAGGACTTGCTAGGTCCAGTGCTGATGCAAAGACAAAAGAGGGCGCACTAAGTTTAGCACCCCTGAACATTGACCGAATTGTCCAGGCCTACCTGGATGACCCAACAGAGGTCTACATTGATCAAAACCCATTGCGGTATTGGTATGGCAAAAGGGGCCAATGGCCAGTGCTCAGCAGGCTGGCGATCAACTATCTGGCTTGCCCTATCGCAAGTGTCTCTTCTGAACGTGTTTTCAGTGCTGCTGGTTCCATTGTAACAGTGAAAAGGACCAGTCTCTCACCCATAAACATGGAGAGGTTAACCATGATCAAAATGAATCAGCAATTTATACCACCGAATTATACAATACATGAATCACCACAGGAAGATGAGGACAGCGGCTCAGGTGATGGAAGTAGCGTGTTGGATGCTGATTACCTACTTCTGGTTGAACCTCCAGAGTTTGAGGACGAGCTATACTTCCCTGACGGTGACAACTAGGCTTCCAGTTCTTACTGTGGTTCTCCCTTATTTACTTCTATTTCTGTGTCTGTCTTTCTGTTTGGAAACTTCAAATCACAACAAATCCATCACCACCGTCTTCGTATTTTATTGCTTTATGAGTTTCAGCTCTCTGCATTTCAGTCCACTCCTCCGAGTCCTGCTCCTCCATCCTCCTGAATTGACCTAAATCTATTGCCCTCAAGCCAGATGATGATTGGATGTAGCATAATCGAAGAAAAACTAAAATCTTGCCTCGTTGAGTCTCTCCAAAACAAGTGGAACATGATGATGACTACTATAGCTATCCTCCTTTCCGAGCCGATACAGACTGCCCATTAACTGAAGATGAGAAGGAACAGGTAATGAATGATGACATGCATTGGACGCTGACTGAGTGATTTGTGTTGTTGTTTGTAGTGCATGAAGGTAATTCATTGCGTACTATTATCTAATCTACACACTAAAAGTAACCCAATGCAATGTTTCTTTCCAATCTTGTTTTTCAATAACAATTTTCTACTTCTACTGCAGGCCGATCCATTGCATTTTGAATATGGAAAGGGGACTCAATCTGTACACTACTGCACACTGAGTTGGACAACACACCATGATGATGACCACAGTGACATTATCTCTTTGCACTCCAGTCACTCAGTACGATCCGAGATGATTGATGGAATAACTCAGTGCGTTTCATGAGTGCATTACAAGGTAACCAAGTCAACAACAACCACTGCAGACCTACATGTCTGTGTAGTGGTGGAGTCGAGTGTGGTGGTATGGTATGACTGACAGCGGGGCATTGATTTAGTCACTTAATTTGTAAAATGCTATGTTGCTGTATATCTGCTTTGTCTGCCTCTGTCAAAAAAGGTACGCTAAATGGAGGATGTGTCACGGGTGCCGTGGGCCTGCTCAGTCCTGTTGTTGTTGGAGGTTAATGCTGGAAACAGACTAGAGTAGACATGATGTATCCAAATCCATGCCGCCTCTGAAAGTGTTCTTGTTGCACTCCACCGTAATTTAGGCATTTTTTTTCTACTTGATTTTTCAATATCCCTTTGGTTTTCCCATCTGCAATTACAGGCCGGCCCTTACCTTGTGCTACACTGGGAAAAACAACTCTCACTTACCTTACCAATGAATCTACATGTGCCAGGCAGGCAGTGGCGTCACGCAAGATTGATGGCCGGAGCGTCCATGGAATGGAGGACCAAGACGAACGCCGAGATGCAACTCCCCATTTTGACCAGGATAACATACAGTAACAGTATCAACTTTCATCATCTTTTAAATTTCGATTCTTTTTTTTGTCTTCAATCATTACTACTGTGTGTTGTTGTTATGTTTGCTCTCTGCTTATATAATTCAATTCATCCCTACAGCATTTTTTGACTTTTCTTTGCTATCTTTAAGCCCGGACGGGTACAAAAGAACAGAAACTGTATGTAATTCGGGTCTCTCTGAGGGCAGACAGGCAAGGCAAATTGCATAATATACTGCTGCACTGTACTGTCTAATTGTCTAGTAGTAGTAGTTAGTAATATCATTAACCATCAAGTTATCATCATCATGCATGCATTTCCTTTTCTCCCTTAACTGATTTATGGATATGGTTGTCTGCCAATATTGTGTTTTGTTGTTGTCCATGCGTACTGTTTTTCTTTCTCAAACCTTTCCCAAAACCCCCTTCCCAACCATTCTTCAAACCCTAATCCTCTTCCCCGGGCTGTGTGGCTTATTGAGGTGTGACTAAATTAAATGTACACCAATAATTTATCACACGCTTGCTGGGGCGGATGTGGCTAAAGCAACATAAATGCATTTTCAAGGCAGGGCGCGGATCTTCTTCTGCTTGCCCACCCTCCTATGAGCAGTATATTTGGTTTTTTTACCAAAGGAACCGAATCCATCAGCATTAAATGCCATCATAGATTGGATTTGTTGTCATCGTCCGAAACAGCACTAACGGTTACGCTTGTGTCGAGTCACGGACCACGGTGTACTGTAGGCCTAGTCGAGTGACTCGACACAGCTAGAGTTTGTAACTCTATGTACTAGGCTATCCCCGCAACCATTATGTTTCCTTGTATTTTGGCATATTATTGTTTGGCAGTAAGTTCCGTACTGTACTTTGTTCTACTACTCCTCCCACAGTCTCTCTCAGGCGACTGACTGTCTCATTTTCTTTTATTTGCAAGTGCTACTGCCAGGGTCTACTACTACTACCACCACAACCATGGCATGTTGGGAAAGAAAACCATCACCACCATGCAGCCATCGCCGTGCCCAAGTTAAACATCAAGTACAGGTAAGAGAAGAGGTTTGGGTGAGGCATAATTAATAACAGATTTTTTTCATTAATTCTATTTCACACACCCCTTTGAGTCCAGTTGCAGAATGCATAGATTATCAGGAGAGACTGACAGTACTAGTAGGACAAGTCCCTCAGTGACGGGTACCGCATCTGTCTGTTTGTGTCTTAGTAACTCAGCCAATTATTTAAATCAAACACTGGCTGTGGCACTGCACCAGCAAGGAAACCGTGTGACGTAAAACAGTAACCCCACCCACAAAACATTAACCACATCGTATATTAAGTCTAAATATGTAATTTAATACCCTAACAAAAATAAACAATGTAAAAAAATCCCACAACACCTGACCCACCCCTCTCCCTAACCCCAACCAATGTTCATGTCCCGCAACGAAAAAGTCCAACAAATGTCCAAAAGTCCAAAACCCAATGCCCGATTCCCACCCACCCAAATAAGATATAAAAAGGGGCAATAAATAAACGGGGTCTCAGCGGGCTCGCCTCTCCAGGACACGGATGCGCTCCTCCAGGCGGGCCACGCGGTGCTTCAGCGCGCGGCAGTTGCATCCACAGTGGGGGTGGGCAGCAGTGCTTCTTCCTGTGTGGCGGAGGGTGGCTGACAGGCGGTGACGCCGTAAGACTGGGGGTGTCTGCGGCCCGGGCATTGGAGGAGGCTGCAGCTGCTGCCGCCTCCTCCTCCTCCTCCTCCTCTAGAAGAACCAGGCGCCGGTATTCGGCCTGTATGGCC
Source organism: Calotriton arnoldi (assembly GCA_963921515.1). Taxonomy (NCBI): domain Eukaryota; kingdom Metazoa; phylum Chordata; class Amphibia; order Caudata; family Salamandridae; genus Calotriton; species Calotriton arnoldi. The sequence goes on from CAWUFW010016271.1 coordinate 271,022, forward strand.
TCCAGCTTACGGCGCCGGGCCTTGGCTGCCAACTCCTTCCTGTTGACTTTAGGAGTAGCTATATCAAGAAGAAAAAACAAGACTATTGTAAAATATACTCTTAGCAAAGCAGTCAGACAAATACATTCTACACATAGTGGCACAGTAGCACTAGCAAGCACAGTACGTAACATTTGTGGTATGTATCTATCCTCCCACTACCTCGGCCTCGAACATTTGTGGGAGTTTCAGGCATTCCGCCACCCATGCATCTGATTCATATCACACACCTATGCATGCATGCCACGTATCCTTCTCTGCCAGTCATAAATATAAAATCTCGCCCGTCCTGCCTCCTTCCACCCTTCTTTCCCTTTTCGTTCAACCCATCCATCAAGGTCATCTGATCAGACTTTTATTCTTCTCCATAAAAATTTCACAGCTGAGTTGAAGTCCGATAGAGGCCATTGGTTACTCTCAGTAGACTCCCGTCGCTAATGCTATTGCTAATGCTGCTAAGTAAAGGGTGTCTTCTTCAACCGGCGTTCACAACTACTTCTTACTTAAGTCTCAACAGTACAGTATACATTACATCCTTGCAGCGAGTGTAATGTCAATAAGTAAGGATTAGGAATATAACTTACCACCGCCCGCCACTGCTGCTGGCTCACCCCCTGCAGCTACTCCAACTGCCGCATCGCCTGCACCCTCAGCGGCCGCGTCACCTTCACCGCTGGCCCCGGTACTGGTGGTCGGTAGTACGCCTAGAAAAAACATTAGACATTTTTCAGATGCCATATACACCTCCCCTATTTTTCACTAGCATGAATGAAAAAAAGTTAATACATATACAACATACATCACTAGTATAAATCAGGTAGTAGAGTAGACACTAGTAGTGTTATATGGTCCCTAGGGTCATTTTAGTCTTTGCTAAGTTACCCCGAGCCATGCAAAAATTTTAGCTCTGTCTTTTATTTTTGCGCAAGTTACCTCGCAGCTTGTTGTGAAATACGCCTTTGAGGCCACATGAGCTCATACTGCTACTGTCTGAGCACTGCGTACAAGGTCGAAAAACAAGCGACTTTGTTATGGAGTTATGGTGTTAGTTCATATTGCTTATCCATAAAAAAAGCACTTTTTGGCACGACTGAGAAATGCTTGCACTATACTAACGCGCACCATTTTTCTCATTACAGACGGAAGATTTACTTATAAGAAGAACCAGAGCTTTGCAGAGCTTATGATGTAACCACTACTAGGTTCTTCTAAGGTGAGGGCTCCCCAGAATTCTCACATCTCCATTTAGAATTTTATATAAACTAGATTCCTACCAAGGGGAGGGTGGTTCGCCCACCACTGTTCAGTTATCATGATCTCGCCTTTTGGCTTCTATGGACTTTTAGTTGTAAGTAACTTGTAAGTCTAACTGTAACAATGTTTATTGTTTTAATCTTATACATTTTTCTGTTGCTGCTGCATTATACAACATACAGAGCTTGTCAGTTGGAAATAAAAAGAAACCTTTGAACTTACATAGACTCGGTGGTATTTGGTGTGGACTTACACAAGAGTGAGCAAAAGGGTGTGCATTGCTTCCGCGACAGAGGTTGGGAGTGTTATGTTGTCTGGGTTGTCTACTCATTGGGTATTTTGGGGGGGGCGTTTCGGAGTAATGAGACACTATAACTAGTCGGTCAGGGGATTGTGGTGGCTTCCGATTGAGGTGTGAGGAAGGTCCAACCTCCCATCACCAACGTCCTATTTTCTTGTGCAAAGTTCTGTATGTGCAGAATCCCTACAACAGTAGTAGTATGTCCTATCCTATCTAAAATTCTAAAATGTGGTTAGGCATTTTCTTGGTGGGAATTGTCAAAAAGCCTCAAGAATAAGAAGACTAGAAGTAGTAGAAGAGGACAACCCAAACTCAATGGCTATAGCTATTGGTGAATGAGTTTTATTTAAAATATTTGAAATAAAGAGTGGGCAACTGGGCAAGCTTAGCTACAGACAGACTAATAGTAGTAGTACAGAGAGTCATAGCAGACGCAGTTAGAGGCAGGGATAACAAGAATTTAGAAACAGATAGTATAGAGCAAAGAAGATTTTGTAAAAATTTGAATTAGGATACCGAAATAATAGTTCGGAAAAAATAAGGTCGAGGAAAAGTTTAGGAAATATAATTATTAATATTAACCACTGGTGGACTTACTGGGGCCAGCAGCAGAGCCCTCGATAGAGGAGCGGTCCTGTCCCTGGGAGGCATCTTCCAGATCTTCTGGGCCCACCGCCTGCGACCGCGTCTTCTTGCCCCTGGGTGCTGCTGATCATGTAAGATTTCATAAAGAAAGAGACAAAAATTAAAGTTTGGTGTGAAATAAATAAAATATTTTAAAATAGGCACCAAAAACATTTTTGGTTACAAAAATTGCAATAAAATTGACCTATCTGATCGACTGGTAGTATTGCGAGATTCACGGACCGTCTAGCAAGCCTAACTACCACCTGACCTAGCCCACCTATTCCAATCCAGACGGGCCAATTGTTCAGTAAGTTTGCATTTCCATTTATTTTAGTCCTCAAAAATGCATAGATGGAGGACACATGCATACATTTTTGCATACACCAAATTGTTGGCTGGTTGCTGCTAATGTTCTGCTAGTGATGATATAAGCCTATTAACACTCAGTAAACAAACTACAAAAGGTTCTGCTAAGGACTGGGGTAAGCATCACTCAGCAGCCCGTGACGTGACAGAGGATGCGTCACGCACACAACTTACAAATTACCAACTAATAAGTAACTAAACCTATCAATCCACCACTATCCCTTCTTAGTGGCACGAGGACAAAGGAAGGACTACTCTCTCTAGCATTACATCACTTAAGTTCTCTAAAGTAAACTCTTACATAATCATCAGGCCAAGCGAGCGCAAAGTTGCAAACAAGTAAGATTAGTAGCGCCGAGCGCCTGTGTCATAACAATCACAGATTTTTAAACGTAATTTACCTGCAATGTAAGCAGCAGCATTCTTGCTGGTCGGAAAAAAAAAATATTCGCAATATATAACACAGAGCAGAAGAACACAAAGTTGTAATATTAAATAGCTACTCACCAAGCCCCGGGACCTCCACTCCTAGCAGGTCCAGCAGGTCCTGCTCCCGGTCCAGAATATCGGACCACTTGTGCGTCAGCTGATTCTGTGTGCGCCGGACACCAGAGCAGCGAAACACTGCCCGCCGCACCTTGCCCCACCGCTGCCGACGCTCCCGGAGCCCGTACCCGGACCCAGGCCTGCCACCTGCTGCCAGGGTTAAGGGGAGGTGGCGCTGAACAAAAAAAAACAGTGCGGCCACCTCCGCCTCATTGAATAAGGCCCGTGCCTGCACCCCTCTTTGGCGCTGTCTTCCGCAAGGAAGGCGGTCGCGGCTCTGGCTCTGACTTCGAGCCCTGTGGCTGTGGCCCTTTGCCATGGTTCTGGGTAGGCGGGGGACGGAAAAGAAAAGGTAGGAATTAAATAAAGTAAGTAAAAGAAATGAAAAAGCAGGTAATAGAAAAAGTGTGAAAAAGTAGTTAAAAACACACAAAAAGTAGAGAGAAACTCAAAATATAGAATCAGGAAAATAGAGAGATAGATAATAAACAAAAAAGACCAAAAATAAGTTTACAGAAACAAAGGATTGAAAAGATAGAGGGAGGATTGAAAAGCAGGCCCAGAACCATAGAAATAGAGTGAAAAACAAGATGGCCGCGCCCATTGCGACCGCATGGGCAAGTTTGCGCGATATTTCCCCGAGCACGCAAAAGCGTCGCGAACACGTAATACGCGTTCCCGAACAGGAAACCCTTATCGCGAACGGGCGGGAGCATGCAATACGCGACCCGGAACAGGAAATACCATTGCGAGCGGGCGGGACAAGTGAAAACAAGATGGCCGCGCCCATTAGCGACCGCATGGGCAAGTTAGCGATATATTTCCCCGCGAGCACGCAAAAACACATCGCGAACGGACGGGACAAGCAATTCCGCGATTTCGCGGAATTTCCGAGAGCTCGCTGAATTTGTTAGCAATTTCACGGAGATTTGCGTAACGCGACTACGCAAATTCCGCCCACCCTTAATCCTAAGCTTGATTTATATGTACGTACGGTACCCTTAGTGGTTTTCAGTTGATCAATTCAATTGAGATTATCTGGTAAAACAATAGCAAGCTGGAATCCCACCGCTGTCACCAATGTGAGAAGTTGGCCTGGTATATGCTGTCCACTAATTATAGTGGGCACCTTGCACCAGTCCAAACAACCCCTTATTGGAGATAGGTTAAAGACAACCTTTATTGAAAGCTTTCCTAGTGGTAGCTATGGAGAGCAGCCTTCAGGCTAAGTCTTGAGGGAATGTAAAGCAGCTTGTTTTACCAGTCTATAATCTCTTGAGTGACCAAATGAAAGAGGACCACACCAGGTATATATTCAAAATATATGTATTTATTGCTAAACACACCCCTCTAGTCTCTTTATGAGGCTAGAGTTCGAAGTACATAAGTTATAAGTTAGTTATCAACAGTAATAGCACAAATACACGTTTGAGCCCTAGGGGCGTACCAAACCATATATCAATAAAGTGGTATAAGAACCACGACTGAGCTAGACACAGGGCCTAGAGCCTGTAGAAGTGCTTGGCCCTCAAGGAACCACCCAAGGTAGTGACACAGGGGACCCACGGGGGACCCACGGGGGACGCGTGCAGTGTGAGAACACAGCAGCGAGCCGCCGTTGACTTCTATGGGGAATGTCGCGGTTGGAGTTTTAAAGAAAAGGGACACTTAGAGGAGGACTTGGAGCAAACCCCTTTAGAACTGGGTTGTTCTAGATCTATACCCACGGGAGCACCAGAGTACTCGAGTTACCTCACCCAGGGAAGCCGGGTGCATAGGTGTCTTTCGGGGTCGGGTTTCGTCGTCGTTTTCAATGGCGATCTGCTGCAAAGTGCTGCTGGCGGCCAAGTCGAAAGTGTTCGGGTGGATCCAAAGGTGGATCGAAGATCTGAAGAACCTGAAAGCAGAGGGGACAGAGTCTGGGTCACTAGCCAGTGACCAGGAAGGCGATGAGCAGATGCCCACCGATGTCGAGTGCTTCAGGTAGGTTGACGGTCATCTTGACTCTTCAGCCACGAGGTCCAAGAGGTGTCGACGACAACTAGGAGCTGGATTCGAGCTGTCCCATGAGGTTTGTCGATTGCAGGGGTGTCGGCGACCGGATTGGACCCAACAAGCCTTGGCAATGGCAAGTCTTGTGGAAATGAAAGAAGGACGATGGTACAGACCAGCAAGGTCTGTGGGACTCACCCAGCGAAGGTCAGTCAGGGCACGCCTGGAGCAACCAGAGAAGCCCAAGCAGAAGAAGATTGGCCTTCGGGAGGGCCCACTAGCTAACGGACTAGCGACCGCAAAGGATCCTCAAGTGGACGCACTTAGAGCTGGCTCACGGGACACTCGTGGAGTGGAGGCCAGTGATCTTCAGTGCAGTCGGTGCTGGAGGCAGGGGCTACACGGCGCCCAAAGCACAACTTCGTGGGATACCAAGAAGAGGATGCACTTGCAAATGTGCTCGGTGTCCAGGGGTCATGGTTCCACATTACCCACGACAGCTACGGGCCTCATCTTTGCTGGGGACTCAGGTCAGCCTCGGGGAAGTCTGAAAATCCACCTCTGGTGATGCAAAGACTTCGGCGTCTGGCGGGAGCTTCAGCGATGCAGACCAGAGAATTGCTTTGTTGGTGCCTGCCAAGCAGGGGAGTCACTCCTAGACCCCAAGGGAGATTCTTCAGTCCTCTAATCTTGAAGTAGAGCATCGAAGGTCCAGGATTCTGTATCAGAGTTTCGTCCAGGTAAATCTAAAGTCCTAAGGACTGGGGTCCCATACTTATACCAAGTTAGGGGTTGGACATACTCTGGGGACCCACCTATGGGAGGGTCAGGGCAGAGGGGTGGTTACACCCCTTTCCCTTTGTCCAGTTTCGCACCAGAGCAGGGGCTGGAAGCCCCTGAGCCGGTTTGAACTGGGGTATGCACAGGGATACCAAATGTGCCCCCAGTGCAGGACTTCAAAGCACCAGAGAGTGCTCCCGCCCAGCCCCAATACACATTATTTCCTGTCCCAGGGAGGTGGTTACACCTCCCTGGGACAGGAAACCTATTGTCCAGGTCTCCCCTGCCGGAGTTTCAGTCAGCAGCAGGAGGCCAGACCCGTGTCTGTGGCAGCGGCATCCATTTTGTGATGACAGGGCTTGGAAAGAAGTTACCGGGTAGGCCGGTGTGTACATGTCTCTCCCTCTAGAAGGGTGGAATGCTACCCCCGCCACCAGAACTGGCGGGGGGGGTAGTATTCCAAGATGTTTGACACCAAACACGACATGTTTCCGTGCAGCCATCCCAAAGTTAGCATTTAACGCGAAGTTATAATGCGCTTAAGAGTATATGGTCAGGCTGCACTACAAACAGCATCAGAGAAGGGTCTCCGAATGCTGCAGAGGGGCTCTGCCCATGCAGGGGCACCGTCTCACATAGGAACACAGCACTCTGCCTTCAGGATTGATAAGGCCTGCCATAGGAGTGACTTATAGGTTTATATGTGTGTATGTATGTAGTGATATAGGTAACCTATATCACAGTAAGGGGTGCATGCACCACCTTACCCAGGCTGCAGTAGCAGACCTGTGGTGTCCTTTTGGCTGGCCTTCCAGGGGTGGCATAATACATGCTTCAGCCCCTGGCAGGCCTCTGAGGTACCTATGCCCTGGGTACATAGTATACCATATACTAGGGACTTACAAGGGCACTCCAGATTCCAATCAGAGATGTGCCTAAGGCACATGGAAACCATTTTAGAGAGGAAGCAGCTAGGCTGGGGTTCTGATTAGCAGGGCCCCAGCCAGACTAAAGTCGAAAAACAGTGAAGCATCACAAAAAGTGGGGGTACCCATGTGAAGCAGATCCTACTCTCCTACATTCTGTACCTCTCTTGCTTCTTTCTTTAATTCTCTTGCTACTTTCTGCACCTCTCTTGCTTTTTTCTGCACCCCTCTTGCTTCTTTATGCACCCCTCTTGCCTCTTTCTGCACCTCTGTTGCTTCTTTCTGCACTTCTTTTGCTTCTATCTGTACCTCTCTTGCTTCTTTCTGCACCCTCTGCCTCTTTCTGCACCTCTCATGCCTATTTCTGTACCTCTCTTGCCTCCTTCTGCATCTCTCTTGCCTCTTTCTGCGCTTCCCTTGCCTGTTTTTGCACCTCTCTTGCTGCCTTCTGCATCCTTCTTGCTTCTTTCTGCATTTCTCTTCCTTCTTTCTCCACCTCTCTTGCTTCTTTCTACACCCCTCTTGCCTCTTTCTGCACCACTCTTGCTTCTTTATGCACCACTCTTGCCTCTTTCTGCACCTTTCTTGCCCCTTGCTGCATCTCTCTTGCTTCTTTTTGCACTTCTCTTGCTTCTTTCTGCACCTCTCTTGCTTCTTTCTACACTTCTTGTGCTTCTTTCTGAACCTCTCTTCCTCTTTCTGTACTTCTCTTGCCTCTTTCTGCACATCTCTTGCCTCTTTCTGCACCTCACTTGCTTCTTTCTGCACCCCTCTTGCCTCTTGCTACACCTCTCTTGCTTCTTGCTGCACTTCTCTTGCTTCTTTCTGCACTTCTCTTGCTTCTTTCTGCACCTCTACTTCTTCTATCAGCATCCCTCTTGCCTCTTTCTGCACCTCTCTTGCCTCTTTTTGCACCTCTCTTTCCCTCTTTCTGCACCTCTCTTAACTCTTTCTGCACTTCTCTTGCCTCTTTGTGCACCTCTCTTGCTTCTTTCTGTACCTCTCTTGCATCTTTCTGCACCTTTCTTCCTCTTTCTGTACTTCTCTTGCCTCTTTCTGCACTTCTCTTGCTGCTTTCTGCACCTTTCTTCCTCTTCCTGCACTTCTCTTGCCTCTTTCTGAACTTTTCTTCTTCTTTCTGTACCTCTCTTGCTCTTTTTGCACATATTTCCTCTCTCTGCACCTCACTTGCTTCTTTCTGCATTTCTCTTGCTTCTTTCTGTACCTCTATTGCTTATTACTGTACCTCTCTTGCCTCTCTCTGCACCTCTCATGCCTCTTTCTGTGTATCTCTTTCGTCTTTCTGACTCTTGCTTCCTCTTACTGCACATCTCTTGCTTCTTTCTGCACCTCTCTTGCTTCTTTCTGCACCCCCTCACTTCTTTCTGCACCTTTCTTGTTTCTTTCTGCAATTCTCTTGCCTCTTTCTGTACTTCACATGCCTCTTTCTGCACTTCTCTTGCCTTATTCTGCACTTCTATTTCCACTTTCTGCACGTTTCTTCCTCTTTCTGCACCTCTTTTGCTTCTTTCATCACTTCTCTTGACTCTTTCTGCACCTCACTTTCTTCTTTCTGTACTTCTCTTGCTTCTTTCTACCCCTCTACTGCCTCTTTCTGCACCTCACTTGCTTCTTTCTGCACCTCGTTTTTCTTTTTGCACTTCCCTAGCTTCTTTCTGTGCCATTCCTTCTCTTTCTGCACCTTTCTTCCTCTTTCTGCACCTCACTTGCTTCTTTCTGCACCTCTTTTGTTTCTTTCTGCACCTCTCTTGCATCTTTCATCACTTCTCTTACTTCTTTCTGCACCTCTCTTGCCTCTTTCTAAATTTCTCTTGCTTCTTTCTGAACCTTTCTTCCTATTCCTGCACTTATGTTGCCTCTTTCTGCACATCTCTTGCTTCTTTCTGCACCATTCTTCCTCTTCCTGCACTACTCTTGCCTCTATCTGCACCTTTCTTCTTCTTTCCAAACCTCTCTTGCTTCTTTCGGCACATTTCTTCCTCTTTCTGCACCTCACTTGCTTCTTTCTGCATTTCTCTTGCTTCTTTCTGTTCCTCTCTTGTCTCTTTCTGCACCTCTATTGCTTCTTTCCGCACCTCTCTTTGCCTCTTTCTGCACCTCTCTTGCCTCTTTCTGTGCTTCTCTTTCATCTTTCTGACACTTTCTTCCTCTTACTGCACCTCTCTTGCTTCTTTCTGCACTTCTCTTGCTTCTTTCTGCATGCCCCTCACTTCTTTCTGCACATTTCTTGCCTCTTTCTGCACTTCACATGCCTCTTTCTGTACTTCTGTTGCCTCATTCTGCACTTCTCTTGCCAATGTATGCACATTACTTCTTCTTTCTGCACTTCTCTTGCATCTTTCATCATTTCTCTTGACTCTTTCTGCACCTCACTCTCTTCTTTCTGTACCTCTCTTGCTTCTTTCTGCCCCTCTCCTGCCTCTTTCTGCACCTCACTTGTTTCTTTCTGCACCTCACTCTCTTCTTTCTGAATCTCACTTGCTTCGTTCTGCCCCTCTTTCTTCTTTTTGCACTTCCCTAGATTCTTTCTGTGCCTTTCTTTCTCTTTCTGCACCTCTTTTCCTCTTTCTGCACATCTCTTGCTTCTTTCTGCATGTCTCTTGCTGCTTTCTGCACCTCTCTTGCCTCTTACTGCACCTCTCTTGCCTCTTTCTGCACCAATCTTACCTCTTTATGAACGTCAGTTGCTACTTTCTGTACTTCACTTGCTTCATTCTGCACATCTCTTGCTTCTTTCTGTACCTCTCTTGATTCTTCCTGCACTTTGCTTGCTTATTTCTGCTCCTCTCTTGCCTCTTTCCGCACCTCTCTTAACTCTTTCTGCACTGCTGCTGCTTCTTTCTGCACCTCTCTTGCTTCTTTCTGCACCTCTCTTGCTTTCTTCTGAACCTCTCTTGCCTCTTTCGGCACCTCTCTTTCCTCTTTCTGCACCTCTCTTGCCTCTTTCTGCACCTCACTCTCTTCTTTCTGCACCTCTCTTGCTTCTTTCTGCATTTCTCTAGCTTCTTTCTGCACGTCTTTCTTCTTTCTGCGCCTCTCTTCCTCTTTCATCCTCTTTCTGCACCTTTCTTCCTCTTTCTGTTTTTCTTCACTTCTCTTGCCACTTTCATCACCTCTCTTCCTTCTTTCTGCACTTTTCTTGCCTATTTCTTTACCTCTCTTGCCTCTTTCTGCACTTCTCTTGCCTGTATCTGCACCTCTCTTGCTTCTTTCTGTACCTCTCTTTCTTCTTTAAGTACCTTTTTTGCCACTATCATCACTTCTCTTGATTCTTTCTGCACCTCTCTTTTTTCTTTCCACACTTCTCTTGCCTCTTTCTGCATTTCTGTTGCTTCTTTCTGTACCTTTCTTTCTTTTTCTGCACTTCACTGCCTCTTTCTGCACATTTCTTCCTCTTTATGCACTTTTCTTCCTCTTTTTGCACCTCAATTGCTTCTTTCTGCACTTCTCTTCTCTATTTCTGTACCTATCTTGCCTCTTTCTGCACTTCTCTTGCCTCTTTCTGCACCTCTCTTGCTTCTTTCTATGCCTTTCTTCCTCTTTCTGAACCTTTCTTCCTCTTTCTGCACCTCTCTTGCTTTTTCTGCACCTCTCTTGCCACTTTCATCATTTCTCTTGCTTCTTTCTGCATCTCCCTTGCTTCTTTCTGCACTTCTCTTGCTTCCTTCTACACCTCTCTTGCCTCTTTCTGCATTTGTCTTGCTTCTTTCTGCACCTCTCTTGCTTCTTTCTGCGCTTCTCTTGCCCCTTTCTGCACTTCTCTTGTCTCTTTCTGCACTTCTCTTGCCTCTTTCTGCACCTCTCTTTCCTCTTTCTACACATTTCTTCCTCTTTCTGCACCTCACTTGCATTTTTCTGCATCTCTCTTGCTTTTTCTGTACCTCTCTTGCCTCCTTCTGCACCTCTCTTGCTTACTTCTGCACCCCCTTGTCTCTTTCTGCACCTCTCTTGTCTCATTCTGCAATTCTATTGCTTATTTCTGCACTTCTCCTGCTTCTTTCTACTCCTTTCTTCCTCTTTCTGCACCTCTCTTGCTTCTTTTTGCACCTTTCTTGCTTCTTTCAGCACCTCTCTTGCCACTTTCATCAACTCTCTTGCTACTTTCTGCATCTCATTTGCTTCTTTCTGCACTCCTCTTGATTCTTTCTGCACCTCTCTTGCCTCTTTCTGCATTTATTTTGCTTCTTTCTGCACCTCTCTTGCTTCTTTCTACACCTCTCTTGCCCCTTTCTGCACTTCCCTTGCCTCTTTCTGCACTTCAGTGTCCTCTTCTGCACCTCTCTTGCCTCTTTCTGTGCATTTCTTCCTCTTTCTGTACCCCTTTTGCTTCTTTCTTCAATTTTTTTGCTACTTTCTGCATCTCTCTTGCTTTTTTCTGTACCCCTCTTGCGTCTTTCTACACCTCTCTTGCCTCTTGCTGCACCTCTGTTGCTTCTTTCTGCACTTCTCTTGCCTCTATCTGCACCTCTCTTGCTTTTTTCTGCACCCTCTTGCCTCTTTCTGCACTTCTCTTGCCTCTTTCTGTACCTCTCTTGCCTCTTTCAGCATATGTCTTCCTCTTTCTGCACCCCTCTTGCCTCTTTCTGCACCTCTCCTGCATCTTTCTGCACCTATCTTGCATCCTTCTGCATCCCTCTTGCCTCTTTCTGCACGTCCTTTGCCTGTTTCTGCACCTCTCTTCCTTCTTTCTGCACCCCTATTGCTTCTTTCTGCATTTCTCTTCCTTTTTCTGTACCTCTTTTGCTTCTTTCTACACCCCTCTTGCCTCTTTCTGCACCACCCTTGCTTCTTTCTGCACCACTCTTGCCTCTTCATGCACCTCTCTTGCCCCTTTCCGTAATGCTCATGCCTCTTTCTGCACATTTCTTCCTCTTTCTGCACCTATCTTGCTTCTTTCTATACTTCTTGTGCTTCTTTCTGAACCTCTCTTGCCTCTTTCTGCACATCTCTTGCCTCTTTCTGCACCTCTCTTGCTTCTTTCTGAACCCCTCTTGCCTCTTGCTATACCTCTCTTGCTTCTTGCTACACTTCTCCTGCTTCTTTCTGCACTTCTCTTGCTTCTTTCTGCACCTTTACTGCTTCTATCAGCAACCCTCTTGCCTCTTTCTGAACCTCTCTTTCCTCTTTCTGCACTTCTCTTGCCTCTTTCTGCACCTCTCTTGCTTCTTTCTGCTCCTCACGTGCATCTTTCATCACTTCTCTTGCTTATTTCTGTACCTCACTTGCTTCTTTCTACACCTCACTTCCTCTTTCTACACTTCTCTTGCTTCTTTATGCACGTCTCTTCCTTCTTTCTGCATCCCTCTTGCTTCTTTCTGCATTTCTCTTCCTTCTTTCTACTCCTCTTGTGCTTCTTTCTACAACACTCTTGCCTCTGTCTGCACCTCTCTTGCCCCTTTCTGTACTTCTCATGCCTCTTTCTGCACATTTCTTCTTCTTTCTGCACCTCTCTTGCTTTTTTCTGCACCCCTCTTGCATCTTTATGCACCTCTCTTGCATCTTTCTGCACCTCTCTTGCCTCCTTCTGCATCCCTCTTGCCTCTTTCTGCACTTCCCTTGCCTGTTTCTGCACCTCTCTTCCTTCTTTCTGCACCCCTCTTGCTTCTTTCTGCATTTCTCTTCCTTCTTTCTGCTCCTCTCGTGCTTTTTTCTTCACCCCTCTTGCCTCTGTCTGCACCACTCTTGATTATTTCTGCACCACTCTTGCTTCTTTATGCACCTCTCTTGCCCCTTTCTGTACTGCTCATGCCTCTTTCTGCACATTTCTTCCTCTTTCTGCACCTATCTTGCTTCTTTCCATACTTCTTGTGCTTCTTTCTGAACCTCTCTTGCCTCTTTCTGCACATCTCTTGCCTCTTTCTGCACCTCTCTTGCTTCTTTCTGCACCCCTCTTACCTCTTGCTGTCCCTCTCTTGCTTCTTGCTGCACTTCTCCTGCTTCTTTCTGCACTTCTCTTGCTTCTTTCTGCACCTTTACTGCTTCTATCAGCATCCCTCTTGCCTCTTTCTGATCCTCTCTTTGCACATCTTTCCTCTTTCTGCACCTCGCTTGCCTCTTTCTGCACTTCTCTTGCCTCTTTCTGCACTTCTCTTGCTTCTTTCTGCACCTCTCTTGCTTCTTTCTGCTCCTCACATGCATCTTTCATCACTTCTCTTGCGTCTTTCTGCTCCTTACTTGCTTCTTTCTACACGTCACTTCCTCTTTCTACACTTCTCTTGCTTCTTTCTGCACTTCCCTTATTTCTTTCTGAATCTTTCTTCCTCTTCCTGAACTTCTCTTGCCTCTTTCTGCACCTTTCTTCTTCTCTCTGAACCTCTCTAGCTTCTTTCACCACATTTCTTCCTCTTTCTACATCTCACTTGCTTCTTTATGCATTTCTCTTGATGTGTTTTGCACCTCTCTTGCTTTTTCTGCACCCCGCTTGCTTTTTTTGCACACATCTTGCTTCTTTCTGCTCCTCTCGTGCTTCTTTCTACACCTCTCTTGCATCTTTCTGCACCTCTCTTGCCTCCTTCTGCATCCCTCTTGCCTCTTACTGCACTTCCCTTGCCTGTTTCTGCAACTCTCTTCCTTCTTTCTGCACCCCTATTGCTTCTTTCTGCATTTCTCTTCCTTCTTTCTGCACCTCTCTTGCTTCTTTCTACACCCCTCTTGCCTATTTCTGCACCACCCTTCCTTCTTTCTGCACCACTCTTGCCTCTTTCTGCACCTCTCTTGCCCCTTTCTGTACTTCTCATGCCTCTTTCTGCACATTTCTTCCTCTTTCTGCACCTCTCTTGTGTCTTTCTGCACTTCTCTTGCTTCTTTCTGCACCCCTCTTGCCTCTTGCTGCACCTCTCTTGCTTCTTGCTGCACTTCTCTTGCTTCTTTCTACTCTTCTCTTGTTTCTCTCTGCACCTCTACTGCTTCTATCAGCATCCCTCCTGCCTCTTTCTGCACCTCTCTTGCCTCTTTCTGTATTTCTCATGCCTCTTTCTGCACATTTCTTCCTCTTTCTGCACCTCTCTTGCATCTTTCTATACTTCTTGTGCTTCTTTCTGAACCTCTCTTGCCGCTTTCTGCACATCTCTTGCCTCTTTCTGCACATCGCTTGCCTCTTTCTGCACATTTCTACCTCTTTCTACACCTCTCTTGCGTCTTACTGCAATTCTCTTGCTTCTTTCTGCACCTCTCTTGCTTCTTTCTGTACCCCTCTTGCCTCTTGCTGCACCTCTCTTGCTTCTTGCTGTACTTCTCTTGCCTCTTTCTGCATTTTTGTTGCTTCTTTCTGTACCTTTCTTTCTTTATCTGCACTTCTCTGCCTCTTTCTGCACCTTTCTTCCTCTTTATGCACTTTTCTTCCTCTTTTTGCACCTCAATTGCTACTTTCTGCACTTCTCTTCTCTATTTCTGTACCTCTCTTGCCTCTTTCTGCACTTTTCTTGCCTCTGTCTGCACCTCTCTTGCTTCTTTCTATGCCTTTCTTCCTCTTTCTTCGCCTTTCTTCCTCTTTCTGTACCTCTCTTGCTTCTTTCTGCACCTCTCTTGCCACTTTCATCATTTCTCTTGCTTCTTTCTGCATTTCACTTCCTTCTTTCTGCACTTCTCTTGCTTTTTTCTGCACCTCTCTTGCATCTTTCTGCATTTCTCTTGCTTCTTTCTGCACCTCTCTTGCCTCCTTCTGCATCCCTCTTGCCTCTTTCTGCACTTCCCTTGCCTGTTTCTGCACCTCTCTTACTTCTTTCTACACCCCTATTGCTTCTTTCTACATTTCTCTTCCTTCTTTCTGCACCTCTCGTGCTTTTTTCTTCACCCCTCTTGCCTCTGTCTGCACCACCCTTGATTATTTCTGCACCACTCTTGCTTCTTTATGCACCTCTCTTGCCCCTTTCTGTACTGCTCATGCCTCTTTCTGCACATTTCTTCCTCTTTCTGCACCTCTCTTTCTTCTTTCTATACTTCTTGTGCTTCTTTCTGAACCTCTCGCCTCTTTCTGCACATCTCTTGCCTCTTTCTGCATATTTCTTCCTCTTTCTGCAACTCTTTTGTGTCTTTCTGCACTTCTCTTGCTTCTTTCTGCACCTCTCTTGCTTCTTTCTGCACTCCTCTTGCCTCTTGCTGTACTTCTCTTGCTTCTTGCTGCACTTCTCTTGCTTCTTTCTGCACCTTTACTGCTTCTATCAGCATCCCTTGTGCCTCTTTCTGAACCTCTCTTTGCACCTCTCTTTCCTCTTTCTGCACCTCTCTTGCCTCTTTCTGCACTTCTCTTGCCTCTTTCTGCACCTCTCTTGCTTCTTTCTGCACCTCTCTTGCTTATTTCTGCTCCTCACATACATCTTTTATCACTTCTCTTGCTTCTTTCTGCACCTCACTTGCTTCTTTCTACACCTCTCTTCCTTTTTCTACACTTCTCTTGCTTCTTTCTGCACTTCCCTTATTTCTTTCTGAATCTTTCTTCCTCTTCCTGAACTTCTCTTGCCTCTTTCTGCACCTTTTTTTCTTCTCTCTGAACCTCTCTAGCTTCTTTCACCACATTTCTTCCTCTTTCTACATCTCACTTGCTTCTTTATGCATTTCTCTTGATGTGTTTTGCACCTCTCTTGCTTTTTTCGGCACCCCGCTTGCTTTTTTTTGCACACATCTTGCTTCTTTCTGCTCCTCTCGTGCTTCTTTCTACACCTCTCTTGCATCTTTCTGCACCTCTCTTGCCTCCTTCTGCATCCCTCTTGCCTCTTACTGCACTTCCCTTGCCTGTTTCTGCAACTCTCTTCCTTCTTTCTGCACCCCTATTGCTTCTTTCTGCATTTCTCTTCCTTCTTTCTGCACCTCTCTTGCTTCTTTCTACACCCCTCTTGCCTCTTTCTGCACCACCCTTCCTTCTTTCTGCACCACGCTTGCCTCTTTCTGCACCTCTCTTGCCCCTTTCTGTACTTCTCATGCCTCTTTCTGCACATTTCTTCCTCTTTCTGCACCTCTCTTGTGTCTTTCTGCACTTCTCTTGCTTCTTTCTGCACCCTCTTGCCTCTTGCTGCACCTCTCTTGCTTCTTGCTGCACTTCTCTTGCTTCTTTCTACTCTTCTCTTGTTTCTCTCTGCACCTCTACTGCTTCTATCAGCATCCCTCTTGCCTCTTTCTGCACCTCTCTTGCCACTTTCTGTATTTCTCATGCCTCTTTCTGCACATTTCTTCCTCTTTCTGCACCTCTCTTGCATCTTTCTATACTTCTTGTGCTTCTTTCTGAACCTCTCTTGCCTCTTTCTGCACTTCTCTTGCCTCTTTCTGCACATCTCTTGACTCTTTATGCACATTTCTACCTCTTTCTACACCTCTCTTGCGTCTTACTGCAATTCTCTTGCTTCTTTCTGCACCTCTCTTGCTTCTTTCTGTACCCCTCTTGCCTCTTGCTGCACCTCTCTTGCTTCTTGCTGTACTTCTCTTGCCTCTTTCTGCATTTCTGTTGCTTCTTTCTGTACCTTTCTTTCTTTATCTGCACTTCTCTGCCTCTTTCTGCACCTTTCTTCCTCTTTATGCACTTTTCTTCCTCTTTTTGCACCTCAATTGCTACTTTCTGCACTTCTCTTGCTCTATTTCTGTACCTCTCTTGCCTCTTTCTGCACTTTTCTTGCCTCTTTCTGCACCTCTCTTGCTTCTTTCTATGCCTTCTCTTCCTCTTTCTTCACCTTTCTTCCTCTTTCTGTACCTCTCTTGCTTCTTTCTGCACCTCTCTTGCCACTTTCATCATTTCTCTTGCTTCTTTCTGCATTTCACTTCCTTCTTTCTGCACTTCTCTTGCTTCTTTCTGCACCTCTCATGCATATTTCTGCACCTCTCTTGCCTCTTTCTGCACTTCTCTTGCCTCCTTCTGCATCCCTCTTGCCTCTTTCTGCACTCCCTTTGCCTGTTTCTGCACCTCTCTTCCTTCTTTCTACACCCCTCTTGCTTCTTTCTGCATTTCTCTTCCTTCTTTATGCACCTCTCGTGCTTCTTTCTTCACTCCTCTTGCCTCTGTCTGCACCACCCTTGATTATTTCTGCACCACTCTTGCTTCTTTATGCACCTCTCTTGCCTCTTTCTGTACTGGTCATGCCTCTTTCTGCACATTTCTTCCTCTTTCTGCACCTCTCTTTCTTCTTTCTATACTTCTTGTGCTTCTTTCTGAACCTCTCTGCCTCTTTCTGCACATCTCTTGCCTCTTTCTGCACATTTCTTCCTCTTTCTGCACCTCTCTTGCGTCTTTCTGCACTTCTCTTGCTTCTTTCTGCACCTCTCTTGCTTCTTTCTGCACTCCTCTTGCCTCTTGCTGCACTTCTCTTGCTTCTTGCTGCACTTCTCTTGCTTCTTTCTGCACCTTTACTGCTTCTATCAGCATCCCTTGTGCCTCTTTCTGAACCTCTCTTTGCACCTCTCTTTCCTCTTTCTGCACCTCTCTTGCCTCTTTCTGCACTTCTCTTGCCTCTTTCTGCACCTCTCTTGCTTCTTTCTGCACCTCTCTTGCTTATTTCTGCTCCTCACATACATCTTTCATCACTTCTCTTGCTTCTTTCTGCACCTCACTTGCTTCTTTCTGAATCTTTCTTCCTCTTCCTGAACTTCTCTTGCCTCTTTCTGCACCTTCTTTCTTCTTTCTGAACCTCTCTAGCTTCTTTCTACCACATTTCTTCCTCTTTCTACATCTCACTTGCTTCTTTCTGCATTTCTCTTGATGTGTTTTGCACCTCTCTTGCTTCTTTCTGCACCTCGCTTGCTTTTTCTGCACACATCTTGCTTCTTTCTGCTCCTCTCGTGCTTCTTTCTACACCTCTCTTGCATCTTTCTGCACCTCTCTTGCCTCCTTCTGCATCCCTCTTGCCTCTTACTGCACTTCCCTTGCCTGTTTCTGCAACTCTCTTCCTTCTTTCTGCACCCCTCTTGCTTCTTTCTGCATTTCTCTTCCTTCTTCCTGCACCTCTCTTGCTTCTTTCTACACCCCTCTTGCCTCTTTCTGCACCACTCTTCCTTCTTTCTGCACCACTCTTGCCTCTTTCTGCAACTCTCTTGCCCCTTTCTGTACTTCTCATGCCTCTTTCTGCACATTTCTTCCTCTTTCTGCACCTCTCTTGTGTCTTTCTGCACTTCTCTTGCTTCTTTCTGCACCCCTCTTGCCTCTTGCTGCACCTCTCTTGCTTCTTGCTGCACTTCTCTTGCTTCTTTCTACTCTTCTCTTGTTTCTTTCTGCACCTCTACTGCTTCTATCAGCATCCCTCTTGCCTCTTTCTGCACCTCTCTTGCCTCTTTCTGTATTTCTCATGCCTATTTCTGCACATTTTTTCCTCTTTCTGCACCTCTCTTGCATCTTTCTATACTTCTTGTGCTTCTTTCTGAACCTCTCTTGCCTCTTTCTGCACTTCTCTTGCCTCTTTCTGTACATCTCTTGCCTCTTTATGCACATTTCTACCTCTTTCTACACCTCTCTTGTGTCTTACTGCAATTCTCTTGCTTCTTTCTGCACCTCTCTTGCTTCTTTCTGTACCCCTCTTGCCTCTTGCTGCACCTCTCTTGCTTCTTGCTGTACTTCTCTTGCCTCTTTCTGCATTTCTGTTGCTTCTTTCTGTACCTTTCTTTCTTTATCTGCACTTCTCTTGCCTCTTTCTGCACCTTTCTTCCTCTTTATGCACTTTTCTTCCTCTTTCTGCACCTCACTTGCTACTTTCTGCACTTCTCTTGCTCTATTTCTGAACCTCTCTTGCCTCTTTCTGCACTTTTCTTGCCTCTTTCTGCACCTCTCTTGCTTCTTTCTATGCCTTTCTTCCTCTTTCTTCACCTTTTTTCCTCTTTCTGCACCTCTCTTGCTTCTTTCTGCACCTCTCTTGCCACTTTCATCATTTCTCTTGATTCTTTCTGCATCTCACTTCCTTCTTTCTGCACTTCTCTTGCTTTTTTCTGCACCTCTCTTGCATCTTTCTGCATTTCTCTTGCTTCTTTCTGCACCTCTCCTGCCACTTTCATCATTTCTCTTGCTTCTTTCTGCACTTCTCTTGCTTTTTTCTGCACTTCTCTTGTCTCTTTCTGCACTTCTCTTGCCTCTTTCTGCACCTCTCTTTCCTCTTTCTGCACATTTCTTCCTCTTTCTGCACCTCACTTGCATTCTTTCTGCATCTCTCTTGCTTTTTCTGCACCTCTCCTGCCTTCTTCTGCACCTCTCTTGCATCCTTCTGCATCCCCTTGTCTCATTCTGCACCTCTCTTGTCTCATTCTGCAATTCTATTGCTTCTTTCTGCACTTCTACTGCTTCTTTCTACTCATTTCTTCCTCTTTCTGTACCTTTCTTCCTCTTTCTGCACCTCTCTTGCTTCTTTCTGCAACTTTCTTGCTTCTTTCAGCACCTCTCTTGCCACTTTCATCAACTCTCTTGCTACTTTCTGCATCTCATTTGCTTCTTTCTGCACTTCTCTTGATTCTTTCTGCACCTCTGTTGCCTCTTTCTGCATTTCTTTTGCTTCTTTCTGCACCTCTTGCTTCTTTCTACACTTCTCTTGCCCCTTTCTGCACTTCTGTTGACTCTTTCTGCACTTCAGTGTCCTCTTCTGCATCTCTCTTGCCTCTTTCTGTGCATTTCTTCCTCTTTCTGTACCCCTTTTGCTTCTTTCTTCGATTTTCTTGCTATTTTCTGAACCTCTCTTGCTTTTTTCTGTACCCCTCTTGCTTCTTTCTGCACCTCTCTTGCCTCTTTCTGCACCTCTGTTTCTTCTTTCTGCACTTCTGTTGCTTCTATCTGCACCCTTCTTGCCTCTTTCTGCACCCTCTTGCCTCTTTCTGCACTTCTCTTGCCTCTTTCTGTACCTCTCTTGCCTCTTTCTGCACATGTCTTCCTCTTTCTGCACCACTCTTGCCTCTTTCTGCACCTCTCTTGCCTCTTTCTGTACTTCTCATGCCTCTTTCTGCACATTTCTTCCTCTTTCTGCACCTCTCTTGTGTCTTTCTGCACTTCTCTTGCTTCTTTCTGCACTCCTCTTGCCTCTTGCTGCACCTCTCTTGCTTCTTGCTACACTTCTCTTGCTTCTTTCTACTCTTCTCTTGTTTCTTTCTGCACCTCTACTGCTTCTATCAGCATCCCTCTTGCCTCTTTCTGCACCTCTCTTGCCTCTTTCTGTATTTCTCATGCCTCTTTCTGCACATTTCTTCCTCTTTCTGCACCTCTCTTGCATCTTTCTACACTTCTTGTGCTTCTTTCTGAACCTCTCTTGGCTCTTTCTTTACTTCTTTTGCCTCTTTCTGCACATCTCTTGCCTCTTTCTGCACATTTCTACCTCTTTCTACACCTCTCTTGCGTCTTACTGCAATTCTCTTGCTTCTTTCTGCACCTATCTTGCTTCTTTCTGTACCTCTCTCGCCTCTTGCTGCACCTCTATTGCTTCTTGCTGCACTTCTCTTGCCTCTTTCTGCACTTCTCTTGCTTCTTTCTGTACCTTTCTTTCCTTATCTGCACTTCTCTGCCTCTTTCTGCACCTTTCTTCATCTTTCTGCACTTCTCTTACCTCTTTCTGCACCTCTATTGCTTCTTTCTGCACTTCTCTTCTCTATTTATGTACCTCTCTTGCCTCTTTCTGCACTTCTCTTGCCTCTTTCTGCACCTCTCTCGCTTCTTTCTATGCCTTTCTTCCTCTTTCTGCACCTTTCTTCCTCTTTCTGTACCTCTCTTGCTTCTTTCTACACCTCTCTAGCCACTTTCATGCATTTCTCTTCCTTCTTTCTGCATCTCATCTTGCTTCTTTCTGCACTTCTCTTGCTTCTTTCTGCACCTCTCTTGCCTCTTGCTGCACCTCTCTTGCTTCTTGCTGCACTTCTCTTGCTTCTTTCTACTCTTCTCTTGCTTCTTTCTGCACCTCTACTGCTTCTATCAGCATCCCTCTTGCCTCTTTCTGCACCTCTCTTGCCTCTTTCTGTATTTCTCATGCCTCTTTCTGCACATTTTTTCCTCTTTCTGCACCTCTCTTGCATCTTTCTATACTTCTCTGTGCTTCTTTCTGAACCTCTCTTGCCTCTTTCTGCACTTCTCTTCCCTCTTTCTGCACATCTCTTGCCTCTTTATGCACATTTCTACCTCTTTCTACACCTCTCTTGTGTCTTACTGCACTTCTCTTGCTTCTTTCTGCACCTCTCTTGCTTCTTTCTGTACCCCTCTTGCCTCTTGCTGCACCTCTCTTGCTTCTTGCTGTACTTCTCTTGCCTCTTTCTGCATTTCTGTTGCTTCATTCTGTACCTTTCTTTCTTTATCTGCACTTCTCTGCCTCTTTCGGCACCTTTCTTCCTCTTTATGCACTTTTCTTCCTCTTTTTGCACCTCAATTGCTACTTTCTACACTTCTCTTCTCTATTTCTGAACCTCTCTTGCCTCTTTCTGCACTTTTCTTGCCTCTTTCTGCACCTCTCTTGCTTCATTCTATGCCTTTCTTCCTCTTTCTTCACCTTTCTTCCTCTTTCTGTACCTCTCTTGCTTCTTTCTACACCTCTCTAGCCACTTTCATCATTTCTCTTCCTTCTTTCTGCATCTCATTTGCTTCTTACTGCACTTCTCTTGCTTCTTTCTGCACCCTCTTGCCTCTTGCTGCACCTCTCTTGCTTCTTGCTGCACTTCTCTTGCTTCTTTCTACTCTTCTCTTGTTTCTTTCTGCACCTCTACTGCTTCTATCAGCATCCCTCTTGCCTCTTTCTGCACCTCTCTTGCCTCTTTCTGTATTTCTCATGCCTCTTTCTGCACATTTTTTCCTCTTTCTGCACCTCTCTTGCATCTTTCTATACTTCTTGTGCTTCTTTCTGAACCTCTCTTGCCTCTTTCTGCACTTCTCTTCCCTCTTTCTGCACATCTCTTGCCTCTTTATGCACATTTCTACCTCTTTCTGCACCTCTCTTGTGTCTTACTGCACTTCTCTTGCTTCTTTCTGCACCTCTCTTGCTTCTTTCTGTACCTCTCTTGCCTCTTGCTGCACCTCTCTTGCTTCTTGCTGTACTTCTCTTGCCTCTTTCTGCATTTCTGTTGCTTCGTTCTGTACCTTTCTTTCTTTATCTGCACTTCTCTGCCTCTTTCTGCACCTCTCTTGCCTCTTTATGCACTTTTCTTCCTCTTTCTGCACCTCAATTGCTACTTTCTGCACTTCTCTTCTTCTTTCTGAACCTCTCTTGCTTCTTTCTGCACTTTCCTTGCCTCTTTCTGCACCTCTCTTGCTTCTTTCTATGCCTTTCTTCCTCTTTCTTCACCTTTCTTCCTCTTTCTGTACCTCTCTTGCTTCTTTCTGCACCTCTCTTGCCACTTTCATCATTTCTCTTGCTTCTTTCTGCATCTCACTTCCTTCTTTCTGCACTTCTCTTGCTTTTTTCTGCACCTCTCTTGCATCTTTCTGCATTTCTCTTGCTTCTTTCTGCACCTCTCTTGCCACTTTCATCATTTCTCTTGCTTCTTTCTGCATCTCACTTCCTTCTTTCTGCACTTCTCTTGCTTTTTTCTGCACTTCTCTTGTCTCTTTCTGCACTTCTCTTGCCTCTTTCTGCACCTCTCTTGCCTCTTTCTACACATTTCTTCCTCTTTCTGCACCTCACTTGCATTTTTCTGCATCTCTCTTGCTTTTTTCTGCTCCTCTCTTGCTTCTTTCTGCATCTCTCTTGCTTCTTTCTGCATCCCCTTGTCTCATTCTGCACCTCTCTTGTCTCATTCTGCAATTCTATTGCTTCTTTCTGCACTTCTACTGTTTCTTTCTACTCATTTCTTCCTCTTTGTGTACCTTTCTTCCTCTTTCTGCACCTCTCTTGCTTCTTTTTGCAACTTTCTTGCTTCTTTCAGCACCTCTCTTGCCACTTTCATCAACTCTCTTGCTACTTTCTGCATCTCATTTGCTTCTTTCTGCACTTCTCTTGATTCTTTCTGCACCTCTCTTGCCTCTTTCTGCATTTCTTTTGCTTCTTTCTGCACCTCTTGCTTCTTTCTACACTTCTCTTGCCCCTTTCTGCACTTCTGTTGACTCTTTCTGCACTTCAGTGTCCTCTTCTGCATCTCTCTTGCCTCTTTCTGTGCATTTCTTCCTCTTTCTGTACCCCTTTTGCTTCTTTCTTCGATTTTCTTGCTATTTTCTTAACCTCTCTTGCTTTTTTCTGTACCCCTCTTGCTTCTTTCTGCACTTCTCTTGCCTCTATCTGCACCTCTCTTGCTTTTTTCTGCACCCTCTTGCCTCTTTCTGCACTTCTCTTGCCTCTTTCTGTACCTCGCTTGCCTCTTTCTGCATATGTCTTCCTCTTTCTGCACCACTCTTGCCTCTTTCTGCACCTCTCTTGCCCCTTTCTGTACTTCTCATGCCTCTTTCTGCACATTTCCTCCTCTTTCTGCACCTCTCTTGTGTCTTTCTGCACTTCTCTTGCTTCTTTCTGCACCCCTCTTGCTGCACCTCTCTTGCTTCTTGCTACACTTCTCTTGCTTCTTTCTACTCTTCTCTTGTTTCTTTCTGCACTTCTACTGCTTCTATCAGCATCCCTCTTGCCTCTTTCTGCACCTCTCTTGCCTCTTTCTGTATTTCTCATGCCTCTTTCTGCACATTTCTTCCTCTTTCTGCACCTCTCTTGCATCTTTCTACACTTCTTGTGCTTCTTTCTGAACCTCTCTTGCCTCTTTCTTCACTTCTCTTGCCTCTTTCTGCACATCTCTTGCCTCTTTCTGCACATTACTACCTCTTTCTACACCTCTCTTGCGTCTTACTGCAATTCTCTTGCTTCTTTCTACACCTCTCTTGCTTCTTTCTGTACCCCTCTCGCCTCTTGCTGCACCTCTATTGCTTCTTGCTGCACTTCTCTTGCCTCTTTCTGCATTTCTGTTGCTTCTTTCTGTACCTTTCTTTCCTTATCCGCACTTCTCTGCCTCTTTCTGTACCTTTCTTCATCTTTCTGCACTTTTCTTACTCTTTTTGCACCTCAATTGCTTCTTTCTGCACTTCTCTTCTCTATTTATGTACCTCTCTTGCCTCTTTCTGCACTTCTCTTGCCTCTTTCTGCACCTCTCTCGCTTCTTTCTATGCCTTTCTTCCTCTTTCTTCACCTTTCTTCCTCTTTCTGTACCTCTCTTGCTTCTTTCTACACCTCTCTAGCCACTTTCATCATTTCTCTTCCTTCTTTCTGCATCTCATTTGCTTCTTTCTGCACTTCTCCTGCTTCTTTCTGCACCCCTCTTGCCTCTTTCTGCACTTCTCTTGCTTCTTTCTGCACATCTCTTGCTTCTTTCTGCACTTCTCTTGCCCCTTTCTGCACTTCTCTTGCCCCTTTCTGCACTTCTCTTGTCTCTTTCTGCACTTCTCTTGCCTCTTTCTGCACCTCTCTTTCCTCTTTCTACACATTTCTTCCTTTTTCTGCACCTCACTTGCATTTTTCTGCATCTCTCTTGCTTTTTCTGCACCTCTCTTGCCTCCTTCTGCACCTCTCTTGCTTCCTTCTGCACCCCCTTGTCTCTTTCTGCACCTCTCTTGTCTCATTCTGCAATTCTATTGCTTCTTTCTGCACTACTCCTGCTTCTTTCTACTCATTTCTTCCTCTTTAAGCACCTTTCTTCCTCTTTCTGCACCTCTCTTGCTTCTTTTTGCACCTTTCTTGCTTCTTTCAGCACCTCTCTTGCCACTTTCATCAACTCTCTTGCTACTTTCTGCATGTCATTTGCTTCTTTCTACACTTCTCTTGATTCTTTCCGCACCTCTCTTGCCTCTTTCTGCATTTCATTTGCTTCTTTCTGCACCTCTCTTGCTTCTTTCTACACTTCTCTTGCCCCTTTCTGCACTTCTCTTGCCTCTTTCTGCACTTCAGTGTCCTTTCTGTACCTCTCTTGCCTCTTTCTGTGTATTTCTTCCTCTTTGTGTACCCCTCTTGCTTCTTTCTGCACCTCTCTTGCCTCTTCTGCACCTCTGTGGCTTCTATCTGCACCTCTCTTACTTTTTTCTACACCCTCTTGCCTCTTTCTGCACTTCTCTTGCCTCTTTCTGTACCTCTTTCTTCCTCTTTCTGCATATGTCTTCCTCTTTCTGTACCTCTCTTGCTTCTTTCTACACCTCTCTAGCCACTTTCATCATTTCTCTTCCTTCTTTCTGCATCTCATTTGCTTCTTTCTGCACTTCTCTTGCTTCTTTCTGCACCCCTCTTGCCTCTTGCTGCACCTCTCTTGCTTCTTGCTGCACTTCTCTTGCTTCTTTCTACTCTTCTCTTGTTTCTTTCTGCACCTCTACTGCTTCTATCAGCATCCCTCTTGCCTCTTTCTGCACCTCTCTTGCCTCTTTCTGTATTTCTCATGCCTCTTTCTGCACATTTTTTCCTCTTTCTGCACCTCTCTTGCATCTTTCTATACTTCTTGTGCTTCTTTCTGAACCTCTCTTGCCTCTTTCTGCACTTCTCTTGCCTCTTTCTGCACATCTCTTGCCTCTTTATGCACATTTCTACCTCTTTCTGCACCTCTCTTGCTTCTTTCTGTACCCCTCTTGCCTCTTGCTGCACCTCTCTTGCTTCTTGCTGTACTTCTCTTGCCTCTTTCTGCATTTCTGTTGCTTCTTTCTGTACCATTCTTTCTTTATCTGCACTTCTCTGCCTCTTTCTGCACCTTTCTTCCTCTTTATGCACTTTTCTTCCTCTTTTTGCACCTCAATTGCTACTTTCTGCACTTCTCTTCTCTATTTCTGAACCTCTCTTGCCTCTTTCTGCACTTTTCTTGCCTCTTTCTGCACCTCTCTTGCTTCTTTCTATGCCTTTCTTCCTCTTTCTTCACCTTTCTTCCTCTTTCTGTACCTC
Source organism: Calotriton arnoldi (assembly GCA_963921515.1). Classification (NCBI taxonomy): domain Eukaryota; kingdom Metazoa; phylum Chordata; class Amphibia; order Caudata; family Salamandridae; genus Calotriton; species Calotriton arnoldi. The sequence continues at coordinate 296,635 of CAWUFW010016271.1, forward strand.
TCTTGCTTCTTTCTGCACCTCTCTTGCCACTTTCATCATTTCTCTTGCTTCTTTCTGCATCTCACTTCCTTCTTTCTGCACTTCTCTTGCTTTTTCTGCACCTCTCTTGCATCTTTCTGCATTTCTCTTGCTTCTTTCTGCACCTCTCTTGCCACTTTCATGCATTTCTCTTGCTTCTTTCTGCATCTCACTTCCTTCTTTCTGCACTTCTCTTGCTTCTTTCTGCACTTCTCTTGTCTCTTTCTGCACTTCTCTTGCCTCTTTCTGCACCTCTCTTTGCTCTTTCTACACATTTCTTGCCTCTTTCTGCACCTCACTTGCATTTTTCTGCATCTCTTTTGCTTTTTCTGCACCTCTCCTGCCTTCTTCTGCACCTCTCTTGCATCCTTCTGCATCCCCTTGTCTCATTCTGCACCTCTCTTGTCTCATTCTGCAATTCTATTGCTTCTTTCTGCACTTCTACTGCTTCTTTCTACTCATTTCTTCCTCTTTGTGTACCTTTCTTCCTCTTTCTGCACCTCTCTTGCTTCTTTTTGCAACTTTCTTGCTTCTTTCAGCACCTCTCTTGCCACTTTCATCAACTCTCTTGCTACTTTCTGCATCTCATTTGCTTCTTTCTGCACTTCTCTTGATTCTTTCTGCACCTCTCTTGCCTCTTTCTGCATTTCTTTTGCTTCTTTCTGCACCTCTTGCTTCTTTCTACACTTCTCTTGCCCCTTTCTGCACTTCTGTTGACTCTTTCTGCACTTCAGTGTCCTCTTCTGCATCTCTCTTGCCTCTTTCTGTGCATTTCTTCCTCTTTCTGTACCCCTTTTGCTTCTTTCTTCGATTTTCTTGCTATTTTCTGAACCTCTCTTGCTTTTTTCTGTACCCCTCTTGCTTCTTTCTGCACCTCTCTTGCCTCTTTCTGCACCTCTGTTGCTTCTTTCTGCACTTCTCTTGCCTCTATCTGTACCTCTCTTGCTTTTTTCTGCACCCTCTTGCCTCTTTCTGCACTTCTCTTGCCTCTTTCTGTACCTCGCTTGCCTCTTTCTGCATATGTCTTCCTCTTTCTGCACCACTCTTGCCTCTTTCTGCACCTCTCTTGCCCCTTTCTGTACTTCTCATGCCTCTTTCTGCACATTTCTTCCTCTTTCTGCACCTCTCTTGTGTCTTTCTGCACTTCTCTTGCTTCTTTCTGCACCCCTCTTGCCTCTTGCTGCACCTCTCTTGCTTCTTGCTACACTTCTCTTGCTTCTTTCTACTCTTCTCTTGTTTCTTTCTGCACCTCTACTGCTTCTATCAGCATCCCTCTTGCCTCTTTCTTCACCTCTCTTGCCTCTTTCTGTATTTCTCATGCCTCTTTCTGCACATTTCTTCCTCTTTCTGCACCTCTCTTGCATCTTTCTACACTTCTCTTGTTTCTTTCTGCACCTCTACTGCTTCTATCAGCATCCCTCTTGCCTCTTTCTTCACCTCTCTTGCCTCTTTCTGTATTTCTCATGCCTCTTTCTGCACATTTCTTCCTCTTTCTGCACCTCTCTTGCATCTTTCTACACTTCTTGTGCTTCTTTCTGAACCTCTCTTGCCTCTTTCTTCACTTCTCTTGCCTCTTTCTGCACATCTCTTGCCTCTTTCTGCACATTTCTACCTCTTTCTACACCTCTCTTGCGTCTTACTGCAATTCTCTTGCTTCTTTCTACACCTCTCTTGCTTCTTTCTGTACCCCTCTCGCCTCTTGCTGCACCTCTATTGCTTCTTGCTGCACTTCTCTTGCCTCTTTCTGCATTTCTGTTGCTTCTTTCTGTACCTTTCTTTCCTTATCCGCACTTCTCTGCCTCTTTCTGCACCTTTCTTCATCTTTCTGCACTTTTCTTACCTCTTTCTGCACCTCAATTGCTTCTTTCTGCACTTCTCTTGCTCTATTTATGTACCTCTCTTGCCTCTTTCTGCACTTCTCTTGCCTCTTTCTGCACCTCTCTCGCTTCTTTCTATGCCTTTCTTCCTCTTTCTTCACCTTTCTTCCTCTTTCTGTACCTCTCTTGCTTCTTTCTACACCTCTCTAGCCACTTTCATCATTTCTCTTCCTTCTTTCTGCATCTCATTTGCTTCTTCTGCACTTCTCTTGCTTCTTTCTGCACCCCTCTTGCCTCTTTCTGCACTTCTCTTGCTTCTTTCTGCACCTCTCTTGCTTCTTTCTGCACTTCTCTTGCCCCTTTCTGCACTTCTCTTGTCTCTTTCTGCACTTCTCTTGCCTCTTTCTGCACCTCTCTTTCCTCTTTCTACACATTTCTTCCTTTTTCTGCACCTCACTTGCATTTTTCTGCATCTCTCTTGCTTTTTCTGCACCTCTCTTGCCTCCTTCTGCACCTCTCTTGCTTCCTTCTGCACCCCTCTTGTCTCTTTCTGCACCTCTCTTGTCTCATTCTGCAATTCTATTGCTTCTTTCTGCACTACTCCTGCTTCTTTCTACTCATTTCTTCCTCTTTAAGCACCTTTCTTCCTCTTTCTGCACCTCTCTTGCTTCTTTTTGCACCTTTCTTGCTTCTTTCAGCACCTCTCTTGCCACTTTCATCAACTCTCTTGCTACTTTCTGCATGGCATTTGCTTCTTTCTACACTTCTCTTGATTCTTTCTGCACCTCTCTTGCCTCTTTCTGCATTTCATCTTGCTTCTTTCTGCACCTCTCTTGCTTCTTTCTACACTTCTCTTGCCTCTTTCTGCACTTCTCTTGCCTCTTTCTGCACTTCAGTGTCCTCTTCTGTACCTCTCTTGCCTCTTTCTGTGTATTTCTTCCTCTTTGTGTACCCCTCTTGCTTCTTTCTGCACCTCTCTTGCCTCTTCTGCACCTCTGTTGCTTCTTTCTGCACTTCTCTTGCCTATATCTGCACCTCTCTTGCTTTTTTCTACACCCTCTTGCCTCTTTCTGCTCTTCTCTTGCCTCTTTCTGTACCTCTTTCTTCCTCTTTCTGCATATGTCTTCCTCTTTCTGTACCTCTCTTGCTTCTTTCTACACCTCTCTAGCCACTTTCATCATTTCTCTTCCTTCTTTCTGCATCTCATTTGCTTCTTTCTGCACTTCTCTTGCTTCTTTCTGCACCTCTCTTGCCTCTTTCTGCACCTCTCTTGCTTCTTGCTGCACTTCTCTTGCTTCTTTCTACTCTTCTCTTGTTTCTTTCTGCACCTCTACTGCTTCTATCAGCATCCCTCTTGCCTCTTTCTGCACATCTCTTGCCTCTTTCTGTATTTCTCATGCCTCTTTCTGCACATTTCTTCCTCTTTCTGCACCTCTCTTGCATCTTTCTACACTTCTTGTGCTTCTTTCTGAACCTCTCTTGCCGCTTTCTGCACTTCTCTTGCCTCTTTCTGCACATCTCTTGCCTCTTTATGCACATTTCTACCTCTTTCTACACCTCTCTTGTGTCTTACTGCAATTCTCTTGCTTCTTTCTGCACCTCTCTTGCTTCTTTCTGTACCCCTCTTGCCTCTTGCTGCACCTCTCTTGCTTCTTGCTACACTTCTCTTGCCTCTTTCTGCATTTCTGTTGCTTCTTTCTGCACCTTTCTTTCTTCATCTGCACTTCTCTTGCCTCTTTCTGCACCTTTCTTCCTCTTTATGCACTTTTCTTCCTCTTTTTGCACCTCAATTGCTACTTTCTGCACTTCTCTTCTCTATTTCTGAACCTCTCTTGCCTCTTTCTGCACTTTTCTTGCCTCTTTCTGCACCTCTCTTGCTTCTTTCTATTCCTTTCTTCCTCTTTCTTCACCTTTCTTCCTCTTTCCGTACCTCTCTTGCTTCTTTCTGCACCTCTCTTGCCACTTTCATCATTTCTCTTGATTCTTTCTGCATCTCACTTCCTTCTTTCTGCACTTCTCTTGCTTTTTTCTGCACCTCTCTTGCATCTTTCTGCATTTCTCTTGCTTCTTTCTGCACCTCTCTTGCCACTTTCATCATTTCTCTTGCTTCTTTCTGCATCTCACTTCCTTCTTTCTGCACTTCTCTTGCTTTTTTCTGCACTTCTCTTGTCTCTTTCTGCACTTCTCTTGCCTCTTTCTGCACCTCTCTTTCCTCTTTCTACACATTTCTTCCTCTTTCTGCACCTCACTTGCATTTTTCTGCATCTCTTTTGCTTTTTCTGCACCTCTCCTGCCTTCTTCTGCACCTCTCTTGCATCCTTCTGCATCCCCTTGTCTCATTCTGCACCTCTCTTGTCTCATTCTGCAATTCTATTGCTTCTTTCTGCACTTCTACTGCTTCTTTCTACTCATTACTTCCTCTTTGTGTACCTTTCTTCCTCTTTCTGCACCTCTCTTGCTTCTTTTTGCAACTTTCTTGCTTCTTTCAGCACCTCTCTTGCCACTTTCATCAACTCTCTTGCTACTTTCTGCATCTCATTTGCTTCTTTCTGCACTTCTCTTGATTCTTTCTGCACCTCTCTTTCCTCTTTCTGCATTTCTTTTGCTTCTTTCTGCACCTCTTGCTTCTTTCTACACTTCTCTTGCCCCTTTCTGCACTTCTGTTGACTCTTTCTGCACTTCAGTGTCCTCTTCTGCATCTCTCTTGCCTCTTTCTGTGCATTTCTTCCTCTTTCTGTACCTCTCTTGCTTCTTTCTTCGATTTTCTTGCTATTTTCTGAACCTCTCTTGCTTTTTTCTGTACCTCTCTTGCTTCTTTCAGCACCTCTCTTGCCTCTTTCTGCACCTCTGTTGCTTCTTTCTGCACTTCTCTTGCCTCTTTCTGCACCTCTCTTTCTTTTTCTGCACTCTCTTGCCTCTTTCTGCACTTCTCTTGCCTCTTTCTGTACCTCGCTTGCCTCTTTCTGCATTTGTCTTCCTCTTTCTGCACCACTCTTGCCTCTTTCTGCACCTCTCTTGCCCCTTTCTGTACTTCTCATGCCTCTTTCTGCACATTTCTTCCTCTTTCTGCACCTCTCTTGTGTCTTTCTGCACTTCTCTTGCTTCTTTCTGCACCCCTCTTGCCTCTTGCTGCACCTCTCTTGCTTCTTGCTACACTTCTCTTGCTTCTTTCTACTCTTCTCTTATTTCTTTCTGCACCTCTACTGCTTCTATCAGCATCCCTCTTGCCTCTTTCTGCACCTCTCTTGCCTCTTTCTATATTTCTCATGCCTCTTTCTGCACATTTCTTCCTCTTTCTGCACCTCTCTTGCATCTTTCTACACTTCTCTGTGCTTCTTTCTGAACCTCTCTTGCCTCTTTCTGCACATCTCTTGCCTCTTTCTGCACATCGCTTGCCTCTTTCTGCACATTTCTACCTCTTTCTACACCTCTCTTGCGTCTTACTGCAATTCTCTTGCTTCTTTCTACACCTCTCTTGCTTCTTTCTGTACCCCTCTCGCCTCTTGCTGCACCTCTATTGCTTCTTGCTGCACTTCTCTTGCCTCTTTCTGCATTTCTGTTGCTTCTTTCTGTACCTTTCTTTCCTTATCCGCACTTCTCTGCCTCTTTCTGCACCTTTCTTCATCTTTCTGCACTTTTCTTACTCTTTTTGCACCTCAATTGCTTCTTTCTGCACTTCTCTTGTCTATTTATGTACCTCTCTTGCCTCTTTCTGCACTTCTCTTGCCTCTTTCTGCACCTCTCTTGCTTCTTTCTATGCCTTTCTTCCTCTTTCTTCACCTTTCTTCCTCTTTCTGTACCTCTCTTGCTTCTTTCTACACCTCTCTAGCCACTTTCATCATTTCTCTTCCTTCTTTCTGCATCTCATTTGCTTCTTTCTGCACTTCTCCTGCTTCTTTCTGCACCCCTCTTGCCTCTTTCTGCACTTCTCTTGCTTCTTTCTGCACCTCTCTTGCTTCTTTCTGCACTTCTCTAGCCCCTTTCTGTACTTCTCTTGTCTCTTTCTGCACTTCTCTTGCCTCTTTCTGCACCTCTCTTTCCTCTTTCTACACATTTCTTCCTTTTTCTGCATCTCTCTTGCTTTTTCTGCACCTCTCTTGCCTCCTTCTGCACCTCTCTTGCTTCCTTCTGCACCCCCTTGTCTCTTTCTGCACCTCTCTTGTCTCATTCTGCAATTCTATTGCTTCTTTCTGCACTACTCCTGCTTCTTTCTACTCATTTCTTCCTCTTTATGCACCTTTCTTCCTCTTTCTGCACCTCTCTTGCTTCTTTTTGCACCTTTCTTGCTTCTTTCAGCACCTCTCTTGCCACTTTCATCAACTCTCTTGCTACTTTCTGCATGGCATTTGCTTCTTTCTACACTTCTCTTGATTCTTTCCGCACCTCTCTTGCCTCTTTCTGCATTTCATTTGCTTCTTTCTGCACCTCTCTTGCTTCTTTCTACACTTCTCTTGCCCCTTTCTGCACTTCTCTTGCCTCTTTCTGCACTTCAGTGTCCTCTTCTGTACCTCTCTTGCCTCTTTCTGTGTATTTCTTCCTCTTTGTGTACCCATCTTGCTTCTTTCTGCACCTCTCTTGCCTCTTCTGCACCTCTGTTGCTTCTTTCTGCACTTCTCTTGCCTCTATCTGCACCTCTCTTGCTTTTTTCTACACCCTCTTGCCTCTTTCTGCACTTCTCTTGCCTCTTTCTGTACCTCTTTTGCCTCTTTCTGCATATGTCTTCCTCTTTCTGAACCTCTCTTGCTACTTTATGCACTTCTCTTGCTTCTTTCTGCACCTCTCCTGCTTTTTTCTGAACCCCTTGTGAGAAGTTGGCCTGGCATATGCTGTCCACTAATTATAGTGGGCACCTTGCACCAGTCCAAACAACCCCTTATTGGAGATAGGTTAAAGACAACCTTTATTGAAAGCTATCCTAGTGGTAGCTATGGAGAGAAGCCTTCAGGCTAAGTCTTGAAGGAATGTAAAGCAGCTTGTTTTACCAGTCTATAATCTCTTGAGTGACCAAATGAAAGAGGACCACACCAGGTATATATTCAAAATATATGTATTTATTACTAAACACACCCCTCTAGTCTCTTTATGAGGCTAGAGTTCGAAGTACATAAATTATAAGTTAGTTATCTACAGTAATAGCACAAATACACGTTTGAGCCCTAGGGGCGTACCAAACCATATACCAATAAAGTGGTATAAGAACCACGACTGAGCTAGACACAAGGCCTAGAGCCTGTAGAAGTGCTTGGACCACAAGGAACCACCCAAGGCAGTGACACAGGGGACCCACGGGGACGCGTGCAGTGTATGAACACAGCCGCGAACCGCCGTTAACTTCTATGGGGAAAGTCGCGATTAGAATTTAAAAGAAAAGGGACACTTAGAGGAGGACTTGGAGCAAACCCTTTGAGAACTAGGCTGTTCTAGTGTCAATACCGACGGGAGCACCGGAGTACTCGAGTTACCTCACCCAGGGGAGTCGGGTGCATAGGTGTCTTTCGGGGTCGGGTTTCGTCGTCGCTTTCAATGGCGATCTGCTGCAAAGTGCTGCTGGCGGCCAAGTCGAAAGTGTTCTGGTGGATCCAAAGGTGGATCAAAGATCTGAAGAACCTGAAAGCAGAGGGGACAGAGTCTGGGTCACTAGCCAGTGACCAGGAAGGCGATGAGCAGATGCCCACCGATGTCGACTGCTTCAGGTAGGTTGACGGTCATCTTGACTCTTCAGTCACGAGGTCCAGGAGGCATCGACGACAACCAGGAACTGGATTCGAGCTGTACCACAACGTCTGTCGATTGCAGGGGTGTCAGCGACCGGATTGGACCCAACAAGCCTTGCAACTGGCAACTCTCGTGGAAATGGAAGAAGGACGATGTTGCAGACCAGCAAGGTTTGGGGGACACACCCAGCAAGGCTAAGTCAGGGCACACCTGGAGCAACCACGGAGCCCAAGCAGAAGAAGATTGGCCTTTGGGAGGGCCTACTAGCCAACGGACCAGCGACTGCAAAGGAGCCTCGTGACGATGCACGTGGAGCTGGCTCACAGGACAATCGTGGAGTGGAGGCCAGTGATCTTCGGTACAGTTGGTGCTGGAGGCTGGGGCTACTCGGAGCCCAAAGCATGACTTCGTGGGAGACCCAGAAGAGGATGCACTTGCAAATGCGTTTGGTGTCCAGGGGTCACGGTTCCACGTTACCCACGACAGCTACGGGCCTCAGCTTTGCTGGGGACTCAGGGCAGCCTTGGGGAAGTCTGGCAATCCACCTCTGGTGATGCAAAGACTTCAGCGTCCGACGGGAGGTTCAGCGATGCAGACCGGACAATTGCTTCTTTGGTGCCTGCCAAGCAGGGGAGTCACTCCTTGACCCCAAGGGAGATTCTTCAGTCCTCTAATCTTGAAGTAGAGCGTTGAAGGTCCAGGATTCTGTATCAGAGTTTCGTCCAGGTAAATCTAAAGTCCTAAGGACTGGGGTCCACTACTTATACTAAGGTAGGGGGTTGGACATACTCTGTGGCCCCACCTATGGGAGGGTCAGGGCAGAGGGGTGGTTACACCCCTTTCCCTTTGTCCAGTTTCACGCCAGAGCAGGGGCTGGAAGCCCCTGATCCGGTTTGAACTGGGGTATGCACAGGGACACCAAGTGTGCCCCCAGTGCAGGACTTCAAAGCACCCGAGAGTGCTCCCGCCCAGCCCCAATACACACTATCCTGTCTGGGGAGGTGGTCACACCTCCCTGGGACAGGAAACCTATTGTCCAGGCCTCCCCTGCCGGAGTTTTGGTCATCAGCAGGAGGCCAGACTCGTGTCTGTGGCAGCGGCATCCATTTTGTGATGCCAGGGCTCTGGAAAGTCAGTACCGGGTATACCGGTGTGTACATGTCTTTCCCTCTAGAAGGGTGGAATGCTAACCCCGCCGCCAGAACTGGCGGGGGTAGTATTCCAAGATGTTTGACACCAAACACGACATGTTTCCGTGCAGCCATCCCAAAGTTAGCATTTAACGCGAGGTTATAATGCGCTTAAGAGTATATGGTCGGGCTGCACTACAAACAGAATCAGAGAAGGGTCTCCGAACGATGCAGAGGGGCCCAGCTCATGCAGGGGCACCCTCTCACATAGGAACCACGCACTCTGCCTTCAGGATTGATAAGGCCTGCCATAGGAGTGACTTATAGGTTTATATGTGTGTATGTATGCAGTGATATAGGTAGCCTATATCACAGTAAGGGGTGCATGCACCACCTTACCCAGGCTGCAGTAGCAGACCTGTGGTGTCAGTTTGGATGGCCTTCCAGGGGTGGCACAATACATGCTGCAGCCCCTGGTAGGCCTCTGAGGTACCTATGCCCTGGGTACATAGTATACCATATACTAGGGACTTATAAGGGCACTCCAGATTCCAATCAGAGATGTGCCTAAGGCACATGGAAACCATTTTAAAGAGGAAGCAGCTAGGCTGGGGTTCTGATTAGCAGGGCCCCAGCCAGACTAAGGTCGAAAAACAGTGAAGCATCAGCAAAAAGTGGGGGTACCCATGTGAAGCAGATCCTACTCTCCTACACAACCCCCCAAATGTAGGGACATTAAACTAACCTTGCCCAGTTAAGTCTTCATGTTCTAAGTGGAAGTACCTAGAGAGTCCATCTGCATTGGCATGGTTACTCCCAGGTCTATGTTCCACTGTGAAGTCCATCCCCTGTAGGGAAATGAACCACCTAAGCAGTTTGGGGTTTTCACCCTTCATTTGTTTTAGCCATAAGAGGGGCTTATGGTCTGTTTGAACAAGGAAGTGAGTACCAAACAAGTATGGCCTCAACTTCTTCAGAGCCCAGACCACAGCAAAGGCCTCCCTCTCAATGGCTGACCAACGTTTCTCTCTAGGGGTCAGCCTTCTGCTAATAAAAGCTACTGGCTGATCCTGACCTTCATCATTCAATTGTGACAGTACAGCCCCTACCCCCAATTCAGATGCATCAGTTTGAACAATGAACTTCTTGGAGTAGTCAGGACTCTGTAGAATGGGAGCAGTGCACATGGCCTGCTTTAGGTCATCAAATGCCTTTTGACAGCTAACTGTCCACTGAACCTTTTGGGCATTTTCTTGGAAGTTAAGTCATTCAGGGGTGTCACTATTGATCCATACCCCTTGACAAATCTCCTATAGTACCCAGTCAGGCCTAAGAAGGCTCTCACCTGAGTCTGGGTAGTTGGAGCAGTCCAGTCCATGATGGTCTGGATCTTGCTCTGCAGTGGTTGAACCTGGCCTCCACCCACAAGGTGGCCCAGGTACACAACCTGACTCTGCCCTATCTGGCACTTGGTGGCCTTGATAGTCAGGCCTGCTTTCTGCAGGGCCTGTAAAACATTTCTGAGGTGGACCAGGTGATCCTCCCAGGTGGAGCTAAAGACAGCAATATCATCTAGATATGCTGCACTATAGGCTTCCAGACCTGTAAGGACTGTATTCACCAACCTCTGAAAAGTGGCAGGTGCATTCTTCAGACCAAAGGGCATCACCACAAATTGATAATGCCCACGAGGGGTTGAGAATGCTGTCTTTGGCTTTGCTTCATCAGCTAGTCTGATCTGCCAGTAGCCAGCTGTCAGGTCAAATGTGCTTAGATACTTGGCTGAGGCCAAAGTGTCTATTAGCTCATCTGCCCTTGGTATTGGATGGGCATCAGTCCTAGTGACTGCATTGAGACCCCTGTAGTCCACACAAAACCTCATCTCTCTTTTCCCACCATTGGTGTGAGGTTTTGGCACAAGGACCACTGGACTAGCCCAAGGGCTATCTGAGAGTTCAATAACTCCCAAATCCAACATCTTCTGGACTTCTGTCCTGATACAGTCCCTGATATGGTCAGGTTGCCTATAAATCTTATTTTTAATAGGCAGACTGTCCCCAGTGTCCACTTCATGAGTGCACCAGGTAGTCTGACTGGGTGTCAGTGAGAATATGTGTCAGAACTGATTGAGCACCTGTCTGCAATCAGTCTGCTGCTGGGTAGTGAGGCTGCCTGCCAAGGCTACACCATCCACTGACCCATCACCAGGGTTCTGTGAGAGCAGGTCAGGGAGTGGGTCACTCTCTTCCTCCTGTCCCTCATCAGTAGCCATGTGCAAGCCCATGTCTGCCCTGTCCACATATGGTTTTAACCTGTTGACATGGAGAACCCTGTGGGGACTCCTGGGTGTTCCTAGGTCTACTAAGTAGGTAATCAATCAATCAATCAATCAATCACGGCATTTATAGAGCGCGCTACTCACCCGGGAGGGTCTCAAGGCGCTGGGGAGGGGTAAGTTACTGCTCGAACAGCCAGGTCTTGAGCTGCTTCCTGAAGGAGAGATGGTCCTGGGTTCGCCGAAGGTGAGTGGGAGGGAGTTCCAGGTCTTGGCTGCCAGGTAGGAGAAGGATCTTCCTCCGGCGGTGGTTCTGCGGATGCGAGGTACGGTGGCGAGGGCGTGGCTGGTTGATCGTAGCTGGCGTGTGGGCGTGTAGAAGGTCATGCGGTCGTTGAGGTACCTTTGGGCCCAGGTCGTGGAGGGCCTTGTGTGCGTGGGTGAGGAGTCTGAACGTGATTCTCTTGCTGACGGGGAGCCAGTGCAGGTCTTTCAGGTGCACGGTGATGTGGCTGTGTCGGGGGATGTCCAGGATGAGTCGTGCGGAGGCGTTCTGGATGCGCTGGAGTCTCTTTTGAAGTTTGGCTGTGGTTCCGGCGTAGAGGGTGTTCCCATAGTCCAGTCGGCTGGTGACGAGTGCCTGGGTGACGGTCTTCCTGGTTTCAGTGGGGATCCATCTGAAGATCTTGCGGAGCATGCGCAGGGTGTTGAAGCATGAAGATGAGACGGCGTTGACTTGTCTGGTCATCGACAGGGAGGAGTCCAGGATGAAGCCCAGGTTGCGTGCGTGGTCCGTTGGCTTGGGCGCGGTGCCCAGGGCCGGGGGCCACCAGGAGTCGTCCCAGGCGGAGGGTGATGAGCCCAGGATGAGGACTTCCGTCTTGTCTGAGTTCAGTTTAAGGCGGCTGTTCCTCATCCAGTCGGCGACGTCTCTCATCCCGTCGTGTAGGTTGGCTCTGGCGGTGGTGTGGTCGTTGGTGAGGGAGAGGATCAGCTGGGTGTCGTCGGCGTAGGAGATGATGTTGAGGTTGTGTCGGCATGCGATGGCTGCGAGGGGGCTCATGTAGACGTTGAAGAGGGTTGGGCTGAGTGAGGATCCTTGTGGAACGCCGCAGATGACTTCGGTGGCTTCGGATCTGAACGGGGGGAGGCGAACCTCACCCTTCTGTTCAACAATGGTTTGGGGTCCACTCCATTTGTCTTGGAGAGCTGCTGGGGCCACTGGCTCCAACACCCACACCTTCTGTCCTGGCTGGTAAACAGTCAGTACAGCCTTTTGGTCATGCCAGGCTTTTTGAAGTTCCTGGCTAGCCTCAAGGTTTTTAGTTGCCTTTTTCATATACTCAGCCATCCGGGAGCGGAGACCAAGTATGTAGTCCACTATGTCTTGCTTTGGGGGCTTGAGAGGTAACTCCCATCCTTCCTTCACCAAGCACAATGGACCCCTGACAGGGTGACCAAACAAAAGTTCAAAAGGGCTGTAGCCAACCCCTTTTGAGGCACCTCCCTGTACGCAAATAAAAGGCAGGGCAAGAGTATGTCCCATCTTCGCCTAAGCTTTTCTGGGAGCCCTTTAATCATGCCCTTCAAGGTTTTGTTGAATCTCTCAACTAAACCATTGCATTGTGGGTGATAGGGTGTGGTGAACTTGTAAGTCACTCCACACTCCTTCCACATTGCTTTTAAGTATCCAGACATAAAGTTAGCATCCCTGTCTGATACAACCTCCTTAGGGAAGCCCACTCTTGAGAAAATTCCCAGGAGGGCCCTTGCCACCACAGGTGCTGTAGTGGTCCTAAGGGGAATAGTCTCTGGGTACCTGGTGGCATGATCCACTACCACCAGGATAAACCTGTGCCCAGATGCTGTTTGGGGATCCATGGGACCAACAATGTCAATCCCCACCCTTTCAAAGGGAACCCCCACCACAGGTAGTCGTATCAGGGGGCCTTTGTAGTGCCACCTGCCTTGCCACTGGCCTGGCAGGTTACACAGGAGCGACAAAACTCCTTGGTGTCTTCAGACATGTGGGGCCAGTGAAAGTGAGGGACAATTCTGTCCCAAGTCTTGTTCTGTCCCAGGTGACCTGCTAAGGGAATATCATGGGCTAGGGTCAATAGGAAGCCCCTGAACTTCAGAGGTATAACCAAACTCCTGGTAGCACCAGGCTTGGGGTCTCTACACTCTGAGTACAAGAGTCCATCATCCCAATACACAGTATGGGGACCACTAGCTTTCCCAGCAGCCTCAGCAGCAGCTTGCTGTCTGAGGGGTTCAAGAGAGGGGCAGCTCTGCTGCTCCTGGCTCAGATCTGCCCTGGAAGGGCCCCTGTCCCCAAGAACTCAACCTGGTCAGGTTCAAGCTCCTCTGGGACAGTTCCTTCCTCAGGACGGAGATCATCCCCCTCAAGGGACTGATCTTCCTTCTGAGCCAAGGGGGAAGGCACTGCCTTTACCCTACTACTCCTCTTCTTGGAGGGCATTTGGTCCATTATTCCAGAATCCAAGGCCTGTTCAGTGTTAGACATTTTGGCTTGTGACCTGGTCACAGCAAACACATCTGCAGGGATGCCCAGCATTTCTGCATGGGTCCTGAGCTCCACTTCTGCCCAAGCTGAAGTTTCTAAGTCATTGCCAAGCAAGCATTCAACGGGTAGGTCTGCACTTACCACAACCTTCTTAAGGCAAGTTACCCCTCCCCAGGAGAAGTTAACAACTGCCAGAGTATGGTCTGTTCTGACGTTGCTAGCATTGGTCACTTGGTACATTTCACCAAGTATAATCTGCCCAGGATCCACAAGGTCTTGTGTCACCATGGTGACACTTGCCCCTGTGTCCCTAAATGCCAAAGCCTCTCTTCCATTGATTAAGGGCTGTTGTCTGTACTTGCCCAGATTACTGGGACTCACAGAGGAGGTCATATCCATGCCTCCATCACAGACTAGGACAGCCTGAGTGAGTTCTCTGACTAGGTCAGAGCTCATCTCTTTACCCAGGGTCAACCCTACTAAACCCTTGGCTTGTGTAGTCCCACCACCAACTGTAACTGCACTAGGGGAGCAGGTGCCTTAGGGGCATTGGTGGGGGCTGGAGTCGAGTCTTTGGACTTGGTGCAATCACTGGTCCAGTGGGTCTTTTGCTTACAGACCTTGCACCATGGTTTCCTTTGGCCTTTCCCTTTGGTAGACTGTGAATCCCCACCTGAAGAAGATTTTTGGGGGCCTTGTGAAGACTTTTGATCTTTACCCTTCTCCCCACCCTTATCAGAGGTTTTCGAATCTTGCTTCTTAGGGTCACCACCTTGGTTCTGTACCTTCTGCTTCACCCTGGTTCTGACCCATTTGTCTGCCTTCTTTCCCAATTCTTGGGAAGAGGTCAGATCAGAGTCTACCAGGTGCTGATGCAACAGCTGATTTTGACAGTTATTAAGAATCTGCTCCCTCATGATCAGATTGTACAATCCTGTGAAATCACAATCCTTACTGCCCAATAACCAACCTTCCAGAGCCTTGGCAGAACAATCAACAAAGTCCACCCAGTCTTGAGTCTGTGCTTTTTGGGTATCCCTGAACTTTAACCTGTATTGTTCAGTGGTTAGGCCAAACCCATCAATTAGAGCACTCTTCAAGACTTTGTAATTATCAGCATCCTCCTCTCTAACAGTGAGGAGCTTGTCTCTACCTTTGTCTGCAAAGGAGAGCCACAAGATTGCTGCCCACTGCTCCTGAGGGACCCTCTGTACTTTACAGGCCCTCTCTAGAGCAGTTATCCATTTGTGGATGTCATCCCCACTCTGGTAGGGAGGGACAATCTTGCTCAGGTTTCTATGGTCATAAGACCTTTCCCAATCTTTGGGGAAACTGCTGCCACCATGGGACTCTAGTCCCAACTTTTGTCTCTCTCTATAGAGATCTAGGGACTCCCTGTCTATAGCCAATTGCAGTTTCCTGAGTTCAAGCTGAGTTTGCTCATACTGAATCAGTCTCTTTCTCCTCTCATGAGAGGATTCCCTCCTATGAGAGGAGACAGAGGTCCCTATTGAGGTGTCAGAGTGGTTAGACTCCTGAGAAGGAGACCTAGACCTTCTGGGCACACTCAGAACTCTTCCTGGGGGACAAAGGGGAAGTCAGTCTGATCCTCCCCTCCTCCTCCTCCACAGGAGGAATTGGGTTTTCCAGGACAAGGTCATTTTCACCTTCCTGGCCAGTTTCAGAGGGGGGCCTGGGTTTCTTCACCCCTGGCCCCTTCCTCATCTTCTGCCTCGCCCTCTTTGCCTACCCCTTCAGACCCTAGGGGCCTGCTGAGATCATCAGCTAGTAACACCTCCCTGAGGTGTTGGGTGCTGGCACTTTTGCCTGCCTTCAACTTCCTAGTATTGCATAATGCTCTCAATTCCAAGAATGGGAGTTTATCATACTTGGAGGGAAGAAGCCCACTGGCTTCTGGCAAGGACTCACTGGTTCCTGGCTTTGAAGACATTACTAGTGAGGTGTGGTGTATGCACTACCTACTCTAGTGTGGCCTACTAAACTCTCTTGAGTTGTAGAAAGGGTGTGCTGTCCCTTAACACACAACTCTAAGTTCAGTAGAACTTACTGTATTACTAAGCTTGATTTATATGTACCTTAGGTACCCTTAGTGGTTTTCAGTTGATCAATTCAATTGAGATTATCTGGTAAAACAATAGCAAGCTGGAATCCCACACGCTGCACACCAATGTGAGAAGTTGGCCTGGCATATGCTGTCCACTAATTATAGTGGGCACCTTGCACCAGTCCAAACAACCCCTTATTGGAGATAGGTTAAAGACAACCTTTATTGAAAGCTATCCTAGTGGTAGCTATGGAGAGCAGCCTTCAGGCTAAGTCTTGAAGGAATGTAAAGCAGCTTGTTTTACCAGTCTATAATCTCTTGAGTGTCCAAATGAAAGAGGACCACACCAGGTATATATTCAAAATATATAATATATGTATTTATTACTAAACACACCCCTCTAGTCTCTTTATGAGGCCAGAGTTCGAAGTACATAAATTATAAGTTAGTTATCTACAGTAATAGCACAAATACACGTTTGAGCCCCAGGGGCGGACCAAACCATATACCAATAAAGTGGTATAAGAACCACGACTGAGCTAGACACAAGGCCTAGAGCCTGTAGAAGTGCTTGGACCACAAGGAACCACCCAAGGCAGTGAGACAGGGGACCCAGGGGGGACGCGTGCAGTGTATGAACACAGCCGCAAACCGCCGTTAACTTCTATGGGGAAAGTCGCGATTAGAATTTACAAGAAAAGGGACACTTAGAGGAGGACTTGGAGCAAACCCTTTGAGAACTAGGCTGTTCTAGTGTCAATACCCACGGGAGCACTGGAGTACTTGAGTTACCTCACCCAGGGGAGTCGGGTGCATAGGTGTCTTTCGGGGTCGGGTTTCGTCGTCGCTCTCAATGGCGATCTGCTGCAAAGTGCTGCTGGCGGCCAAGTCAAAAGTGTTCGGGTGGATCCAAAGGTGGATCGAAGATCTGAAGAACCTGAAAGCAGAGGGGACAGAGTCTGGGTCACTAGCCAGTGACCAGGAAGGCGATGAGCAGATGCCCACCGATGTTGAGTGCTTCAGGTAGGTTGACATTTGTCTTGACTCTTCAGCCACGAGGTCCAGGAGGCGTCGACGATGACCAGGAGCTGGATTAGAGCTGCACCGCGAAGTCTGTCGATTGCAGGTGTGTCGGCGACCGGATTGGACCCAACAAGCCTTGGCAACTGCAAGTCTCGTAGAAATGGAAGAAGGACGATGTTGCAGACCAGCAAGGTCTGGGGGACTCACCCAGCAGCGGTAAGTCAGGGCTCGCCTGGAGCAACCAGGGAGCCCAAGCAGAAGAAGATTGGCCTTTGGGAGGGCCTACTAGCCAATGGACTAGCAACTGCAAAGGAGCCTCGAGACGATGCACGTGGAGCTGGCTCACAGGACACTCGTGGAGTGGAGGCCAGTGATCTTCGGTGCAGTTGGTGCTGGAGGCTGGGACTACTCGAAGCCCAAAGCATGACTTCGTGGGAGACCCAGAAGAGGATGCACTTGCAAATGCGTTTGGTGTCCAGGGGTCACGGTTTCACATTACCCACGACAGCTACGGGCCTCAGCTTTGCGGGGGTCTCAGGGCAGCCTCATGGAAGTCTGGCAATCTACCTCTGGTGATGCAAAGACTTCGGCGTCTGACGGGAGCTTCAACGATGCAGACCGGACAATTGCTTCTTTGGTGCCTGCCAAGCAGGGGAGTCACTCCTTGACCCCAAGGGAGATTCTTCAGTCCTCTAATCTTGAAGTAGAGCGTCGAAGGTCCAGGATTCTGTATCAGATTTTCGTCCAGGTAAATCTAAAGTCCTAAGGACTGGGGTCCCCTACTTATACTAAGGTAGGGGGTTGGACATACTCTGTGGCCCCACCTATGGGAGGGTCAGGGCAGAGGGGTGGGTACACCCCTTTCCCTTTGTCCAGTTTCGCACCAGAGCAGGGGCTGGAAGCCCCTGAGCCGGTTTGAACTGGGGTATGCACAGGGACACCAAGTGTGCCCCCAGTGCAGGACTTCAAAGCACCCGAGAGTGCTCCCGCCCAGCCCCAATACACACTATCCTGTCTGGGGAGGTGGTCACACCTCCCTGGGACAGGAAACCTATTGTCCAGGCCTCCCCTGCCGGAGTTTCGGTCATCAGCAGGAGGCCAGACTCGTATCTGTGGCAGCGGCATCCATTTTGTGGTGCCAGGGCTCTGGAAAGTCAGTACCTGGTATACCGGTGTGTACATGTCTTTCCCTCTAGAAGGGTGGAATGCTACCCCCGCCGCCAGAACTGGCGGGGGGGGGGTAGTATTCCAAGATGTTTGACACCAAACACGACATGTTTCCGTGCAGCCAACCCAAAGTTAGCATTTAACGCGAGGTTATAATGCGCTTAAGAGTATATGGTCGGGCTGCACTACAAACAGCATCAGAGAAGGTTCTCCGAATGCTGCAGAGGGGCCCAGCTCATGCAGGGGCACCCTCTCACATAGGAACCACGCACTCTGCCTTCAGGATTGATAAGGCCTGCTATAGGAGTGACTTATAGGTTTATATATGTGTATGTATGTAGTGATATAGGTAGCCTATATCACAGTAAGGGGTGCATGCACCACCTTACCCAGGCTGCAGTAGCAGACCTGTGGTGTCAGTTTGGATGGCCTTCCAGGGGTGGCACAATACATGCTGCAGCCCCTGGTAGGCCTCTGAGGTACCTATGCCCTGGGTACATAGTATACCATATACTAGGGACTTATAAGGGCACTCCAGATTCCAATCAGAGATGTGCCTAAGGCACATGGAAACCATTTTAAAGAGGAAGCAGCTAGGCTGGGGTTCTGATTAGCAGGGCCCCAGCCAGACTAAGGTCGAAAAACAGTGAAGCATCAGCAAAAAGTGGGGGTACCCATGTGAAGCAGATCCTACTCTCCTACACCCCTCTTGCCTCTTTCTGCACCTCTCTTGCATCTTTCTGCAACTCTCTTGCCTCCTTCTGCATCCCTCTTGCCTCTTACTGCACTTCCCTTGCCTGTTTCTGCCCCTCTCTTCCTTCTTTCTGCACCCCTATTGCTTCTTTCTGCATTTCTCTTCCTTCTTTCTGCACCTCTCTTGCTTCTTTCTACACCCCTCTTGCCTCTTTCTGCACCACACTTGCTTCTTTCCGCACCACTCATGCCTTTTTATGCACCTCTCTTGCCCCTTTCTGTACTGCTCATGCCTCTTTCTGCACATTTCTTCCTCTTTCTGCACCTCTCTTGCTTCTTTCTTTACTTCTTGTGCTTCTTTCTGAACCTCTCTTGCCTCTTTCTGCACATTTCTTGCCTCTTTCTGTATATTTCTTCCTCTTTCTGCACCTCTCATGTGTCTTTCTGCACTTCTCTTGCTTCTTTCTGCACCTCTCTTGCTTCTTTCTGCACCCCTCTTGCCTCTTGCTGTACCTCTCTTGCTTCTTGCTGTACTTCTTCTACTTCTTTCTGCACTTCTCTTGCTTCTTTCTGCACCTTTACTGCTTCTATCAGCATCCCTCTTGCCTCTTTCTGAACCTCTCTTTGCACCTCTCTTGCTTCTTTCTGCACTTCTTGCGCCTCTTTCTGCACCTCTCTTGCTTCTTTCTGCAACTCTCTTGCTTCTTTCTGCTCCTCACGTGCATCTTTCATCACTTCTCTTGCTTTTTTCTGTACCTCACTTGCTTCTTTCTACACCTCACTTCCTCTTTCTACACTTCTCTTACTTCTTTCTGCACCTTTCTTCCTTTTCCTGAACTTCTCTTGCCTCTTTCTGCACCTTTCTTCTTCTCTCTGAACCTCTCTAGCTTCTATCAGCACATTTCTTCCTCTTTCTGCACCTCACTTGCATTTTTATGCATTTCTCTTGATGTGTTTTGCACCTCTCTTGCTTTTTTCGGCACCCCACTTGCTTTTTTCTGCACCCATCTTGCTTCTTTCTGCACCTCTCTTGCTTCTTTCTGCATCCTCTTGCCTCTTTCTGCAACTCTCTTGCATCTTTCTACACCTCTCTTGCCTCTTTCTGCACTTCAGTTGCCTCTTTCTGCACCTCTCCTGCATCTTTCTGTACATTTCCTCCTCTTTCTGTACCTCTCTTGCTTCTTTCTTCAATTCTCTTGCTACTTTCTGCACCTCTCCTGCTTTTTGCTGCACCCCTCTTGCTTATTTCTGCCCCCCTCTTGCCTCTTTCTGCACCTCCATTGCTTCTTTCTGTACTTCTCTTGCTTCTATCTACACCTCTCTTGCTTCTTTCTGCACCCTCTTGCCTCTTTCTGCACTTCTCTTGCCTCTTTCTGTACCTCTCTTCCTTCTTTCTGCACCCCTTTTGCTTCTTTCTGTATTTCTCTTCCTTCTATCTGTACCTCTCGTGCTTCTTTCTGTAGGAGAGTAGGATCTGCTTCACATGGGTACCCCCACTTTTTGCTGATGCTTCACTGTTTTTCGACTTTAGTCTGGCTGGGGCCCTGCTAATCAGAACCCCAGCCTAGCTGCTTCCTCTCTAAAATGGTTTCCATGTGCCTTAGGCACATCTCTGATTGGAATCTGGAGTGCCCTTGTGTAGGAGAGTAGGATCTGCCTCTTATGTTGCCCCCACTTTTTTTCTGATGTTAGCACTGGTTTCTGGCTATAGTCTGGCTGGGTCCCTGCCAATCAGGGCCCCAGCCTCTCTGTTCTCTCTAAACGACATGGAGTGCACTCTAGGTGCACTAGTGATTGGATACTGTGGTGCCTTATGAGTCCCTAGTATATGGTACCTTAGGTGCCAAGGGCATAGGTACTTCACAGGCCTCCCAGGGGCTGCAGCATGTGTTATGCCACCCCTGGGAAGCAGTCTAAATCTGACACCACAGGCCTGCTACTGCAGCCTGGGTGAGGTGGTGCTAGCACCCCTCACTGAGATATAGGTTACCTATATCTCTCCTGCACACACATATAAACCTATCAGTCACCCCTAAGGCAGGCCCTATCAATCCTGAGGGCAGGGTGCTTGGCTTCTATGTGAGGGGGTGCCTCTGCATGAGCAGGGCCCCTCTGCAGTTATCAGAGTCCATTCTCTGGTACTGTTTGTGGATGCGGTTAAACCATATACTCTTAAGTGCATTATATCCTCGCGGTAAATGCTAACTTTGGAATGGCTGCATCAAAACATGTCGTGTTTGGTGTCAAACATCTTGGAATACTACCCCCGCCAATCTTGGTGGCGGGGGTAGCATTCCACCCTTCTAGAGGGACAAGACATGTACCTGCTGTGGAAACGCTGTAGAATCCTAAAGAGCCCTGGCATCACAAAATGGATGCCACCAGTCACAGACACTGGGCTGCCCTCCTGCTGATGACCGAAACTCGCAGTGGAGGAAGCTCAACATTAGGCATCCTGTCACAGGGAGGTGTAACCACCTCCCAGACAGGGTTTAGTGTATTGCGGCTGGGTGGGTGCACTCTTAGAGTGCTTTGAAGTCCTGCACTGGGGGAGCAGAAGGCTCCTCTGTGCATATGCCAGTTCAAACCAGCTCAGGGGCTACCTGCCCCTGCTCTGGTGCGAAACTGGACAAAGGGAAGTGGGTGTAGCCACCCCCTCCCTTGACCCTCCCATAGGTGGGGTCATAGAGCTAGTCCATCCCCTCTTTTTAGTATAAGAGGGGGAACCTTGCCATTGCAAAGCAGATAACCCCTGGACGACGCTCTACAGAAGAATCCTGGCCCTTCGACGTTCCACTACCTTTGGAAGACAGAAGAATCTCCCTTGGAGTCAAGGAGTGACTCCCCTGCTTGGCAGGCACCAAAAACGACAACGACAGTCGCAAACTACGCCGCTCCCGCCGGAGTCCGAAGTCCCTGCAGCCCAGGAAGTGGATTTCCTGACCTCTCCCAGGCCATCGTGAGTCTCCAGTGAAGCTGAGGCAAGTGGACCCAACGAGTAATGAGGAACCGCGACCCCTGGGTACCGTGCACTATTGTCGAGTGCAACCCCTTCACAACATTCTACGAACCTGTGCTTTGGACCACGTGTGGTCCCGACCTCCAGCAGGAATCCCTCCGAAGAACAGAGGCCTACATTGTCCCGAGTGACCGTGGGCCCCTGTTGAGTGATTCCGCCCGAGGTGTCTTCGCGATCCCTTGCCCGCTGGCTTGTGGGTCCCCAGAAGACTTCTTAAAGAAACCAAAGGGCTCTCCTGGTTGCTCCAGGCCTGCCCTGACTTACCCTCACTGGGTGAGTTCCTCAGACCTTGCTGGTCTGCGCCATCGACTTTTCTTCATCTCCCCGAGACTTGCGGCTGCCAAGGCTTGTTGGCTCCGATCGAGTTGCCGACACCGCAGTCAGCTGCAGACGTCGAGGGCACACCGAATCCAGCTCCTGGTCATCGTCGACGCCTCCTGGACCACGTGGCTGAAGAGTCAAGGCACCCGCAACCGACCTGGAGCGACCGACGACGGTGGGCATCCATCTTCCTTGCCCCGGGTCACTGCCAAGTGACTTTGAACACTGTCCCCTCTGCTTTCAGGTCATCCTTCTTCAGAATCCAGGCTTGGATTCCACCGGACACTTCTTCAGCTCCCGCAAGCAGCAAGTCTTCTTTGGTCGCCATTGAAAACGACGCTCGCGACCCGACACCAAAGGACACCTGTGCACCCGGCTTCCCTGGGTGAGGTAACTCCAGCACTACGGTGCTCCTGTGGGTGTGGGCCCTAGAACTACTTACCCTGTAAGTGACTTGCTTGTAGGTTCTCCCGAAGTATCCTAAAACTCTTTATTTCCAACCGCGACTTGCCCCATTGAAGTTAACGGCGATCCGCGCCTGTGTATCCACACTGCACGCGTCCCCCGTGGGTCCT